>JARQOD010000002.1:355771460-355788960 GCA_033576555.1 Oophaga sylvatica | reverse complement strand
CCTGGAGACAAGAAAAGGCATTATTTTAATACTGGATAATTTAACTGAAGAGCGCAGCATATATTCATCAAACACTGTTATTTCACTTTATGTGGAAGAATATAGTTGTTCCACAGGGCTGATTAATTAGACTCTGCCTTATTTTTGACACCGTAATGAATCAACCCCATACAGGAACACAAAAGATAAAATAAAAGAGTTTGAGTGCTTCACATGTATTGAGCATTTTATATACCTGCCCTTGTTGTTCTGGATGTGCAATCACAGGGGTCGTCATTTGCTTAAACAGAAAACAATATGCAGATAGACAGTGCATTTTGTTTATTGTGAAAACACCTGTCTTTATGTCTTGCACATATTTTAGTTTAGTCCATTTGCTGCTTATCTGAGCTCTTCCTTTACATTTAATGAAGCTGGAATATGTGTTTGCAAAATACATTTACAATTTGAAGTGTTGCCTATTATCACATATTATGTATCACTATTCAATGATGTGTCCAGTTTTACATGCTTAAAAAGGTTTTTCTCTGGGGCATGTACTTCTTCCCCTGCATGACGTTTGATCAATCATAAGGAGGCATCACGCAGGGTAAAAAAAAACATGCTCCCATAATTGCGCAGAACGGGCTTTCTCCTGTTTGAGACATATAATAGCAAACAGTCTGCTTTCCTCAGGGTCTCACTGCAGAGCTGTACATGATAACAAAGTGCTGGGAGTAGAGCTAAATGTGATTACTATCACTTTATTAGCTTACATCTCAGGGCAGTTAGTATGGGTGATGGGCAGTACAGCAGAGCAGAGCTTTGTCTCCAAACAAACACTATTGCAGCTCTCCTCACACCATGCCATCAGCTCTCCTTTTCCTCTCTTTTTACCATGTTCTGCTATGAAATAAAAGCTAAAAAATATAAGTAATCACACTCAGCTCTGCTTTGCTCCCAGTACTTTGTAATCACATAAGCCACTGCAGTGATACCAGTGAGAGCAGACTGTCATTACATGTCACACACAGGAGAAAGCCTGTTCTAAACTATCGTGGGAGTGTGTTCATTTTTCCCTGCATGACACTTCCTGCTTATAACTGGTCAACATCATGTAGAAGAAGAAGTACGCGCCCCCAGAGAAAAATCTCTGATAACACCCAGTTGGGCTAATCATAGATAATACATTTTACTCGGCTCTGCAGACAATATGCAAGAATAAAAAATATTTTCTAATTTTATTAGCTATAAGATTAGGTTATATTTGCAGATGAGCAAATCGATTAACGGAGGATCAAGTTTGAGTTAAATTCAGACATTATGACATTAGATTTGAGGTTTGCAAAAAAACTAAAACCTTACAGGGCATTATTTTCCACACTGAAGGTTCAGATAGCAGACAAATGTCATTTTGCGTTTTCGCACTGGCTTCCCCATAATGCTGTGCAGCTATGACATGCTATGGATTATCACAGTACCTGGGTCATCACAGATCGTCTGTTCCCAGTGGAGCACAGTTTGTAAAGCAGTTGTTTTTCATCCCAGAATCACTGGGTAAGTCTCGCTTTTCTGTAGAGTGTAAGCTCTTATGGTCAGTGGAGTCCTTGCTCTTTTGCCTTTAAAGTTTAAGTTCTTATGGTCAGTGATGGTCCTCTCTCTCGTAGAGTGTAAGCTCTTATGGTCAGCAGGATCCTCTCTCTCTCATCCATAAATTGTAAGCTTTTATGGTCAGCAGGTTCCTCTCTTTCGCACCTGTAAAGTTTAAGCTCTTATGATCTGCAAAGTTCTCACTGATTCTCCTCTGCCCATGTGTATTTTACAAGCTTACAAGCTACAGTGCAGATGTTAGTGCAAACTTATTCGCCACAAATCAATTTAGGAAACTTTGGTGAAGATGGTGAATTCAAATTTCAAAAGATTCGCTCATCTCTAGTTAGAATTGACGATAAGTCTGACAGGGTGTTACCTGAGATTCTTCCCTGAGGGTCTATACTTTATCCTTTGCTTAATATTAAACCAATATCAACAGGAGGTGAAATGCAAGGGACAAAAGTACATGACCTGTTCTCAGCCCTGATCTCTGCAGCTACATTGCTTAACAAAGCAGAGCAGACTGTCATAATAAATACAGTGGCTTGCAAAAGTATTCATCCCCATTACATTTTCCGTGTTTTGCTGCTTCACAACCTGGAATTTCACAGTATTTTTGAGGGTTTGCATCAGTTCATGTAAAGAACATGCCTACAACTGTGAACATTTGGTTTTCTTTTTATTGTGAAGCAAGCAACAAATAGGATAAAATAACTGAAAACTTCAGGGTGCCTAACTATTCACCCCCTAAAGTCAGTATTTTGTAGAGCCTCCATTTGTGGTCATTAAAGCTGCAAGTCGTTTTGGATAAGTCTCTATGCGATTTCCACATCTTTCCATTAAGATTTTTGCCCATTCCTCAAAGCAAAACTTCTCCAGCTCCTTCAAGTTAGATGGTTTTCTTTGGTGAACAGCAATCTTCAAGTCTGACCATAGGTTGTCCTATTTCTTGTTTGCTTCACAATAAAAAGAGAACCAAATGTTCACAGTTGTAGGCATGTTCTTTACATGAACTGATGCCATCTCTCAAAAAACAGTGAAATTCCAGATTGTGAGGTGGCAAAATGTGAAAAATGCCAGAGAGGGTGAATACTTTCACAAGCAACTGTATATACATATAAATACATATACATGACACACATATTTCAAAGTTATATAGATATTTATTGGATATATATTTGTCCTGTCCCACGACTTGGAAATCATACAGTATTGTATTGTCATTGTATTGTTTCTGTTTCACTGCTATGTAATCAGTTTGCCTTTCAGCTCTGATGTCAGTAAGCCCTGTCTTCTTCCCGCTGAGTCCATGCACGGCAAAACACGTTGCCTGCCATTTTGAGGCCAGCATATCATATCGGCGTGCACTTGACTGGGGGCACATGGGTGAAATTATGCGCTCCCATCGCTTGTTTGCTGAAGTCAGCTGCTGGTTTCAGAACATGACGTCGCACAGAGAGGAACTGGATGAGAGGTGAGCATAATTGATTATTTTTTTCTTTGCATTAAAGAACAGCGGCAGAATGGGGGACATATACCAAGATGGGTAACATATATACCAGGATAGGGGATATATATACCATGATGGGGTATACATACCAGGATAAGGAACATATATACAGGAGAAGGTACATACATACCAAGATGGGGCACAGGATAAGGGACAAATATAACAGAATAAGGATATATACCAGGATGTGGCCCATGATAAAGTACATATATCCCAGTATGGGATATATATAAACCAAGATGGAGCCCAGGATAATGAATCTATATACCAGGATGGGGATGTATAAAACAAGATGGGGCCCATGATAAGGTACATACAGCTCTGGCAAAAATTAAGAGACCACCACATCAAAACCCTGTCATGGGTGGCCCATTCTCCAGACCTGAACCCCATTGAAAACTCTGGAATGGAGACGGGACATATAGAAGGAGCCCCCATCGCCTGCAGAGAGAGCTGTGCAGAACGGGGTGGGACCGCGGCCAGCAGAGCAGATCCGTGAGGAGCAGAGCCGTGCCAGCAGAGCAGAGCCAAGCCGGGTGCTGCAGCAGCCAGGGAGAGGAGTGCTCCGTCCAGAGAGCACCAGCGCCATACAGACCAGTGACCGCTGTCGCCCTCCGTCAACAGCGGGGACCATAGAAAGAGAGACAGGCAGTGTGTGCCTGGTAATCGTCATAAAACCAGGTGCCAGAGCTTCAGCATCGTGAGTATCATGCGCCGGCTGCCAGAAAGAGACTGGGAGCATGACTGTTATCCACACCCCCACTGTGCTAGAGAATATATGCCAAGACACGTTTGACTTGACTTTACCAGCATATATTTTGCGGCGCAACGCTGGGCTCGTACAGGACTGTGGCCCTCACAGTTATTTAGCCACTACAATATATTGACTAGGGACATTGGAAGGTACCGGAGCCCTGCCACTGTCACCAGAAGATGGGGTATTGTCGTTTTCCGGACCTCACTAGAAAAGACACCACGCACGCTGTCGCACCGCCTTGTGAGATGCAGAGCCCAGTATCTCGGAGGATGGTTCAGTCACGGTAACTCCGATGGCTCTAACAATCCCTAGGTTAGGTGGCAATTATAAAGGGGAAGATGACTGACATTTGAGACTGTGAGTGATGTTGATGCCTGCAAGGTGTGAGGCCGCGGACAAAAGAATCATACACCAGGGTCTGTGCAAACTGAAAGCTGAACTTTACTGAATATTGATAACATTTCTTATATTTTCCAACATAACAGACATGGGTAGCAGATATACTTTTTCTTACTCACTGCGACTATCAAAACCTTATCTCGGTCCTGGCCTTGGGAGGATGGCAGTAAATTTCATTAGACTAACGGTGCTGCGCGTAGGGGAAGGATCAACCGACCTTAATTTGATCAGAGTATCCGGGAAATCTGCTATGCAGTTCTGCAGTCTCAGCACTCTGTCTCTGGAAAACGCAGGGCACTCTGAATCAGGTGCTATTCATACTTCCCGATGTTCCCAAATGAGGAGCCCCAATTTCCTACCTCCTCTTACCACGGGAACCGCTCGTAACTCCCCGTTTTCAGTCTCACGCCACCTCCAACTGCCACTTGTTTCAAATCAGAAAAACAAGTTGCAATGCCTAACTAAGTTAGCAGAGGGCAGCCAAGTACTACAAATTGTAATACCAAAACAAGGCAGGAGAGGGCAGCATAATATTAAATAATTTACCTCCTCCCAAGGCAAAACAAGGAGCCGGTATCACAATTGAAATCATGTAAGAAATAGAGCACACCTACCATATAACATATAACATACATTAAAAATGGTTTTTCTGGTCACTACATATACCCCCCTATTTAAACAGAGCCATCCCCGGCGTTTGGCACCATATATTTTATAAAATAATACAGGTCTAAGTCTAGTTTGAACCAAAGTGCTTTTATAATCACAATTCCCAAACAGTGGGGTGTGACATCAGCGTCTACACCTCCCCGGTACGGGGTGTAGACTGGTAACTGAGCAACCTATGTGTTGCAGTGGGGCGCTAAGTGTGGGCAGAACCCCTGTCTATAGCAATTCTATGGGGTCCATACAATACTTCCCCCCATAGGTCACATTGGAACTCCGAGATAAAGTTCCGTCAAAGGTTAATTGGCAGACCTGTAAATATATCGGTGGAAACCCGAATGACTGCAAAATATGTACTGAGGTATATGTTGAGGTACCAGAAATAGAGCAATATTCTCCCTACCCCCTGTACAAACTTGGGGGCACTAAATAATCATGAAAGTGTCGTAACATCCGATAAACATGCATTTTAGTGCAACAATAAACTTTATAACTCCAACCTTGGTTTCACTGTAATAGGAAGACTTAATATTTCTTCATAACTCAAAAAATAAAAAAAATAAATAAATAAAATAGCACAAATACTAGAGTCTCTCCAGAGATGGAATACCTTGTTCTTGTAGCAAATCTTCTTGCTCGCAGACATAAGAAACAGTCCTAAAGTAATGCGTAAAATGTATGTTTTGGTCCCCGGGTGCAGGGTCGGGGCACACAGTCCATCAACGTGGCTGCACCATTTTTTTTTATTTTAGAACCAACAAAAATTAACCAAAAAATTCTCTAAAAAACTGAGAAAAAGTCACTGTGCTTAAAAGGGATGAAGGTAGTCTTTTCCAGAAGAAAAACAGTGGGAAAACATACAGTTCATGCTAAGTCCTCTTTTTTTGAAGAGGCAATTTGCATATTAAATTTCCCAGAGGAGCATTGCACGGCGAATAAGCCTCCTTACCTTGACACGCCAGAGCTGGAATGTCACTCTCCACAAGGAGAAACCTTACCCCTTAGACCCTAGTCCAGAGCCTCTCATCTAGCCAAATCAGATCTCTCCTACTTTGCACTGACGAGGACCAATAGTCCGAAACACCGTGTCTGCAAATGGAGATACTGATTTGGCTTTTATCCTAAGTCATATTACAAGACTCGTTAAAGGGTTGATTGTGACTTGTAGGATCGCTACTTCCAATAGGTGGCGCTATAGAGTTCAAGTCCTCTTTTTTTCTTTTTTTGAAGAGGCAATTTGCAGTTCACTCTTACAAGTTTTAATCCAGATATCTGGCTGGTAACTGACCTTTGTTGATCCTTTGAGAGCGTCGAACCAGAGTGAATTCCTCCATAGGGCCAGGATCTATCTCTGCAGGGTCAGTTCTGAGATTATTAGTTGTTCTTGCAAGGAGCAACTCTTGATTAGGAATCGTCTGTCCTTCTCCACAGGTAGGCATCACAGGACCAAAACACCAAGATAACGGTCATTGATATCGAATTCTGGAGATGATGAACTGTGGGATCTTTTGGACTTCGGAAAAGGTTCGCACTCAAATAACTCGTCCACAGGTGTTGAATCAGGATGGAAATCTTCTGACCTACAAAGTTTTAGTCTCTTCCTGTGAGCAACCTTGGGTTGTTGAGTATCTCGCTGGATGTAATAAACGTCATTCCCAGGGTATGGGATATCTTGTATGATGTAAGGCTGTCTTTCCCATTGTGTATCAAGCTTTCCGGTACAATGATTGTTTCTCAACCAGATCTTATCACCTACATGCAAAGGTGTAGCTTTCGCTTGTTTATTAACCCCTTAATGTCCAATGACGTGCAGAGTCCGTCATGACAAGGTGCCAGTTCCGGCACCAGGACGGACTCTGCACGTCATGCCCTTGATCTACCACGGCGTGTAAACACGCCGTGGTAGATCAGTGCCGACAGCTGTCACAGACAGCTGACAGGCACGGCAAGCGGTGCGGGGACCTTTGCAGTCGGTCCCCGCACTCACAGCGCTGTGGTTGGTCAGTCAATCTGACTGACCAAACACAGCAGCGATCGCGCAGGAGAAGTTGAAATTTCAGCTTCCCCAGCGCGATCAGTGCAGGAGCCGGCGCTGCAGTGGCCAGGCTTCCTGCACTGACAGCCAGGAGCGGAGCCCCCACCGCCCCTGGCTGTTAACCCCCTGACAGCTGCGATCGAGCGCGATCGCAGAGCTCAGGGGGGGAGGCAGAGGGTCGGGTGCTCCCTCTGCCTCAGATCAGCGTCCCAGCGATGTAATCGCAGGGCCTGATCTCTGCCTTGATGACCCGGGGGTTGTCATGACAACCTCCGGGTCATCTAGCTACGGGAAGCTGCTGTGATCATGTCTCAGCAGCTTTCCCCATAGGTACAATGCATTGCAATGCCCGAGCATTGCAATGCATTGTAACTGCAATCAAAAGTAAAAAAAGTGAAAGTCCCATAAAGGGACAAGTTGAAAAAAATCATTTTTTAAAAAAAATTGTAAAAAAAATATTAAAAAATAATTAAAAAAAAATCCCCTAAAAAATACACATTTTTATGTAATAAAAAAAATAAAAAACAAAAAAAATACACATGTTAGGTATCGCCACGTCCGTAAAAATCCCATCTATAAAAGCATAACCCTAGTTAACCCCTTCAGTGAAAGCGTAAAAAAAAAACACAAAAAAGTAGTAAATTATACTTTTTCCAAGCGGTATCATTATACCGCTTGGAAAAAGTGCAATAACACGCGATCAAAAAGTCAGATATAAATAATCATGGTACCGCTGAAAATGTCATCTTGTCCCGCAAAAAACAAGCCGCTATACAGCATCATCAGCAAAAAATAAAAAAGTTATAGCTCGCGGAATAAACTGATGCAAAAATAATTATTTTTTCTATAAAATTCTTTATTGTGTAAAAAACGCCAAAACATAAAAAAAATATATAAATGAGGTATCGCTGTAATCGTAGTAACCCGAAGAATAAAGCTGCTTTATCAATTTTACCACACGCGGAAGGGGGGAAAAAAAATTAAAAAAAAACAATTCCTGAATTGCTGGTTTTTGTTCATTCTGCTTCCACAAAAATCGGAATAGGAAGCGATCAAAAAACGTTATGTGCCCGAATATGGTACCAATAAAAACGTCAGCTCGTCCCGCAAAAAATAAGCCCACAGATTAACTCTGTCAGCCGAAATATAGAAAAATTATAGCTCTCAAAATACGGCGATGCAAAAAATTCTTACAAAAAATTATTCCAAAAAAAAGCATCTTTTAGTGTGTGACAGAAGCTAAACATGAAAAAAGGGAGTAAATCTGGTATCGCTGTAATCGCACCGATCCGAGGAATAAAGTCGCCTAATCACTAATATCGCACGAGGAACGGCGTAAAAAAGAAAACCAATTCTTCACCTTTGGTAGATTTGTTCATTGTGCCTCCCAAAGATCGCAGTAAGGCGATCACAGTGGTTACCCCCCGCATATGGGGTATCAGCGTACTCAGGACAAAATGCACAATAGCTTTTGGGGTCCTATTTCTCCTGTTACCCTTATAAAAATAAAAATTTGGGGGCAAAAAGGTCATTTTTGTGGAAAAAGATATAATGATTTTTTTTATTTTCACGGCTCTACTTATAAACTTCTGTGAAGCCCTTGGGGTTCAAAGTGCTGACCACACATCTAGATAAGTTCCTTGGGGGTCTAGTTTGCAAAAGGGGGTCATTTGGGGGGTTTCTACTGTTTAGGCACTCAGGGGCTCTCCAAGCGCGACATGACCCCCGCAGACCATTCCATCAAATTTCTGCATTTAAAAACGGTGTTTCCTTCCCTTCCGATCTCTGCCATGCGTCAAAATAGTGGTTCCCCCCCACATATGGGATATCACGTACTCAGGACAAATTACACAATAGCTTTTGGGGTCCTATTTCTCCTGTTACCATTATAAAAATAAAAATTTGGGGCAAAAGAGTTATTTTTGTGGAAAAAAATATGATTTTTTTTATTTTCACGGCTCTAAGTTATAAACTTCTGTGAAGCACTTGGGGGTTCAAAGTGCTCACCACACATCTAGAAAAGTTCCTTGGGGGGGTCTAGTTTCCAAAATGGAGTCACTTGTGGGGGGTTTCTACTGTTTAGGCACATCAGGGGCTATCCAAACGTGACATGACACCCACAGACCATTCCATCAAAGTCTGCATTTAAAAAAGGCGCTACTTCCCTTTCGAGCTCTGCCATGCGTCAAATAGTGGTTTCCCCCCACATATGGGGTATCAGCGTACTCAGGACAAATTGCACAATAACTTTTGGGGTCCTGTTACCCTTTGGAAAATAACAAATGGGGGTGGAAAGATCATTTTTGTGGAAAAGATATGATTTTTTAATTTTACTGCTCTACGTTATAACCTTCTGTGAAGCCCTTGGGGGTTCAAAGCTCCACCACACATCTAGATTTAAATTTTCCCTTTGGGGGGTCTAGTTTCCAAAATGGGTCACTTGTGGGGGGGTTTTCCACTGTTTAGGCACACAGGGACTCTCCAAATACGACATGGCATCCAATCTCAATTCCAGCCAAAAAAGTCAAATGGCGCTGCTTCCCTTCCGAGCTCTGCCATGCGCCCAAATAGTGGTTTAACCCCCACCTATGGGGTATCAGCGTACTCAGGACTAATTGCACAATAAATTTTGGGGTCCTTTTATCCTTTGGAAAATAAAAATTGGGATGAAAAGATCATTTTTGTGGAAAAAAATATGATTTTTTAATTTACGGCTCTACGTTATAACCTTCTGTGAAGCGCTTGGGGGTTTAAAAGCTCTCACAACACATTTAGATAAGTTCCTTGGGGGTCTAGTTTCCAAAATGGGGTCACTTGTGGGGGTTTCACTGTTTAGGCACACAGGGACTTCCAAATGCGACATGGCGTCCAATCTCAATTCCAGCCAAAAAAGTCAAATGGCGCTGCTTTCCCTTCCGAGCTCTGCCATGCGCCCAAATAGTGGTTTACCCCCACATTTTGGGGTATCACGTACTCAGGACTAATTGCCCAATAACTTTTGGGGTCCTTTTATCCTTTGGAAAATAATAATTGGGATGAAAAGATCATTTTTGTGGAAAAAATATGATTTTTAATTTTACGGCTCTACGTTATAACCTTCTGTGAAGCCCTTGGGGGTTAAAAGCTCTCACAACACATTTAGATAAGTTCCTTGGGGGGTCTAGTTTCCAAAATTGGGGTCACTTGTGGGGGGTTTCCACTGTTTAGGCACACAGGAACTCTCCAAATGCGACATGGCGTCCAATCTCAATTCCAGCCAAAAAAGTCAAATGGCGCTGCTTCCCTTCCGAGCTCTGCCATGCGCCCAAATAGTGGTTTACCCCAACATATGAGGTATCAGCGTACTCAGGACTAATTGCCCAATAACTTTTGGGGTCCTTTTATCCTTTGAAAAATTTAAAAATTGGGATGAAAAGATCATTTTTGTGAAAAAATATGATTTTTTAATTTTACGGCTCTACGTTATAACCTTCTGTGAAGCCCTTGGGGGTTAAAAGCTCTCACAACACATTTGATGAGTTCCTTGAGGGGTCCAGTTTCCAAAATGGGGTCACTTGTGGGGGGTTTCCACTGTTTTAGGCCACAGGACTCTCCAAATGCGACATGGCGTCCAATCTCAATTCCAGCCAAAAAAGTCAAATGGCGCTGCTTCCATTCCAGCTCTGCCATGCGCCCAAATAGTGGTTTACCCCCACACATGGTATATCGGTGTACTCTGGAGAAATTGTTACAACAAATTTGTGGTTCATTTTCTCCTGATACCCTTGACAAAATTTAAAAAAATTGTGTCGAAAAAAAAATTTTGGGAAAAAAAATTAAATGTTCATTTTTTCCTTCCACATTGCTTCAATTCTGTGAAGTACCTAAAGGGTTAATAAACTTCTTGAATGTGGCTTTGAACACGTTGAGGGGTGCAGTTTTTAGAATGGTGTCACTTTTGGGTATTTTTCTGTCATATTGACCCCTCAAATTCACTTCAAATGTGAGGTGGTCCCTAAAAAAATGGTTTTGTAAATTTTGTTGGAAAAATGAGAGATTGCTGGTCAACTTTTAACACTATATAAACTTCGTAACAAAAAAAAATTTTGGTTCCAAAATTGTGCTGATGTAAAGTAGACATGTGGGAAAGTTTATTTATTAACTAATTTTTGTGACATATCTCTCTGATTTAATGGCATAAAAATTAAAAGTTTTGAAAATTGCAAAATTTTCAAAATTTTTGCCATATTTCCATTTTTTTCATAAAAAAAACGCAAGTTATATTGAAGAATTTTTACCACTATCATGAAGTACAATATGTCACGAGAAAAAAATCTCAGAATCCGCCAAGATCCGTAGAAGCGTTCCGAGTTATAACCTCATTAAGAGCAGTGGTAGAATTTGTAAAAATTGGCCTGGTCTTTAACCTACAAAATTTGGGTTGGTCATTAAGGGGTTAAATTAATGTTGCTGTCTTTTGGAGCTTCTCCATACGGGTATCCACAATTTCTTGGGCTTCACTAGGCGTCTTGATGATCGCTCACCCATCAGTAGCAGCCAGAGGATTCATTTAATCGGAGACAGCCCACTCCTAGGGCAAGTGTGAATAGTAAATTTTTTAATACTTTACACTCGGTCCCAACCAGCGTTTCGGTCTACTTAGACCTTCTCAGTTACTGTGAATAATAAGTGTTCAATAAAGGTTACAAAAAATTGAAATGAGTATTACACATTAGAACTTTTGGGTCAGAAATGTAACATATGAATCTCTAAAAAATCTTATGGGTAGACAACAACATATTTATCCAAAGTACTCAGTATAGTCCCGGATAAAGAAAAATATAAAGAGGTATTGGACGTACCTAGTACCAGGTGCGCCTGGTCACTAGGTACGTCCAATACCCTCTTTATATTTTGTATTGTTATTTCTTCATTTAAATTTTCTGTAACCTTTATTGAAAACTTATTATTACAGTACACTGATGAAGGTCTAATAGACCGAAACGTCTGTGTTGTACCGAGTGTACGTATTAAAATTTACTATTCACACATACTAGGAGTGTCCCCGGTTTATTTGAAAAATTTTTTAGGTTTGGGAAACCTACCGGAGCACCTTTATATTTAAAGTTGTGCCAATCATTTATACTCCTAGGGCAAGGTCAGCGGGTGTTTACCTTGAGTCCGAAACACAGAAAATATGGGGGTAACCCTAGAACATTGTGGGGTATTATTATACACATAGATGAGCTCTGGAAGTGTGTTGGCCAGTCAGCCTTTCTGTGAGCGGGGAATAGCTCTTAGCAAGTTCAGGTGGTTTGATTAATTTTCTCCCCAAAGTTAAATTGCACTGTGGTGGTATGCCGTAGTTCTGAGCTTCTGACATTTAAAGTAGTTATAAAAAAAAAAACCCAAAAATTTGAAACCATAGGATACTGACTTATAATTTAACTGAGAATTACGGGAACAAAAAAGTCAAAAAACAGTATCTCAAAAAATATTCAAATTTATTTGTATACAAAAAGTACAGATATCAATAAAAAACAGCATTGTGTTATATATTGAAAAGTTGTTTATATAACTCAGGATGAGATGATACACCCATAATAAGGACCCTGTGGGTGCCTGCTCAATGCAATATCATATGTACAGAGGCAATGTATTAGCGTCATAAACATAATTAGGTCCACAGAGGGCTTCCATTATATTTAAACTGACTATTTTTGTATTGCTCATAGCGCTGTTGTAACAATAGACAAGAAAGTGCATTTAAATAAACAGATCATGGAAAATTTACCCATTTTTAGTAGCAGGTTGTGAAAATCCACAGGTGTCCGAAACCCTGACGGCGTTTCGTGAAGGCCGACGCCCCACTTCCTCAAAGGGGGGGTGGTGATTCATTTTCTCACAAAGTCCCCTTGCCCCTGTGGTGGTATTCCGTGTTCAGAGCTTCTGACATTTATATACTTGCATAATTCTTAAAGAGTTTGTGATTAAAGATTTCCTATATAGATTTTTTTAATTTATAGCTCTACGTTATAAACTTTTGTGAAGCACTTGGGGGGGTTTAAATTGCTCACCACAGTCTAGATAAGTTCCTTAGGGGGTCTAGTTTCCAAAATGTGTCACTTGTGGGGGGTTTCCGTGTTTAGGCGCATCAGGGGGCTCTCCAAACGCGACATGGTGTCCAATCTCAATTCCAGCCAATTTTAGTTTGAAAAAGTCAAAGCCGCTCCTTCCCTTACGAGCTCTGCTGTGTGCCCAAACAGGGTTTTCCCCCACATATGGGGGATTGGCCCTACTAGGGAAATTGCAAAAACAACTTTATCTGTCCATTTTCTCCTTTTACCCTTGTGAAAATAAAAAAAAGTTTGTAAAATATCCATTTTTTTTTTTACTAAAAATTAAATGTTCCCTTTTTTCTTCCACGTTGCTTTAGCCCTGTGAAGCACCTGAAGGGTTAATAATTTCTTGAATGTGGTTTTTTAGTACCTTGAGGGGGGGGGTTTTTAGAATGGTGTCATTTTGGGTAATTTTCTGCTAATAGACCCTCAAAGTGACTTCAAATATGAGGTGGTCCCTAAAAAAATGGCTTGTAAATTTTGTTGTAAAAAGGGGAAAACGCTGGTCAAATTTAAACCCTTTTAATTTCCAACAAAAAAAAAAATGTTGGTTTCCAAAATTGTGCTGATGTAAAGTGACAGTGGGGAAATGTTTTTATTAACTATTTTGTGTGAATATTTCTCTGTTTTAAGGGGAAAAAAAATTCAAAGTTTGAGAATAGAAAATTTTCTAAATTTTCGCCTTTTTTGCGTTTTTTTCAAAAAAAACGCAATTAAAATCGAAGGAAATTTTACCACTAAGTCAAGTACAATATGTCCGAGAAAACAATCTCAGAATCGCGAAGATCCGTTGGGAAGCATTCCAGAGTTATAACCCCATAAAGAGACAGGGTCAGAATTTTTTAAAAATTGGCCGGGGCATTAACGTGCAAAACCCCCCTTTGGGGGGGAAGGGGTTAATGTATGTGTGTTAATAACCTCAATATTCATGTGTATATAATACCTCAGTTTAATGTGCATATAATAGTCTCGATAAATGTATATTTAATAGCCACAGTATTTAAAATGTGTTTATTGCCTCATATACGTTTTGTTTATATTAGCCTCAGTATGGAAATGTGTGTAATGCCCAATATACATTTCTGTGTATATAATGGCCTCAGTTTTCCCCTTTTTTATAATGGGCCCCAGTATAATGTTTGCAAAAAGCCCAAAAAATTTTTCCCTTTTTAAAAAATCTGTAATGTTAGATAATGGGCAGTAATGGAAAGGGAAAAGGAAATTTTTTTTCTTTTTACATCCCCCAAAAGCATTTACCAAAGGGCCCTGTTTTAAGATATTATACCCTTGTACTTTGGTTACATTTTTCCTAACTCCTGTGGGGTTTTCAGACGTGGAATACCCCGAACTGTATGTATTTTTGGGGGAAGATAAAAGTCAGAAGGGTCTGGGGGAAAAATAAGCAGACTTTGATCCCAAAATAATGGGCTTTTTTGGCCCTTCTTTCATTTTGTGAACTAAAATGGGATTGCCCTTTTCCCCTTTTTACCTCTTATTTTAACCCTTTTAAATTTTCCAGGTGATTTGCACATTAAGACCGGGCCCCAAATTTTTCAATTCTAACCACTGTCAATTTTGTGATTTTAACTCTGGAACCCCTTAATGGGGTCCCTGTGATTCTTGCTTTTTTTTTTATGACATTTTTCTTCATTTTTGGGTAAAATTTTTTTTGAAATACTTCGTTTATTTGTAAAAAAAAAAAAAATTGGGGAAAAATTTTCCCCAAATTTTTTAAAATTTTTAAAATTTTCCCCTGCCCAAAAACACAGAGATAATGCCCACAAAATGTTAAAAAAAATTTTTCCCCAAAAGGTTTCTTTAAATAAAAAATGTTTTTTAAAAAAACATTTTTTGTTAAGTTATAAGGTTTTTGTTGCCATGATATTTCTTTTTTTTCCCAAAAAAAATTTAAAAACCAAATTTTTTGGGGGCCACATAATTTTTTAATCACTTTAAAAGGGGTTTGGGCTGTATGACAGAAAAAACCCAAAGGGGAAACCCCTTTTAAAATTCACCCCCCGGGCTCAAAACCCCCTTTAAGAAGTTTTTTTCCTTCAGGGCTTTAAGGAATTTTGGAAGTGGAAAAAATTCCTTTTTTTTTCAAAAAAATTTTTTAGATCCAAATTTTTTTTTTGATAAGGGGGAAAAGGTAAAAATGGGGCCCCCAAAAAATTTTGTGGAATTTTCCCCCGGGTAAGGGAGGGGAAAAATACTGTTTGTAGCACCCCGGAGAGCCGGACGGGAAGGGGCGCCTTTTACTTGTTAAATTAAAAATTTTTTCCGGAATTTTACAACATTCCAGCTTGGGGGCCCCCTTTTTGCCTAAACGTGGAAAACCACAAAAAGATCCCCCTTTTGGAAATAACCCTAAAGGAAGGTATTTAGATGTTTTGGGTGAGATCTTGAACCCCCCCGGGGCTTACAGAAATTTTAAAGATGAGCAGGGGGAAATTAAAATCAAATTTTCCCCCAAAAAAGTTATTTTCCCAAATTTTCAAATTTTCTAAGGGTAACAGGGAAATTAACCCTTTGAATTTTATTGCAATTTTTTCCGAGTACGCTGTTACCCCTATGAGGGAGAAAAAACTTGTTTGGAGCACAGCAGGGGGAGAGGGAAGGAGTGTCATTTGAATTTTTGAATGTAAAAATTGCTGGAACATTGCGGGGGGGCTTTTTCCCGTTCGGAGGCCCCGATCCCTTGCAGTGGAAACACCCCCCAAGTGACCCCATTTTGGAAAAAAGGCCCCCCAAGGAAGATTGATATGTGGTGACACCTTAACCCCAGGTGCTTCACAGAATTTATAATTTGAACCACAAAAAAAATAAAAATAATTTTCCCCCAAACTGTTTTTTTTGACCCAAATTTTTATTTTTTATAGGGGATAGCGGAGACTTGGGGTCAAATAATTTTTTTTGCAATTTTCCTGGGGACCCGTACCCCCAAATTTGGGGGAAAACAATATTTTTGGACAGTGCAAAGCTCGAAGGGAAAGGAACATATTGGAGTTCGATTTTGCTGGAAAAATTTAGGGGGGGTATGTTCCCCTTTTTGGCCCGGGGGCCCTAAGGGCTAGAATAACAGAAATCTCCTTAGTGAACACTTTTAAAAACTATATCCAATTAATTCATCTAGAGATGCAGTGAAATTTTTTGGCACCACTGTGTTAAATACTTTTTTACCTTAGCGGGAAGAAAGAAAATTTAAAATTTTTCCCCAAAATTTTTTTTAACCCAATTTTTTTAATTTTTTTTAAGGCCCAAAAAAAAATTTTTTTTTACAACAAACCAAAGTCCCTTTTTTTTGGGGTGCCAATACCCCCCTGAATCGGGGAAAATTTTTTGGCACAGTGCAAAACTCAAAGTTTTTAAAAGTGCCGATTTTACGGGGTTTGGTTTAGGGCCCTGACCCAATGGGAGAGCCCCTGAGGTGCCAGACCAAAAAACCCCCCTAAAATGCCCCCTTTTACAAACTACACTCAGAATGAATTTTAACAGGGGGCAGGATCATATTGACCCCCCCAGGTGGTCACATAATTTTATATCACTGAGATGAAGAAAAAAAAACTACTTTTTTTTCCCTAAAAATTTGTTTTAGCACCGATTTTCATTTTTTTCCCCCTAAGGGGGTAAAAATGGCACCTAATTTGTCCCACAATTTTCTGAATGTGGCAATACCCCATAGTGGTGTAAGTGCTTTGCCTTTTAGAGTAATTGGGGGAACAGACGTATTTGCCTCCTGGAGCGCAAATTTTTCCAAACATTTTTTAGGGTCCAAAACAAGCCTTTAATTTTTTTAGGGGGGGGGGGGGGGGGGGGGGGGGGGGGGGGGGGGGGGGGGGGGGGGGGGGGGGGGGGGGGGGGGGGGGGGGGGGGGGGGGGGGGGGGGGGGGGGGGGGGGGGGGGGGGGGGGGGGGGGGGGGGGGGGGGGGGGGGGGGGGGGGGGGGGGGGGGGGGGGGGGGGGGGGGGGGGGGGGGGGGGGGGGGGGGGGGGGGGGGGGGGGGGGGGGGGGGGGGGGGGGGGGGGGGGGGGGGGGGGGGGGGGGGGGGGGGGGGGGGGGGGGGGGGGGGGGGGGGGGGGTTTTTTTGGGGGGGGGGGGGGGGGGGGGGGGGGGGGGGGGGGGGGGGGGGGGGGGGGGGGGGGGGGGGGGGGGGGGGGGGGGGGGGGGGGGGGGGGGGGGGGGGGGGGGGGGGGGGGGGGGGGGGGGGGGGGGGGGGGGGGGGGGGGGGGGGGGGGGGGGGGGGGGGGGGGGGGGGGGGGGGGGGGGGGGGGGGGGTTTTTTTTTGGGGGGGGGGGGGGGGGGGGGGGGGGGGGGGGGGGGGGGGGGGTTTTGGGGGGGGGGGGGGGGGGGGGGGGGGGGGGGGGGGGGGGGGGGGGGGGGGGGGGGGGGGGGGGGGGGGGGGGGGGGGGGGGGGGGGGGGGGGGGGGGGTGGGGGGGGGGGGGGGGGGGGGGGGGGGGGGGGGG
>JARQOD010000002.1:355638719-355771360 GCA_033576555.1 Oophaga sylvatica | reverse complement strand
TGGGTAAGTCTCGCTTTTCTGTAGAGTGTAAGCTCTTATGGTCAGTGGAGTCCTTGCTCTTTTGCCTTTAAAGTTTAAGTTCTTATGGTCAGTGATGGTCCTCTCTCTCGTAGAGTGTAAGCTCTTATGGTCAGCAGGATCCTCTCTCTCTCATCCATAAATTGTAAGCTTTTATGGTCAGCAGGTTCCTCTCTTTCGCACCTGTAAAGTTTAAGCTCTTATGATCTGCAAAGTTCTCACTGATTCTCCTCTGCCCATGTGTATTTTACACTTACAGCTTACCAGTGCAGATGTTAGTGCAAACTTATTCGCCACAAATCAATTTAGGAAACTTTGGTGAAGATGGTGAATTCAAATTTCAAAAGATTCGCTCATCTCTAGTTAGAATTGACGATAAGTCTGACAGGGTGTTACCTGAGATTCTTCCCTGAGGGTCTATACTTTATCCTTTGCTTAATATTAAACCAATATCAACAGGAGGTGAAATGCAAGGGACAAAAGTACATGACCTGTTCTCAGCCCTGATCTCTGCAGCTACATTGCTTAACAAAGCAGAGCAGACTGTCATAATAAATACAGTGGCTTGCAAAAGTATTCATCCCCATTACATTTTCCGTGTTTTGCTGCTTCACAACCTGGAATTTCACAGTATTTTTGAGGGTTTGCATCAGTTCATGTAAAGAACATGCCTACAACTGTGAACATTTGGTTTTCTTTTTATTGTGAAGCAAGCAACAAATAGGATAAAATAACTGAAAACTTCAGGGTGCCTAACTATTCACCCCCTAAAGTCAGTATTTTGTAGAGCCTCCATTTGTGGTCATTAAAGCTGCAAGTCGTTTTGGATAAGTCTCTATGCGATTTCCACATCTTTCCATTAAGATTTTTGCCCATTCCTCAAAGCAAAACTTCTCCAGCTCCTTCAAGTTAGATGGTTTTCTTTGGTGAACAGCAATCTTCAAGTCTGACCATAGGTTGTCCTATTTCTTGTTTGCTTCACAATAAAAAGAGAACCAAATGTTCACAGTTGTAGGCATGTTCTTTACATGAACTGATGCCATCTCTCAAAAAACAGTGAAATTCCAGATTGTGAGGTGGCAAAATGTGAAAAATGCCAGAGAGGGTGAATACTTTCACAAGCAACTGTATATACATATAAATACATATACATGACACACATATTTCAAAGTTATATAGATATTTATTGGATATATATTTGTCCTGTCCCACGACTTGGAAATCATACAGTATTGTATTGTCATTGTATTGTTTCTGTTTCACCTGCTATGTAATCAGTTTGCCTTTCAGCTCTGATGTCAGTAAGCCCTGTCTTCTTCCCGCTGAGTCCATGCACGGCAAAACACGTTGCCTGCCATTTTGAGGCCAGCATATCATATCGGCGTGCACTTGACTGGGGGCACATGGGTGAAATTATGCGCTCCCATCGCTTGTTTGCTGAAGTCAGCTGCTGGTTTCAGAACATGACGTCGCACAGAGAGGAACTGGATGAGAGGTGAGCATAATTGATTATTTTTTTCTTTGCATTAAAGAACAGCGGCAGAATGGGGGACATATACCAAGATGGTAACATATATACCAGGATAGGGGATATATATACCATGATGGGGTATACATACCAGGATAAGGAACATATATACAGGAGAAGGTACATACATACCAAGATGGGGCACAGGATAAGGGACAAATATAACAGAATAAGGGATATATACCAGGATGTGGCCCATGATAAAGTACATATATCCCAGTATGGGATATATATAAACCAAGATGGAGCCCAGGATAATGAATCTATATACCAGGATGGGGGATGTATAAAACAAGATGGGGCCCATGATAAGGTACATACAGCTCTGGCAAAAATTAAGAGACCACCACATCAAAACCCTGTCATGGGTGGCCCATTCTCCAGACCTGAACCCCATTGAAAACTCTGGAATGGAGACGGGACATATAGAAGGAGCCCCCATCGCCTGCAGAGAGAGCTGTGCAGAACGGGGTGGGACCGCGGCCAGCAGAGCAGATCCGTGAGGAGCAGAGCCGTGCCAGCAGAGCAGAGCCAAGCCGGGTGCTGCAGCAGCCAGGGAGAGGAGTGCTCCGTCCAGAGAGCACCAGCGCCATACAGACCAGTGACCGCTGTCGCCCTCCGTCAACAGCGGGGACCATAGAAAGAGAGACAGGCAGTGTGTGCCTGGTAATCGTCATAAAACCAGGTGCCAGATGCTTCAGCATCGTGAGTATCATGCGCCGGCTGCCAGAAAGAGACTGGGAGCATGACTGTTATCCACACCCCCACTGTGCTAGAGAATATATGCCAAGACACGTTTGACTTGACTTTACCAGCATATATTTTGCGGCGCAACGCTGGGCTCGTACAGGACTGTGGCCCTCACAGTTATTTAGCCACTACAATATATTGACTAGGGACATTGGAAGGTACCGGAGACCTGCCACTGTCACCAGAAGATGGGGTATTGTCGTTTTCCGGACCTCACTAGAAAAGACACCACGCACGCTGTCGCACCGCCTTGTGAGATGCAGAGCCCAGTATCTCGGAGGATGGTTCAGTCACGGTAACTCCGATGGCTCTAACAATCCCTAGGTTAGGTGGCAATTATAAAGGGGGAAGATGACTGACATTTGAGACTGTGAGTGATGTTGATGCCTGCAAGGTGTGAGGCCGCGGACAAAAGAATCATACACCAGGGGTCAAATGAAAGCTGAACTTTACTGAATATTGATAACATTTCTTATATTTTCCAACATAACAGACATGGGTAGCAGATATACTTTTTCTTACTCACTGCGACTATCAAAACCTTATCTCGGTCCTGGCCTTGGGAGGATGGCAGTAAATTTCATTAGACTAACGGTGCTGCGCGTAGGGGAAGGATCAACCGACCTTAATTTGATCAGAGTATCCGGGAAATCTGCTATGCAGTTCTGCAGTCTCAGCACTCTGTCTCTGGAAAACGCAGGGCACTCTGAATCAGGTGCTATTCATACTTCCCGATGTTCCCAAATGAGGAGCCCCAATTTCCTACCTCCTCTTACCACGGGAACCGCTCGTAACTCCCCGTTTTCAGTCTCACGCCACCTCCAACTGCCACTTGTTTCAAATCAGAAAAACAAGTTGCAATGCCTAACTAAGTTAGCAGAGGGCAGCCAAGTACTACAAATTGTAATACCAAAACAAGGCAGGAGAGGGCAGCATAATATTAAATAATTTACCTCCTCCCAAGGCAAAACAAGGAGCCGGTATCACAATTGAAATCATGTAAGAAATAGAGCACACCTACCATATAACATATAACATACATTAAAAATGGTTTTTCTGGTCACTACATATACCCCCCTATTTAAACAGAGCCATCCCCGGCGTTTGGCACCATATATTTTATAAAATAATACAGGTCTAAGTCTAGTTTGAACCAAAGTGCTTTTATAATCACAATTCCCAAACAGTGGGGTGTGACATCAGCGTCTACACCTCCCCGGTACGGGGTGTAGACTGGTAACTGAGCAACCTATGTGTTGCAGTGGGGCGCTAAGTGTGGGCAGAACCCCCTGTCTATAGCAATTCTATGGGGTCCATACAATACTTCCCCCCATAGGTCACATTGGAACTCCGAGATAAAGTTCCGTCAAAGGTTAATTGGCAGACCTGTAAATATATCGGTGGAAACCCGAATGACTGCAAAATATGTACTGAGGTATATGTTGAGGTACCAGAAATAGAGCAATATTCTCCCTACCCCCTGTACAAACTTGGGGGCACTAAATAATCATGAAAGTGTCGTAACATCCGATAAACATGCATTTTAGTGCAACAATAAACTTTATAACTCCAACCTTGGTTTCACTGTAATAGGAAGACTTAATATTTCTTCATAACTCAAAAAATAAAAAAAAATAAATAAATAAAATAGCACAAATACTAGAGTCTCTCCAGAGATGGAATACCTTGTTCTTGTAGCAAATCTTCTTGCTCGCAGACATAAGAAACAGTCCTAAAGTAATGCGTAAAATGTATGTTTTGGTCCCCGGGTGCAGGGTCGGGGCACACAGTCCATCAACGTGGCTGCACCATTTTTTTTTATTTTAGAACCAACAAAAATTAACCAAAAAATTCTCTAAAAAACTGAGAAAAAGTCACTGTGCTTAAAAGGGGATGAAGGTAGTCTTTTCCAGAAGAAAAACAGTGGGAAAACATACAGTTCATGCTAAGTCCTCTTTTTTTGAAGAGGCAATTTGCATATTAAATTTCCCAGAGGAGCATTGCACGGCGAATAAGCCTCCTTACCTTGACACGCCAGAGCTGGAATGTCACTCTCCACAAGGAGAAACCTTACCCCTTAGACCCTAGTCCAGAGCCTCTCATCTAGCCAAATCAGATCTCTCCTACTTTGCACTGACGAGGACCAATAGTCCGAAACACCGTGTCTGCAAATGGAGATACTGATTTGGCTTTTATCCTAAGTCATATTACAAGACTCGTTAAAGGGTTGATTGTGACTTGTAGGATCGCTACTTCCAATAGGTGGCGCTATAGAGTTCAAGTCCTCTTTTTTTCTTTTTTTGAAGAGGCAATTTGCAGTTCACTCTTACAAGTTTTAATCCAGATATCTGGCTGGTAACTGACCTTTGTTGATCCTTTGAGAGCGTCGAACCAGAGTGAATTCCTCCATAGGGCCAGGATCTATCTCTGCAGGGTCAGTTCTGAGATTATTAGTTGTTCTTGCAAGGAGCAACTCTTGATTAGGAATCGTCTGTCCTTCTCCACAGGTAGGCATCACAGGACCAAAACACCAAGATAACGGGTCATTGATATCGAATTCTGGAGATGATGAACTGTGGGATCTTTTGGACTTCGGAAAAGGTTCGCACTCAAATAACTCGTCCACAGGTGTTGAATCAGGATGGAAATCTTCTGACCTACAAAGTTTTAGTCTCTTCCTGTGAGCAACCTTGGGTTGTTGAGTATCTCGCTGGATGTAATAAACGTCATTCCCAGGGTATGGGATATCTTGTATGATGTAAGGCTGTCTTTCCCATTGTGTATCAAGCTTTCCGGTACAATGATTGTTTCTCAACCAGATCTTATCACCTACATGCAAAGGTGTAGCTTTCGCTTGTTTATTAACCCCTTAATGTCCAATGACGTGCAGAGTCCGTCATGACAAGGTGCCAGTTCCGGCACCAGGACGGACTCTGCACGTCATGCCTTGATCTACCACGGCGTGTAAACACGCCGTGGTAGATCAGTGCCGACAGCTGTCACAGACAGCTGACAGGCACGGCAAGCGGTGCGGGGACCTTTGCAGTCGGTCCCCGCACTCACAGCGCTGTGGTTGGTCAGTCAATCTGACTGACCAAACACAGCAGCGATCGCGCAGGAGAAGTTGAAATTTCAGCTTCCCCAGCGCGATCAGTGCAGGAGCCGGCGCTGCAGTGGCCAGGCTTCCTGCACTGACAGCCAGGAGCGGAGCCCCCACCGCCCCTGGCTGTTAACCCCCTGACTGCTGCGATCGAGCGCGATCGCAGAGCTCAGGGGGGGAGGCAGAGGGTCGGGTGCTCCCTCTGCCTCAGATCAGCGTCCCAGCGATGTAATCGCAGGGCCTGATCTCTGCCTTGATGACCCGGGGGTTGTCATGACAACCTCCGGGTCATCTAGCTACGGGAAGCTGCTGTGATCATGTCTCAGCAGCTTTCCCCATAGGTACAATGCATTGCAATGCCCGAGCATTGCAATGCATTGTAACTGCAATCAAAAGTAAAAAAAGTGAAAGTCCCATAAAGGGACAAGTTGAAAAAAATCATTTTTTAAAAAAAATTGTAAAAAAAATATTAAAAAATAATTAAAAAAAAATCCCCTAAAAAATACACATTTTTATGTAATAAAAAAAATAAAAAACAAAAAAAATACACATGTTAGGTATCGCCACGTCCGTAAAAATCCCATCTATAAAAGCATAACCCTAGTTAACCCCTTCAGTGAAAGACGTAAAAAAAAAAACACAAAAAAGTAGTAAATTATACTTTTTCCAAGCGGTATCATTATACCGCTTGGAAAAAGTGCAATAACACGCGATCAAAAAGTCAGATATAAATAATCATGGTACCGCTGAAAATGTCATCTTGTCCCGCAAAAAACAAGCCGCTATACAGCATCATCAGCAAAAAATAAAAAAGTTATAGCTCGCGGAATAAACTGATGCAAAAATAATTATTTTTTCTATAAAATTCTTTATTGTGTAAAAAACGCCAAAACATAAAAAAAATATATAAATGAGGTATCGCTGTAATCGTAGTAACCCGAAGAATAAAGCTGCTTTATCAATTTTACCACACGCGGAAGGGGGGAAAAAAAATTAAAAAAAAACAATTCCTGAATTGCTGGTTTTTGTTCATTCTGCTTCCACAAAAATCGGAATAGGAAGCGATCAAAAACGTTATGTGCCCGAATATGGTACCAATAAAAACGTCAGCTCGTCCCGCAAAAAATAAGCCCACAGATTACTCTGTCAGCCGAAATATAGAAAAATTATAGCTCTCAAAATACGGCGATGCAAAAAATTCTTACAAAAAATTATTCCAAAAAAAAGCATCTTTTAGTGTGTGACAGAAGCTAAACATGAAAAAAGGGAGTAAATCTGGTATCGCTGTAATCGCACCGATCCGAGGAATAAAGTCGCCTAATCACTAATATCGCACGAGGAACGGCGTAAAAAAGAAAACCAATTCTTCACCTTTGGTAGATTTGTTCATTGTGCCTCCCAAAGATCGCAGTAAGGCGATCACAGTGGTTACCCCCCGCATATGGGGTATCAGCGTACTCAGGACAAAATGCACAATAGCTTTTGGGGTCCTATTTCTCCTGTTACCCTTATAAAAATAAAAATTTGGGGGCAAAAAGGTCATTTTTGTGGAAAAAGATATAATGATTTTTTTTATTTTCACGGCTCTACGTTATAAACTTCTGTGAAGCCCTTGGGGGTTCAAAGTGCTGACCACACATCTAGATAAGTTCCTTGGGGGGTCTAGTTTGCAAAATGGGGTCATTTGTGGGGGTTTCTACTGTTTAGGCACATCAGGGGCTCTCCAAGCGCGACATGACACCCGCAGACCATTCCATCAAAGTCTGCATTTAAAAACGGTGCTCCTTCCCTTCCGATCTCTGCCATGCGTCAAAATAGTGGTTCCCCCCCACATATGGGATATCAGCGTACTCAGGACAAATTACACAATAGCTTTTGGGGTCCTATTTCTCCTGTTACCATTATAAAAATAAAAATTTGGGGCAAAAAGATTATTTTTGTGGAAAAAAATATGATTTTTTTATTTTCACGGCTCTAAGTTATAAACTTCTGTGAAGCACTTGGGGGTTCAAAGTGCTCACCACACATCTAGAAAAGTTCCTTGGGGGGTCTAGTTTCCAAAATGGAGTCACTTGTGGGGGGGTTTCTACTGTTTAGGCACATCAGGGGCTATCCAAACGTGACATGACACCCACAGACCATTCCATCAAAGTCTGCATTTGAAAAAGGCGCTACTTCCCTTTCGAGCTCTGCCATGCGTCAAAATAGTGGTTTCCCCCCACATATGGGGTATCAGCGTACTCAGGACAAATTGCACAATAACTTTTGGGGTCCTGTTACCCTTTGGAAAATAACAAATGGGGGTGGAAAGATCATTTTTGTGGAAAAGATATGATTTTTTAATTTTACTGCTCTACGTTATAACCTTCTGTGAAGCCCTTGGGGGTTCAAAGCTCTCACCACACATCTAGATAAGTTCCTTGGGGGTCTAGTTTCCAAAATGGGGTCACTTGTGGGGGGTTTCCACTGTTTAGGCACACAGGGACTCTCCAAATACGACATGGCATCCAATCTCAATTCCAGCCAAAAAAGTCAAATGGCGCTGCTTCCCTTCCGAGCTCTGCCATGCGCCCAAATAGTGGTTTACCCCCACCTATGGGGTATCAGCGTACTCAGGACTAATTGCACAATAAATTTTGGGGTCCTTTTATCCTTTGGAAAATAAAAATTGGGATGAAAAGATCATTTTTGTGGAAAAAAATATGATTTTTTAATTTACGGCTCTACGTTATAACCTTCTGTGAAGCGCTTGGGGTTAAAAGCTCTCACAACACATTTAGATAAGTTCCTTGGGGGGTCTAGTTTCCAAAATGGGGTCACTTGTGGGGGGTTTCCACTGTTTAGGCACACAGGGACTCTCCAAATGCGACATGGCGTCCAATCTCAATTCCAGCCAAAAAAGTCAAATGGCGCTGCTTCCCTTCCGAGCTCTGCCATGCGCCCAAATAGTGGTTTACCCCCACATATGGGGTATCAGCGTACTCAGGACTAATTGCCCAATAACTTTTGGGGTCCTTTTATCCTTTGGAAAATAATAATTGGGATGAAAAGATCATTTTTGTGGAAAAAATATGATTTTTTAATTTTACGGCTCTACGTTATAACCTTCTGTGAAGCCCTTGGGGGTTAAAAGCTCTCACAACACATTTAGATAAGTTCCTTGGGGGGGTCTAGTTTCCAAAATGGGGTCACTTGTGGGGGTTTCCACTGTTTAGGCACACAGGAACTCTCCAAATGCGACATGGCGTCCAATCTCAATTCCAGCCAAAAAAGTCAAATGGCGCTGCTTCCCTTCCGAGCTCTGCCATGCGCCCAAATAGTGGTTTACCCCAACATATGAGGTATCAGCGTACTCAGGACTAATTGCCCAATAACTTTTGGGGTCCTTTTATCCTTTGAAAAATAATAATTGGGATGAAAAGATCATTTTTGTGGAAAAAATATGATTTTTTAATTTTACGGCTCTACGTTATAACCTTCTGTGAAGCCCTTGGGGGTTAAAAGCTCTCACAACACATTTAGATGAGTTCCTTGAGGGTCCAGTTTCCAAAATGGGTCACTTGTGGGGGGTTTCCACTGTTTAGGCACACAGGGACTCTCCAAATGCGACATGGCGTCCAATCTCAATTCCAGCCAAAAAAGTCAAATGGCGCTGCTTCCATTCCGAGCTCTGCCATGCGCCCAAATAGTGGTTTACCCCCACACATGGTATATCGGTGTACTCTGGAGAAATTGTACAACAAATATTGTGGTTCATTTTCTCCTGATACCCTTGACAAAATTTAAAAAAATTGTGTCGAAAAAAAAATTTTGGGAAAAAAAGTTAAATGTTCATTTTTTCCTTCCACATTGCTTCAATTCTTGTGAAGTACCTAAAGGGTTAATAAACTTCTTGAATGTGGCTTTGAACACGTTGAGGGGTGCAGTTTTTAGAATGGTGTCACTTTTGGGTATTTTCTGTCATATTGACCCCTCAAATTCACTTCAAATGTGAGGTGGTCCCTAAAAAAATGGTTTTGTAAATTTTGTTGGAAAAATGAGAGATTGCTGGTCAACTTTTAACACTTATAACTTCGTAACAAAAAAAATTTTGGTTCCAAAATTGTGCTGATGTAAAGTAGACATGTGGGAAATGTTATTTATTAACTAATTTTTGTGACATATCTCTCTGATTTAATGGCATAAAAATTAAAAGTTTGAAAATTGCAAAATTTTCAAAATTTTTGCCATATTTCCATTTTTTTCATAAAAAAAAACGCAAGTTATATTGAAGAAATTTTACCACTATCATGAAGTACAATATGTCACGAGAAAACAATCTCAGAATCGCCAAGATCCGTAGAAGCGTTCCAGAGTTATAACCTCATAAAGAGACAGTGGTCAGAATTGTAAAAATTGGCCTGGTCTTTAACCTACAAAATGGCTTGGTCATTAAGGGGTTAAAGTAATGTTGCTGTCTTTTGCGAGCTTCTTCCATACGGGTATCCACAATTTCTTGGGCTTCCACTAGGCGTCTGTGATGATCGCTCACCCACTCAGTAGCAGCCAGAGGATTCATTTAATCGGAGACAGTCACTCCTAGGGCAAGTGTGAATAGTAAATTTTAATACGTACACTCGGTCACAACACAGACGTTTCGGTCTACTTAGACCTTCATCAGTGTACTGTGAATAATAAGTGTTCAATAAAGGTTACAGAAATTGAAATGAAGTATATACACATTAGAACGTTGGGTCAGAAATGTAACATGATGAATCTCTATAAATTCTTATAGCTAGACAACAACATATTATCCAAAGTACTCAGTATAGTCCAGGATCAAGAAAATATATAAAGAGGTATTGGACGTACCTAGTGACCAGGTGCGCCTGGTCACTAGGTACGTCCAATACCTCTTTATATTTTGTATGTGTATATACTTCATTTCAATTTCTGTAACCTTTATTGAACACTTATTATTCACAGTACACTGATGAAGGTCTAAGTAGACCGAAACGTCTGTGTTGTGACCGAGTGTACGTATTAAAATTTACTATTCACACATACTAGGAGTGTGCCCGGTTTATTTGATATATTGTATGGTTTGGGAACCTACCGGAGCACCTTTATATTAGAGTTGTGCCAATCATTTATACTCCTAGGGCAAGGTCAGCGGGTAGTTTACCTTGACGTCCGAACATCAGAAAATATGGGGTGTAACCCGTAGAACATTGTGGGGTATTATTATACACATAGATGAGCTCTGGAAGTAGTGTTGGCCAGTCAGCCTTTCTGTGAGCTGGAATAGCTCTTAGCAAGTTCAGGATGGTTTGATTAATTTTCTCGCAAAGTTCATTGCACTGTGGTGGTATGCCGTAGTTCTGAGCTTCTGACATTTAAAGTAGTTATAAAGAAAAAAAACCAAAATAGCAAACCATAGGATACTGACTTATAATTTAACTGAGAATTACTGGAGAACAAAAAAGTCAAAAACAGTATCTCAAAAAATATATCAAATTTATTTGTATACAAAAAGTACAGATATCAATAAAATTACAGCATTGTGTATATATATTGAATAGTTGTATATATAACTCAGGATGAGATGATACACCCAATAATAAGGACCCTGTGGGTGCCTGCTCAATGCAATATCATATGTACAGAGCGCAATGTATTAGCGTCATAGAATCATAATTAGGTCCACAGAGGGCTTCCATCATTATATGAACTGACTATATTGTATTGCTCATAGCGCTGTTGTAACAATAGACAAGAAAATGTGCATTTAAATAAACAGATCATGGTAAAATTTACCCATTTTAGTAGCAGGTTGTGATATCCACAGGTGTCCAGGAACCCTGACGCGCGTTTCGTGAGCCTGACGCTCACTTCCTCAAAGGGGGGCGTGGTGATTCATTTTCTCACAAAGTCCATTGCACTGTGGTGGTATGCCGTAGTTCTGAGCTTCTGACATTTATAGTACTTGCATAATTCTTGAAAGAGTTGTGATTCAAAGATGCCTATATATGATTTTTTAATTTTATAGCTCTACGTTATAAACTTATGTGAAGCACTTGGGGTTCAAATTGCTCACCACAGATCTAGATAAGTTCCTTAGGGGTCTAGTTTCCAAAATGTGGTCACTTGTGGGGGGTTTCCGCTGTTTAGGCGCATCAGGGGCTCTCCAAACGCGACATGGTGTCCAATCTCAATACCAGCCAATTTTAGTTTGAAAAAGTCAAACGGCGCTCCTTCCCTTACGAGCTCTGCTGTGTGCCCAAACAGTGGTTTTCCCCCACATATGGGGTATTGGCGTACTCAGGAGAAATTGCACAACAACTTTATCTGTCCATTTTCTCCTTTTACCCTTGTGAAAATAAAAAAAAAGTTTGTAAAATATCATTTTTGTGACTAAAAAGTTAAATGTTCATTTTTTCCTTCCACGTTGCTTTAGCTCCTGTGAAGCACCTGAAGGTTAATAAAATTCTTGAATGTGGTTTTGAGTACCTTGAGGGGTGCAGTTTTTAGAATGGTGTCACTTTTGGGTATTTTCTGCTATATAGACCCCTCAAAGTGACTTCAAATATGAGGTGGTCCCTAAAAAAATGGCTTTGTAAATTTTGTTGTAAAAATGGAAATCGCTGGTCAAATTTAAACCCTTATAATTTCCTAACAAAAAAAAAATGTTGGTTCCAAAATTGTGCTGATGTAAAGTAGACATGTGGGAAATGTTGTTTATTAACTATTTTGTGTGACATATTTCTCTGTTTTAAGGGAATAAAAATTCAAAGTTTGAGAATAGCAAAATTTTCTAAATTTTCGCCATATTTGCGTTTTTTTTCAAAAATAAACGCAATTATATCGAAGAAATTTTACCACTAACGTCAAGTACAATATGTCACGAGAAAACAGTCTCAGAATCGCGAAGATCCGTTGAAGCATTCCAGAGTTATACCCTCATAAAGAGACAGTGGTCAGAATTGTAAAAATTGGCCGGGTCATTAACGTGCAAACCACCCTTGGGGGTGAAGGGGTTAATGTATGTGTGTATAATAACCTCAATATTCATGTGTATATAATAGCCTCAGTATACATGTGCATATAATAGTCTCAGTATAAATGTATATATAATAGCCACAGTATACATATGTGTATATTAGCCTCAGTATACGTGTGTGTATATTAGCCTCAGTATGAATATGTGTGTAATAGCCTCAATATACAGTTCATGTGTATATAATGGCCTCAGTATACATTTGTATATAATAGCCTCAGTATACATGTTTGCATAAAAGCACATGCACACATTTTCCTTTATAACTCTGTAATGTATAGATAATGGGCAGTAACTGGCAAGGATGGAACATTTTCTTTATACATACCCAAATGCATTTATCCAATGAGCCATGTTTCTAGAGATATATGATAGCATTGCTACATTGGTATACATTTATCTTCCTAACTCCTGTAGTGTACAGACAGTGAGAAGTAGCCATGAACTGCTATGTAGTTTTGTGAAGATCAAAAGTACAGAAGGTGTCTGGGGGGAAAAATTCAATGCAGACTTTGATCCCAAAATAATGGCGCTTATAGGACCTCTTCTTACTCATTTTGTGAACTAAAACTGGAGCATTGCCCTTGTTCCTGTTTATCCTCTTATTTTAACCCTTTTAACATCCAAGGTGATTTGCACATTAATGACCGGGCCAATTTTTACAATTCTAACCACTGTCAATTTATGTGATTATAACTCTGGAACTCTTCAATAGATCCCTGTGATTCTGAGACTGTTTTTTTCATGACATATTGTACTTCATGATAGTGGTAAAATTTCTTTGAAATGACTTGCGTTTATTTGTGAAAAAAAAAACGAAATCTGGCAAAAATTTCCCAATTTTTAAACTTTAAATTTTCATGCCCTTAAATCACAGAGATAATGTCACACAAAATAGTTCATAAAAACATTTTCCACATGGCTACTTTAAATCAACATGATTTTGGAACCAACATTTTTTTGTTAAGTTATAAGCGTTTAAAGTTGACCAGTGATATTTCATTTTTCCAACAAAATTTACAAAACCAATATTTTAGGGACCACATCACATTTGAAGTCACTTTAATGGGTCTGGTCTGTATGACAGAAAATACCCAAAGGTAACACCATTCTAAAAACTTCACCCCTCAAGGTGCTCAAAACCACATTCAAGAAGTTTATTAATCCTTCAGGTGCTTTACAGGAATTTCTGGAATGTGGAAAAAATTCACTTTTTTTCACAAAAAATTTACTTCAGATCCAAATTTTTATATTTTGATAAGGGTAACAGGTAAAAATGGACCCCGAAATTTATTGTGTAATTTCTCCTGAGCATATGAGGGAGAAAACTACTGTTTGCTAGCACGGCAGAGCTCGGATCGGGAAGGAGCGCCATTTGACTTGTTGAATGTAAAATTTCCTGGAATCATTAGCGGACATCATATCCAGCTTGGAGAGCCCCTGATGTGCCTAAACAGTGGAAACCTCCACAAGTGATCCCATTTTGGAAACTAGATCCCTAAAGGAAGGTATTTAGATGTGTGGTGAGCATCTTGAACCCCCAGGTGCTTCACAGAAGTTTATAATGATGAGACATGAAAATAATAAAATCACATTTTCCCCACAAAAATGTTATTTTAGCCCCAAATTTTGCATTTTCATAAGGGTAACAGGAGAAATTACACCTTAGAATTTGTATTGCAATTTCTCCTGAGTACGCTGTTACCCCATATGAGGGAGAAAACTACTGTTTGGGAGCACAGCAGGGCTCAGAAGGAAGGAGTGTCATTTGACTTTTTGAATGTAAAATTTGCTGGAATCATTAGCGGATGTCATGTCCTGTTCGGAGAGACCCTGATGTCCCTTGGCAGTGGAAACACCCCACAAGTGACCCCATTTTGGAAACTGGACCCCTCAAGGAATGTACTTAGATATGTGGTGAGCACCTTGAACCCACAGGTGCTTCACAGAAGTTTATAATGTTGAACCACAAAAATAATAAAAATATATTTTCCCCACAAAACTGTTATTTTAGACCCAAATTTTGCATTTTCATAGGGATAGCAGGAGACATTGCATCAAATAATTTTTAGTGCAATTTCTCCTGGGTACGCCGATACCCCATATGTGGGGGAATACAATATTTTAGGCACAGTGCAAAGCTCAGAAGGGAAGAGGCAACATATTGGAGTTCAGATTTTGCTGGAATGATTTGAGGGTGCTATGTCATTTTGGCAGAGTCCCTAAGGTGCTAGAATAACAGAAATCTCCTATATGTGAACACATTTTACAAACTATACTCCCTAATTAATTCATCTAGAGATGCAGTGATCATATTGGCACCACATGTGCTTCAAATACTTTATACCATTGAGCGGTGAAGAAAGAATAATTAAATTTCTTCCACTAAAATATTGTTTTAACCCCAAGTTTTTAATTTTTTTAAGGCCTAAAAAGAATTTTTTTTTACAACAAACCAAAGTCCATTTTTTTCTGAGTGTGCCAATACCCTACATGTAATCGGGAAATATTTTTCAGGCACAGTGCAAAGCTCAAAGTTAAGGAGTGCCAGATTTTACTGTTATGGTTTGCAGGTGCCATGACCCAATGGGAGAGCCCATGAGGTGCCAGACCAGAAGAACCCCTCATAAGTGACCCCATTTTACAAACTACACCTCAGAATGAATTAATCTAGGGGTGCAGTGATCATATTGACACCACAGGTGTGTCACATAATTTTATATCACTGAGCAGTGAAGAAAAAATAACTACATTTTTACCACTAAAATGTAGTTTTAGCACCAGATTTTACATTTTTACCCACTAAGTGGGTAAAAATGGCACCATAATTTGTCCCACAATTTCTACTGAATGTGGCAATACCCCATATGTGGCTGTACAGTGCTACTTAGCCATACAGAGTGACTTGGGAGGAACAGAGCGCTATTTGCCTCCTGGAGCGCAGAATTTCCTAGAACAGTTTGCAGACTCCATATACAGAGCCTTTAATTGCTAGAAGAGCAGAATCCCCGCTCAAGTTACCCATTTTGGAAATTATACACATTTTGGAACTTATTGACAGGTGTAGTGCTGATTTTGACTCCTTGGTATTTTCCAGAAACAAGCAGCAATGAATGTTGCTGAGTGAAAATGGCAAACTGACGTTGTAGTGACCAGTATGATGCTGTAGTGACCAATATGTTGCAGTCAATAGTACATTATGCCCAGCCAATGCTTCTGGAGACATGCACCCGTACGTTATGTGGCCTCTCATCGCTTCAGAAATGCCAAACATGTGGACACTACATGTAGTTTGGGTACACTTTGGGGCTCAGAAAGGAGGAGGCATTTGGATTTTGGAGCGCAAAATTTGCTGAATTTCTTTTGGCAGTTTATGGAGCCATTTTGCTTTTCCAGAGCCTTTGTACTGCCAGTAACGTGGAAGCCCCCTACATCTCCATTAACAGATAACAGAACTGAGTGGGGACTTGCTTTTTTGTGGATTGAGATTAACCCCTTTCTGCCATCGGACGTACTATCCCGTCCATGGTACCTGGGCCCGTATGACCGGGGACGGGATAGTACGTCATAGGCGATCAGCTGCGCTCCTGAGGGGAGCGCAGCTAATCGCCGCCGGGTGTCAGCTGATTATCACAGCTGACACCCATGACTGTGAGTCAGGAGCGGTCACGGACCGCTCCCGGCACATTAACCCCTTGCACACCGCGATCAAACATGATCGCGGTGTACTGGGGGCACAGGGGAGGATCGCGCAGGGTGGGGGCTCCCTGCGCGCCCCCCTGAGACCCTCAGAGCAGCGCGATGTGATCGCGCTGTTCTGAGGGCTTCCTCCCTCCCAGGACCCGGATCCAAGATGGCGCCGGGGTCCTGGAGGGAGGCGGCTACCTCAGTGCCTGCCGAGAGCAGGCACTGAGAAGCCTGCATCTATGCCTGTGCGATCGCTGGTGTGACAGAGTGCTGTGCACACTGTCACACCAGCGATCTGATAAAATACTGTGATGTCCCACCCTGGGACAAAGTAAAAAAGTTAAAAAAGTAAAAATAAACATGTGTAAAAAAAAAAAATCCAAAATAAATAATAAAGAAAAAAAATATTCCCCAATAAATTCACTTCTTCCTGTAAATAAAAAAACAAAACAATAAAAGTACACATATTTCGTATCGCCGCGTCCGTAACGACCCCCCCTATAAAATTGTCCCACTAGTTAACCCCTTTAGTGAACCCCTTAAAAAAAAAAAAAAACGAAGCAAAAAATCAATGCTTTATCATCATACCGCCGAACAAAAAGTGGAATAACACGCGATCAAAAAGACCGATATAAAAAAACATGGTACCGCTGAAAACTTCATCTTGTCCCGCAAAAAACGAGCCATGATAAAGCATCATCAGCGAAAAAATAAAAAGTTATAGCTCGCAGAATAAAGCGATGCAAAAATAATTATTTTTTATATAAAATTGTTTTTATTCTATAAAAGCGCCAAAACATGAAAAAATGATATAAATGAGGTATCGCCATAATCGTACTGACCCGAAGAATAAAACTCTTTATCAATTTTACCACACGCGGAACGGTATAAACGCCTCCCCCAAAAGAAATTCATGAATTGCTGATTTTTGTTCATTCTAACCTCCCAAAAATCGAAATAAAAAGCGATCAAAAAATGTCACGTGCTCAAAAATGGTACCAATAAAAACGGCAACTCGTCCCGCAAAAAATAAGACCTCACATGACTCTGTGGGCCAAAATATGCAAAAATTATAGCTGTCAAAATGTGATGATGCAAAAACTATTTTTGCAATAAAAAGCGTGTTTTAGCGTGACAGCTGCCAATCATAAAAACCCGCTATAAATAGTAAATCAAACCCCCCTTTATCACCCCCTTAGTAAGGGAAAAATAATAAAATTAAAAAAAAGCATTTATTTCCATTTTCCCATTAGGGTTAGGGTTAGGGTTGCGGCTAAAGTTAGGGTTAGGGTTGGCGCTAAAGTTAGGATTAGGGTTAGGGTTGGGATTAGGGGTGTGTTAGGGTTAGGTTTGTGGTTAGGGTTGGGACTAGGGTTAGGGGTGTGTTGGGGTTAGGGTTGGAGTTAGAATTGGGGGTTTCAGCTGTTTTGCACATCAGGGGCTCTCCAAATGTGACATGGCGTCTGATCTCAATTCCAGCCAATTCTGCGTTGAAAAAGTCAAACGGTGCTCCTTCACTTCTCAGCTCTGCCATGCGTCCAAACAGTAGCTTATCCCCACATATGGGGTATCAGCGTACTCTGGACCCCAAGAGTTATTGTGCAATTTGTCCTATTTCTTCTGCTACCCTTGGGAAAATAAAAAACTGGGGGCGAAAATATCATTTTTGTACAAAAAAAAATATTTTTTTGTTTTACGGCTGTACATTATAAACTTCTGTGAAGCACTTGGGGCTTCATAGCGCTCACCACACATCTAGATAAGTTCCTTGTGGGGTCTATTTTCCAAAATGGGGTCACTTGTTGGGGATTTCCACTGTTTAGGCACATCAGGGGCTCTCCAAATGCGACATGACGCCCCCAGACCATTCCATCAAAGTCTGCAATCCAAAACGTCACTACTTCCCTTCCGAGCCCCAACGTGTACCCATACAGTAGTTTTCTCCCACATATTGGATATCAGCGTACTCAGGACAAATTGGACAACAACTTTTGGGGTCCAATTTCTCCTGTTACCCTTGTGAAAATAAAATATTGGGGCAAAAAAAATCATTTTTGTAAAAAAAAAAAAGATTTTTTATTTTTACGGCTGTACGTTATAAACTTCTGTGAAGCACTTCGGGTTCAAAGTTCTCACCACACATCTAGATAAGTTCCTTGTGGGGTCTATTTGCCAAAATGGGGTCACTTGTGGGGGTTTCCACTGTATAGGTGCATCAGGGGCTCTCCAAATGTGACATGACGCCCCCAGACCATTCCATCAAAGTCTGCAATCCAAAACGTCACTACTTCCCTTCCGAGCCCTGACGTGCGCCCATACAGTAGTTTTTCTCCCACATATTGGTATCAGCGTACTCAGGACAAATTGGACAACAACTTTTGGGTTCCAATTTCTTCTGTTACCCTTGTGAAAATAAAATATTGGGGGCGAAAAAAAATCATTTTGTAAAAAAAAAAAGGATTTTTTATTTTAACGGCTGTACGTTATAAACTTCTGTGAAGCACTTCGGGGTTCAAAGTGCTCACCACACATCTAGATAAGTTCCTTGTGGGGTCTATTTTCCAAAATGGGGTCACTTGTTGGGGATTTCCACTGTTTAGGCACATCAGGGGCTCTCCAAATGCGACATGACGCCCCCAGACCATTCCATCAAAGTCTGCAATCCAAAACGTCACTACTTCCCTTCCGAGCCCCAACGTGTACCCATACAGTAGTTTTCTCCCACATATTGGATATCAGCGTACTCAGGACAAATTGGACAACAACTTTTGGGGTCCAATTTCTCCTGTTACCCTTGTGAAAATAAAATATTGGGGGCAAAAAAATCATTTTTGTAAAAAAAAAAAAGATTTTTTATTTTTACGGCTGTACGTTATAAACTTCTGTGAAGCACTTCGGGGTTCAAAGTTCTCACCACACATCTAGATAAGTTCCTTGTGGGGTCTATTTGCCAAAATGGGGTCACTTGTGGGGGGTTTCCACTGTATAGGTGCATCAGGGGCTCTCCAAATGTGACATGACGCCCCCAGACCATTCCATCAAAGTCTGCAATCCAAAACGTCACTACTTCCCTTCCGAGCCCTGACGTGCGCCCATACAGTAGTTTTCTCCCACATATTGGGTATCAGCGTACTCAGGACAAATTGGACAACAACTTTTGGGTTCCAATTTCTTCTGTTACCCTTGTGAAAATAAAATATTGGGGCGAAAAAAATCATTTTTGTAAAAAAAAAAAGATTTTTTATTTTTACGGCTGTACGTTATAAACTTCTGTGAAGCACTTTGGGGTTCAAAGTGCTCACACACACATCTAGATAAGTTCCTTGTGGGTTCTATTTGCCAAAATGGGGTCACTTGTGGGGGGTTTCCACTGTATAGGTGCATCAGGGGCTCTCCAAATGTGACATGACGCCCCCAGACCATTCCATCAAAGTCTGCAATCCAAAACGTCACTACTTCCCTTCCGAGCCCTGACGTGCGCCCATACAGTAGTTTTCTCCCACATATTGGGTATCAGCGTACTCAGGACAAATTGGACAACAACTTTTGGGTTCCAATTTCTTCTGTTACCCTTGTGAAAATAAAATATTGGGGACGAAAAAAATCATTTTTGTAAAAAAAAAAAGGATTTTTTATTTTACGGCTGTACGTTATAAACTTTAGTGAAACACCTGGGGGTTAAAAGTTCTCACCACACATCTAGATAAGTTCCTTGAGGGGTCTAGTTTCCAAAATGGCGTCATTTATGGGGGTTTCCACTGTTTAGGCAGATCAGGAGCTCTCCAAACACGACATGGCGTCCAGCCAATTCTGCGTTGAAAAAGTCAGACGGCGCTCCTTCCCTTCCAAACTCTGCCATGCACCCAAACAGTGGTTTACCCCCACATATGGGGTATCAGCGCACTCAGGACAAATTGCACAATAACTTTTGGAGTCTTGTTACCCTTGGAAAAATAAAAATTGGGGTGAAAAGATAATTTTTGTGGAAAAAATATGATTTTTAAATTTTACGGCTCTACGTTATAAACTTGTGTGAAGCACTTGGGGGTTCAAATTGCTCACCAAAGATCTAGAAAAGTTCCTTAGGGGGTCTAGTTTCCAAAATGGGGTCATTTGTGGGGGGTTTCCACTGTTTAGGCACATCAGGGGCTCTCCAAATGCAACATGGCATCCAATCTCAATTCCAGCCAATTTTGGTTGGAAAAAGTCAAATGGTGCTCCTTCCATTCCGAGCTCTGCCGTGCGCCCAAACAGTGGTTCCCACCCACATATGGGGTATCAGCGTACTCAGGACAAATTGGACAACAACTTATGTGGTCGAATTTCTCCTGTTACCCTTGAGAAAATAAAAAATTAGTGACTAAAAGATAATTATTGTGGGAAAAAAATAGGATTTTTTATTTTCATGCCCGGGCATTATAGACTTGTGTGAAGCACTTGGGGGTTCAAAGTGCTCACCAAAGATCTAGATAAGTTCCTTAGGGGGTATAGTTTCCAAAATGGGGTCACTTGTGGGGGTTTCCACTGTTTAGGCTCATTTGGGGCACTGCAAACGGAACATGACCCCCATCAACGTCTGCATTCCAAAACGTTACTACTTCCTTTCCATGCCCTGCCGTGCACCCAAACAGTTCCCCCCCCACATATGGGGTATCAGCGTACTCAGGACAAATTGGACAACAACTTTTGGGGTCCAATTTCCTTGGGAAAATTCAAAAATTTGGGACTAAAAAATCATTTTTGTGGAAAATTGTTTTTTTTTTTTTCACACCCAGGCATTATAAGCTTTTGTGAAACACTTGGGAGTTCAAAGTGCTCACAACAGATCTAGATAAGTACCTTAGGGGGTTTAGTTTCCAAAATGGTGTCACTTGTGGGGGTTTCCACTGTTTAGGCGCATCAGGGGCTCTCCAAACGCGACATGGCGTCCAATCTCAATTCCAGCCAATTTTAGTTTGAAAAAGTCAAACGGCGCTCCTTCCCTTACGAGCTCTGCCGTGTGCCCAAACAGTGGTTTTCCCCCACATATTGGGTATTGGCGTACTCAGGAGAAATTGCATAACAACCTTATCTGTCCATTTTCTCCTTTTACCCTTGTGAAAATAAAAAAAAAGTTTGTAAAAGATCATTTTTGTGGCTAAAAAGTTAAATATTCATTTTTTCCTTCCACGTTGCTTTAGTTCCTGTGAAGCACCTGAAGGGTTAATAATCTTCTTGAATGTGGTTTTGAGTACCTTGAGGGGTGCAGTTTTTAGAATGGTGTCACTTTTGGGTATTTTCTGCCATATAGACCCCTCAAAGTGACTTCAAATGAGAGGTGGTCCCTAAAAAAAATGGCTTTGTAAATTTTGTTGTAAAAATGAGAAATCGCTGGTCAACTTTTAACCCTTATAACTTCCTAACAAAAAAAAATTTTGGTTCCAAAATTGTGCTGATGTAAAGTAGACATGTGGGAAATGTTATTTCTTAACTATTTTATGTGACATATTTCTCTGTTTTAAGGGAATAAAAATTCAAAGTTTGAAAATTGCAAAATTTTAAAAATTTTCGCCATATTTGCGTTTTTTTCAAAATAAACGCAAGTTATATCGAAGAAATTTTACTTCTAACGTGAAGTACAATATGTCACGAGAAAACAATCTCAGAATCGCGAAGATCCGTTGAAGCGTTCCAGAGTTATAACCTCATAAAGAGACAGTGGTCAGAATTGTAAAAATTGGCCCGGTCATTAACGTGCAAACCACCCTTGGGGGTGAAGGGGTTAAGCTTTTATTTGGAACATTTTACTTAACGTTTGGAACCACATTTATCTGGTGCTCTTTGCTGAGCACTTACTTTGAGGTTTCCATCTAAATCTCTGTGTTAAATGATTCAGATGAAATCCCTGAGGGATCCATTCACTATAATGAGGCAGCAGAGTTACTCTGGACTCCGACTGGCCTTTGTTCAGTGATGTCCTTCTTTACAGAAGTGCACAAAACTGTGGCCAATGGCACTTTTATGCAACAATCTTCCATCGAGGGTTCCGTCTGAATCACATATTTCAGAGATTTACATGGAAACCCCGGTGTAACCGCTTAATGCAGAGTGCAGGATAAATGTGCGCCAAGCCTTACTGCGATCTTTGGGAGGCAGAATGAAAAAATCAACAGCAGGTCAAGAATTGGTTTTACTTACTTTTTACACCATTCGTCGTGCAGTATAAGTGATTACGCGACTTTATTCTTCGGGTTGGTACGATTACAGCGATACCAGATTTTTATTGGGTTTTTATATTTGGCTGCTGTCACACACTAAAAGATGCTTTTTATTGCTAAAACTATTTTTTTACATCACCATATTTTGAGAGCTATAATTTTTCCATATTTTGGCCAGCCGAGTCATGTTAGGGCTTGTTTTCTGTGGGACGAGTTGACGGTTATATTGGTACTATTTTTAGACACATGACAGTTTTTTATCGCTTTCTATTCTGACTTTTGGGAGGCAGAATTTTCAAAAAACAGCAATTCAGGAATTTTTTTGGGAAAGGGGGGTTTATGTCATTCTGCGTGTGGTAAACTTGATAAATAAGGCAGTCTTTTCTTCCATCAGTATATTTACAGCGATGCCTCATTTATATTTTTTTATGTTTTGGATCTTTTACACAATAAAAACTTTTATAGAAAAAATTATTGTTTTTGCATCACTTTATTCTGAGAGCTATAACTTTTTTTTATTTTTCCACTGATGGAGCTGTATGGCAGCTTGTTTTTTGCAAGGCAAGATGACGTTTTCAGTGGTACCATGCTTATTTATAGCCTTCACTTGGTATGATGATAAAGTATTATTTTCTGCCTTGTTTTTTATTAATTTTTTTATTGTGTTCACTAAAGGGGTGAACTAGTGTGACAGTTTTATTGGTCAGGTTGTTCTGGACTTGGCGATACCAAATGTGTACTTTTATTGTTTATTTATATTCATACAAATATTTAGTTATAAGTACCATATCTTTTTATTTTTTGTTTTTTTTAAAATATTTTTACAATTATTTAAACATTTAATTTTAACTTTTTTGCAGGCTGATCGCTTGTATAGCATGGGGATGCAGCAAAATTCCCATGCTGTATAAAGTGTCAGCTCTGCCCTGACAGACAAAGTTGCTGATCATGCATTGAACTATCCTAGTTCAACATCAGGTCACCATGGCAATGATCAGGACCCGGCGTCACACTGTGGGGTCTCTGATCCAAGACCAGAGTGGCTGTCATCTCGGAATGTCATGCCAGCTCCCGGAATGCTGTGATCGTGTTCGATTGCAGTATTAAGGGGGTTAAAGTGCCAGGAGCGGTACGGGACCACTCCTGGCACTTAATGCCAGGTGTCAGCTGTCAGAATCAGCTGACACCCAGCGGCGATCGCGCAAAATCACCAGGACATAATAATTCGTCCCTGGTCACTAAGGCCCAGGGCACAGGGATGTATTATTACGTCAGATGTGAGAAAGAGGTTAAAGACTTCAATGCTTGAGGACATCTCTGTGGAATACAGGATAATCACTAGCCTTTGAAATAAGAAACTGGCCCATTTGAAACTTTGATCCACTTCATGCATACTATAATTGTCACATGGGCTTCTTCTTTGGTACATCATCTCTTCTGCAGTCAGTGAGAGCTTACAGTGGGTTTTTATTTATGGGCCATTTGCTTGTATTTTCTTTGTTCTTAATCCTTCCCAACAGGGCCATTATTCATTTTTCCACTTTTGTATTTTGCTATTATAAAATTATTTTCTATCTCCCTAGATTTATGCTTGATTGTTTGCTGTAGTTTTGAATACCACCATATTTACCATATATTGTACTGAAAACAATTTTATCTGTTGTGGAAAGCAGGAAAAGAAAGCTTTTTTCTCTTCTGTTGCTCATGTTTTACTTTATGGCATCCACTGTGCAGTAAAAATTACACATTAATTGTATTTTGCAGGTCAGTATTAGACCTTCACGTGTCCTGGTGATTCCTGTACAGAAAAATACAGCACTGGTGAGATCCAAAGTCCGTGTGCCATCCGTATGTACATATTTGACATCGATATAAAATCCTTGTGTCCGCTTGCTGTCCATGTGTCCGTGTATCACATCCATGTGCAGTCTGTGTGTCCGTGTGACACATACCGGTGCCTGGAAAAATCAGTAAAGTTAGCTGATCACAGGCACCGGTTGCTGAAGGGAGCACACATCATTGTCACTTGGTCTCCTTGAGATCAGCACGATCAGGCGAATATGTTGGAAGTAGTCAGCAGCAGCTTTGTCCCTCCTGTGTAAAATAAAAAAAAAAAAAATGGTGTGGGCTCCGACGTACTTTTCATAACCAGTAGAGGAAAAGCCCATGGCTGGCGGCTGATGTTAATAATCGGAGAAAAGAGGCAATACCCCAAAAAGTTCTCAGGCTATTAATAACAGCTCACAGCTGTTTGCTTAGCCTTTCCTGGTGAATTTATGGTGCACCCCAGAAAAAAATGATGTAGGGTGCCCTTGTAAATTCAAACCAGCAAAGGCTTAACAGACAGCAATAGGTTGCTATTAATAGCCTGGGAAGGAACCAGAGATACCCCCCATGCTCATAGATTGTAAGCTTGTGAGCAGGGCCCACATTCCTCTTTGTATCTGTTTTGATCTATGTGTTTCTTGTTATGCTGCAATGTCTATTGTCTGTACAAGTCCCCTCAAAAATGTAAAGTGCTGTGGAATATGTTGGTGCTATAGAAATAAAATTATTATTATTATTATTACCAACGTCACCCTTCAGCAGCCTCAGAAATGGTGCATTCATAAGATGCCCCAAATCTGTAGCTTAGCCTCGCTCTTACCACTTGTTCTGAGGTGATGGCAAGTGAGGTAATGGTTGTGGGGATTGATGTCACCTTAGTATTGTCAGGTGACATCAAGCCCAGGGATTAGTAATGGACAGGCATCTATAAAACACCCCCATTACTAGCCCCATAGTGAGTTTGGAAATAAACACACAGCCAGAATAAAATCCTTTATTTGATATAAAACCAAACACACTGTTTTAGACATTTTATCTAAAAATAAAAAAACAGATATACCCACTTTTATGCCTAATCCATTGAAGACCATGTCTCCTGTAAAAAAAATAAAATAATAAACAACCGTATCTCTCATGTCAGACATAAAGATAATCCTCTGATGCTCATGTCCCCTGTCTAAAAACAAAACTAATAAACAACCATATCCCTCACCTGTATGACATAAAGATAACCCATACTGTCCCACACCATAATCCATCTCTGGACATTTGGTTTTCAAAATGCATGGTGCCATGATGTGACCGTTCACTCTGAAAAACTGGGACACAATGAGCTGCTTGCAAGCGCAGCTTCAAAGACAAGCGGCACTAGTACCTCGATACTGGTGCATTTCGGCCCATCATAACAGGGCGGTAATGATCGGGAGACAAGAAAACTCAGTTGCTTTGCGGAAGAAAAGACAACCACGATGTCCAATTAAAGCAGATGTAGCACTCACCGCTCCAGATGCAGTTTTTTATTCCGTGGCGTGAACACATATTGGTGGGAGAGGTAAGTTTGGACAAGTTAATTAATTTAATGTGGGCATTAAATTATGTTGGGGGTCTTTTTAGGAACATTATATAGTGCTGAGGGCACTCTGGGATCATCATACTGTGCATGTGGTGATACTGTGTGGGCAAATTGTGTGGGGGAATTCGCTATATCATACTGTGTTTGGGCAGAAATATTTTGAGGCATATTATCCTCTGCATGTCCATTTTCCTGTCTTTAGAAGTTGGGATTCATGCCTTTTTATGACAGTACCAATGCACCATGACCCCAACTACTCCACATAATAATTTTCTTGTGGTTTAACAGGTGCAATTAGTACTTTTGCTTTGGAGCCCTATGATTTCTATGTGCAGCCTTATGTACAGAGAAGATAATTATCCAATTGACTTGAGTGTAGTGGAAGAAGAGACTAACTCCTACAAAAGTATCTGATAACAAAGTGCCATACTTTCTGAACATTCAAAAAACACATTGCTGCCTTAGTAGGCCTTAAAAGCCCTAGATGATAACATCATAGCTGCTTGCTGCGTTACCACAACCACCCAGCACGTAGTAGTACAGGGGAAGCCAGATATATGAGAATGGAGCAAGGCCCTGGGCTAGAGCCAGGACAGGAGAGCAGCAGGTCTTCAGCAGGTCAGCCATACAACTCATTAGCAATAAAGTTGTGGGTTGGCGATGGTGTGACAAAGGCCTTCACTCTGATCACTTAGCTAATCACCGCATTTACAGGCAAGAGTCAGCTGTATAATAAATATTACCTTGCCTATTGCCTTTAACAATTGAGCCCTCTTCAATACAAATGCCAAACATAAACCTTGAATGTTGGAAAGGAGTCAGTAGAAAACACAGAGGAAACACTCAAAAACACTAGGAGAACATACAAACTCCTAGCATATGTCCTTGGTGGGATTTGAACAAGAACAAGCCTATAGTGCTCACCGCTGAGCCACCGACTTTCCTGTAATTTTGGAATTTCCTTTAGTGCTGTTGTAATACAGGATAGCTTTCCAATAATATAAAAGTCACCTGTCTCCTTTTGCACTGTATGTGCTACTTAGATTTACAAATTGATAACCTAATGTCTAGCTTTAATAATAATAATAATAATCGGCACCTATAACCCTGGCTTGAGACCTTGCGTCTCCCAGTACTGTATTGTTGATGGTACACAATTTGGCTTTTCCCGCTATGTTCTTGGCTGGTGATGCATATTGACACTCAGAGCCAATTGCTATGCAAATAGTTTCCTGGTACTAGCAATCAGAACAACAGCATTAGAGAAAGAAAAGAGTACACACTTCTGACATTATGCAGGGTATGTATAGACCATTGTAAGAGATATGCAAAGCATTTTACCATTTTGTTACTGTGAGCTTTTTCTCTTTCCCAGAACTATATAGAGGGAATTGAAATTGGGATAGAAAACAATAAGACAGTCAAAGTATGAATCTGGAAGCTTAGGAAACCGAGCCAATGGTCTTTCTCCTGTTTTTATTTTATACCAGCAGTGTACAATCAAAGTGTTTCCATAATTTTTCTTTTGACCTGGATGCTTTATTTTTTTTTTTTTTTTTTTTTTAGAAATGGCACGCTCATACGTACAGATTACAGATTTACTAAGTACTGTAGTAGGACATACCATGCATGTTTTCACTAACTGATGTGCACTTTTGTATGCACACAGCCTTTATATTGATATATGAAGTCATCAATGACATATAGGCGCCCACTCTTTATTGTGGTAGAGTGGGTCCATAACACAGCTGGAGATGGAGCATAAGGCTGGAGTTACACTAAACGTCTAAAAAATCATTCCGATTCTCACTGCCAAGAGTTGCACGAATGTTCTCCGTATGGTAATCGGTGTGTAATGCATTTGCAATGCGATGATGCAATATTTTCTCAGCCATACGGGTATGACATCCGAATGACATTCATATGGCTTTACATTTCTCAAAAATGTTCCCAATATACTGTCCCATTACATTAAATGGCTCAATGGTCTGAAATGAAAGAAAACCAAATCATGAAGGCGATACATTGGGTCCTCAAGAAGTTTAGTCCACAAATCTTTCAAGTAGAGGCCCTGCTGGTGTTTTGTTTGTCCTGGTTTGTGAAATAATCTTACCTTAAACACAACTGAGCAGGTTCTTTTATATTGGGTCTTGTATCAACGTTTTGGGGTGCCTTCCCCAGTGATTGTTGATCTGATGAGGTTCAGACGAATGTGGGTACATCCACGTTTGAGGCGCCAGCTGTCTAAAAGACATTTCCACTGACTGTATGGTTCTCTATGCAGCCATCCTGACAAGTTTTACACTACTGTCGATAAGCATCTTTACTTTTGACGTTCTTTTGGAGACAGTACGACCTGGGCTAACCTTCAAGGACACAAATATGTACAAATATACATCTCACAGGGAATTGTGCGCAAATACCGAGCAAGACTACGACCATAGGCCTCCTTATCATTATCGTTAACAGTGCGCGATAGGTAGTCCAAAACACCAATCCTTCGGCGGCCTCAACGTGGGATGGCTGCAGCCTGTGGTGAGGTATCCAGGCGGAGCGTAGGACTACTGCTACTTCCACATTCATCCTCATCTTGATTGGCCTCATGTCCTGCTGAAGGTGGTGGTGGTGGTTGTTCTGTTGCTGATGGTGCAGAAGAAGGTCGGGGCTTCTCTTCAACTTCGCCAACAGGGTACAAGTTCACCTCACAATCCGATGCTGTTTCTCTTTCATGTATGTTATATTTAGTTCTGTTAATTGGACAAATTCAAAGGAAAATAAACATTCATTTAACTAACTTAAGGACAAGTTTCAAAATGTATGACAAACATGCACTTACTTAAAATGCGGGTCCATAGACATCTTTACTCCCTGTATTATGAACTTGTCAAACAGTCGTACCTCTGTGTGCTTTAAAACATACATAAACATAACTTTACATAAATATAATACTGGTGAAACTGCTACAAGTCTAGAATTGAATGTAGGTTTAATGAGCCAACACAACCCAATAGCATTAGAAAGATCTGTGATGCTATTGGTTCTAGGTATTTTCAATCATTGAAAAAATATAAGACTAACATACTGATTAATTAAGACTAGAATTTTGCATGTTAGAGCAGGATGCAGCAAATTCATTAGTGGCCATGCTCCTATTACATTTGGTGCATCTTTCAGCCGCCATAAGCCAACATAAGAAGTCAGGCGCTGGAGTACAATTTAGTCATATTTTACGTTATTTTTATTTTTGGTTGTACTCGGCCATACCCCCCATCCTCACTATTTTCTGGCCATTTTTTCAAAAAAGATGGCGGAGATGACCGGAGGTGGTGTTTTATTCCAGAATTGTGGTAAATGTTATTTGATGAATCGGGAACAATGTTTTTATCACTATTCTAACTTTTACATACTCTTCAACGAAACCTGTCAGCTGATACATGCTGCCCAAACCATGGGTACAATGCGTCAGCCACTGGCTGTAAGTATCCCAGCCAGATATGTTTGTCTCGCTGTGGCGTTTCAGAGAAAAACACACTGGGGCCCACAGTGGGAAAGGACTATAGGGGTCCACCCTACAGATAAATGCAAATACCTGTTAGCCATTATCCCCGTTATTGTGGAGCATCGATGGTAAAACACAGGAGACTCCTGCACATCTACTGTGCAGCACCATAACTGGGAGGTACAATTACGGTAGTTTTCATTAAAGGTGTTCTTTGATGAAAGCAAATTATCACAGGTTAGGTAGGTGATAACTTATTAATCACTGGAATCTGACCAATGGAAACCGCACCAATGGGAAGAATGGGGAACTTTTATCCCTGACAGGACATTTTTAATCCCATTTTAAAATGGAGCGGCAGGTGGGATGTCTGAACACAGCTCCATTCATCCTCTTTGGGGCTTCCTGAAAAAGCCAAGTTCAGTCCCTTAGAGAATGAATGGATCAGCACATGCTCCATTTTAATGGGGATAAAAGTTGCACATTCAGCCGATTCGTGCAGGTCCCAGCAGTTCGATATCAACCTCCTCATAGTGACCAAATAATAACACATACAAGAGAGAAATACTACCACACCATGACAAGATCACATATTACCACCACATAATAACATACTTACTGATAATTAATAAAAACCACAATAATAAAAACACTAATTTTACTAATATTATTGTGACATAATATACATGAGTTCTGTATATAGTGTCAGCATACAGGTAATACAATGACTCACCAGTGACATTATACACAGGCGCTCCGTATATAGTACACAGTGTATAGTGCACAGTTATCACCAGTGACTTTATACACAGGAGCTCTGTATATAGTGTCAGTATACGGGTAACACAGTGATCACCAGTGACATTACAGTATATACAGATCTCCTGTGTATATAGCATGTAGGTAATACAGTGATCTCCAGTACCATTATACACATGAGCACTCTATATGGTATACAGGTAATACAGTGACCACCAACGACATTATACACAGAAGCACTGTATATAGTGTACAGGTAATACAGTAACAATAGGTAACATTATACACAGGAGGTCTGTATATAGACGTCTGCAGTTGAAGTCATTCATTTTAGTTTTTCTTTGTCATCCTGTGTACACCACCATCACTTCTTCCAGGCATAACTCGTCTCTGCAGAAAATAAGACACAGTTATCTAGCACAGCGCTTCTAGAGCACATTCCCCACTTTTTTCCCCAAATTCTACACTACATCAGATGAAAAAAAGCAACATTGTGCCGCCCTGCATGGTAACAGGACCTCCCTTTTGTTTCCACCCATGGACGACAATATCCTCAAAAGTAAATTAAATTAAAGCAGTATTAATTTTCCCTTGATTGGTCACTACAGTATTTTTGTCCACACTTGCCACAATAAACCAATAATGTATGTTCCTCATCCTGGCCCCCATACAGTAATTATCTCACCCCTTTATTTAATAAGGCACCAGATCCTTGGCCATTTATGTAATGTCCCCATCCTGGGCCCTTTATTTAATGTCCTCATCCTAGGCCCCTCTATGTTGCCCCCATCCTGAACCCCTATGTCCACTTCACAAAAGGTCCTCATCCTTTGCCCTCTTGCTGCTTCATATTCGGCGTCGTCATTAAAATAGCCGCTGACTACCGCTGTGATGGCACTCTGCTCTATGACAGGCAACCGCTGTCACATAGCAATAAAACTGAAAGGCCGCCGGCTTATCAAATGCCAGTGGCCATCACTGCTATGTGACGTCGGCATGCGACCTGTCACAAAGCAGAGCGCCCTTTCATAGCTGCATCTGGCCTTCATCTTCATGTGCGTTGTCGCTAAGGGTCAGTAATGAACCCTGTGTACGTACGTCCATACTTGCACTTTTAAAGGGCATGTGTCCCTAAAAATGATTTTTATTTGTTTTTCTTCTTTCTTCTCTCTTTCAGGTTTATTGGTACCCTGCCAGGTCAGTCTGACCCTGACTGCCATAGACCTATGACCTATATGCAAAGGTATGCAGAGGCTTGTCAGTCGCTGTCAGCTGGCTGAGATAAGCAGCTGGGGACCCGCCTGTACGACTAGTCATCCGTGCTGCTCAGTCCCTGGCAGCTACTAAAAGTGTGTTTTTCTCTGAAATGCTCAGTGTTTTACAGTTCTGCCTGGGATACTATAGCCAGGGTCTGATACATGCTTACCACGGTTTGAGCAGCATGTATCAGCTGACAGGTTCTCTTTAAGAGTATGTAAAATTTAGCAATAGTGATAAAACATTGTTCCCAACTCATGAAACAGCAAGTTCCCTTTAAGGGTGTAGTCATATATGGCAGATTTGTTTAAAAAATGTATGTAATTGAGATGAGTGAATCAATTCAATGTCTATCGAACTTGTGTCGAACTTTAGGAAATTCACATGCAAATCATAAAAAAGGCCATTTGCCATTTTACACATTGCAGAAGATTGCATCAACCACAGTATGTAGGCTTACATGACATCAGTCGCAGCTGCACACACTTCCCAATAATGTTTTGCTGCTATCACATCACATGGTATAGCACAGCCAATCAGGAGGGACTGTCAAAGTCTCTATAAAACCCGAAGTAGGAAAAGCAGCAGATACTTTATTTTGATCAAGAATATAGATCGAACGTCAGAGCTCAAGCTCCGCAATACAGATAGAGAGTAAAAAAACTAAAATATTTGAAAAATACTCCATACAATAATGTGTTTTACAACTGCAGCACTAAAAAGATGAGTGTAATAGTCTGCAACTAATACAGAGATTTAATTAATAAGGAGAGAAACATAGGAGAGGTGCTAGCATCAGCGGTGCCAGTGTGATTAATCAGTATTATGATGTAGCTGACATCTGTCCTCCTCCACTTGAATTACACTGTAATGTATGTAGTACAGTTCATATAGCGTCTTGTGCTTGGGTGCGATGAAAACACAGGAGTCACAGGTTTGATATAGAAAAGTCCTGTATTACTTCATACAAGTTGGCAGAAATAGTCACACAGTTTGCAGACACAGAAACAGGAGACACAGCAGGCCAGAGTAATCCAAGCTCAGCAATCACTCTCCAATACAGATTCAGGATCTTCTTCTCTGTTACCGTAAGTCCATGCAAACGTGGGTCTTTCAAAGAGCAGGGTTCAGAGTCCACAAGTGCTTCAGAGTTCCTCAGTAGGAATAGCTGGAGTACAAGGTCCAAGGCTTACAGGAGTCAAGTCACAGGTTCACTGCAGGCTAGATTCTGAAGCACTGATTGCTCAGCTGTGGCTGCTTAAGAAGCAAAGGAGAGAATCAGGGCGGGAACATGCAAGCTGGAAACTCCATTTTGACTGAGGGCAAGATAGCTGCAGCAAGACAGAAAGTAAAATGGCTGACGAACAAACTGAGTTTCAGGAATATATACATAGAACCTTACATTACTCCCCCCTTAAGGACAACCTCCGGATGACCTCAGACCAGGCTTGTGTGGGTACCTCTGATGAAACTGACGGAGCAAGCGAGGAGCATTAACGTTATTGACCGGTTCCCATGAGTTGTCCTCCACTGGGTAGCCCTGCCATTTAATCAGATATTGTAACTGATTTCTATACAACCTGGAATCTAAAATCCTTTCCACCACAAATTCTTCCTGACCATCGACTAGCACTGGGTCAGGGCAAGGAGAGGAACGTCCAGGAAACGTATTGGGTGTCGCAGCCTTTAGTAGGGATACATGAAAGACATGGTGGATTCTCATAGTTCTGGGCAGTTGAAGACGACAAGCAACGGCACTTATAATTTTACTGATTTTATAGGGTCCAATGTACTTATGTCCCAACTTAGACGATGGAATCCTTAACTTAAGATTTCTGGTTGACAGCCAGACCAAGTCTCCTACCTTGAAAGCTGGTGCAGGTTTACGAAATTTATCTGCTGCTTTCTTATACCTTTCTTGAGCCGATTCCAGATTTTCCTTTAGAAGATCCATATTCTTCTGTAAAGACGTGATTCTTTCAGCCACTGCTGGTAAAGGCGTTTCTATGGGAAATCTGGTAGAATGTTAGGATGATAACCTAGATTAGAGTAAAAAGGAGACTGTTTAGTGGAGGCACTCTGAGAGTTGTTATACGAGAACTCAGCTAATGGAAGTAGATCCACCCAATCATCCTGTAGGTGGCAGATAAAGCAGCGGAGATACTGCTCCAGGGTTTGATTGGTTCGTTCGGTCTGTCCATTAGTCTGGGGATGAAAAGCAGAAGAAAGGTTTACTTTAATGTCCAATGCTGCACAGAAATTTTGCCAAAACCTAGAAGTGAATTGCACCCCTCGATCCGAAATAACCTCATCCGGTACTCCATGTAAGCGAAACACATCTTTAATCATCAAATCTGATGTCTGTTTTGCAGTGGGTAAGCCGACACAAGGGATAAAATGAGCTGCCTTTGTTAGACGGTCAACCACCACTAGAATGGTGTTCTTCCCCTGAGAGGTTGGTAACTCCACAATGAAGTCCATAGAAATGGATCCCCACGGGCGGGACGGGGTGGGAAGAGGTTGTAACAGACCAGTTGGTGAGGAGCGAGGTGTTTTGCATCTTGCACAGACCTCACATGAAGTGACATAATTCAAACATCCCTTTCCTGCAAGTGGGCCACCAAAAGAAACGAGAAAGAAATTCCTGTGTCTTTAGAATTCCTCTATGCCCAGCTATCTTGGAATCATGAATGAGTTGCAATACTCTTAATCTGACTGTTTCAGGAATATACAGACGTTGTCCCTGAATCCACACACCATTCTTAAAGACAAGACTTACGTCCCTTGGGGGTTGTGCCAAAAAGGAATCCGCATGGTATGCTTCCTTGATGTCCTTAAGTAGGTCTTGATTATGAATTACTCCTAGGAATCTAGAGTCAGGAAGAATAGTCTTAGGAGGAGTAATTGGACGTGTCTCTGCTGAGTAAATCCTAGAGAGTGCATCAGCCTTTCCATTGCGCGATCCTGGTCTATAAGAGATGATAAAATTAAATTGGTTTAAGAAAAGATTCCAGCGAGAATGGCGAGGAGTCAGGCACTTAGCCGACCTGATAAACTCAAGGTTACGATGGTCTGTCAGGACGACTATTTGCTGTGCAGCTCCCTGAAGAAGGTGTCTCCATTCTTTGAAGGCGGCAATAATGGCCAACAACTCTCTATTGCCCACATCGTAGTTCCTCTCAGCCGAAGACAACTGCTGGGAAAAGAAGGCACAGGGATGCAAGACATTCTTCTCACCTGTTCTCTGAGAGAGTATAGCTCCAACGGCACAGTCTGAAGCATCCACCTCTATTATGAAGGCAAGCTCGGGGTTGGGATGTACTAGGATAGGTGCAGTGGTAAATTTATCTTTTAGACGGGAAAATGCTTCCTGGGCTTGGGGAGTCCAGGAAAACCTAGACTCTTTCCGGGTAAGTTGAGTGATAGGTGACACTACCTCAGAGAAATTTCTAATGAAACGTCTATAGAAGTTGGCAAACCCGATGAAGCGCTGTACCTCCTTCACATTTCTAGGACTTGGCCAATCCTTGATGGCTTGGGTTTTGCTTCCATCCATACTAATTCCTTGTGTAGACAGTACATACCCCAGAAATTGAATTTCGGTCCTATGGAATTCACACTTTTCAAGTTTGATGTAAAGATGATTTTGTCTTAGACGTTCCAAGACCATTCTCACATGTCCATGATGTTCCTCTGTGGAGTTAGAAAAAATTAGAATATCATCCAAATAAATTACCACGAATGTATCTAGGAGATCCCTGAAGATGTCATTCACCAAGTGTTGGAAAGTGGCTGGGGCGGTACTCAGACCAAAAGGCATAACTAGATATTCAAAGTGTCCATAGCGTGACCTGAATGCAGTCTTCCATTCATCCCCAGGTCTAATACGGACTAAGTTATAGGCCCCACGAAGATCTAGTTTAGAAAAAATTTTGGCATGTCGCACTCTCTCCAATAACTCAGGGATTAAAGGCAATGGATAACGGTTTCTAATAGTAACCTTATTGAGTTCCCTATAGTCTACGCATGGTCTCAGAGATCCATCTTTCTTCTTTACAAAGAAGATGGGTGCACCTGCAGGAGATGAAGAGGGGCGTATGAAGCCCTTGGCTAGATTTTCATCTATGTAATCCTTTAAAGCCTTTAGCTCGGGCCCCGCCAGGGGGTAGATCTTACCAAAAGGTATCTCTGCTCCAGGCAATAATTCAATTGGACAATCATATGGACGGTGAGGAGGAAAGCTGGTCAGCGTTCTTCTTGTCACATAAATCCACATAGTCCTGGTATACAGCTGGTAGTTCAGGGACTGACATGATTCCTTTAGGAACAGAGCAAGCTGAAACTTTTGGACTCATCTGTTTCTCTGGAAAGTGTAATTCCTTGGTCTCCCAGTTAATGGTAGGATTCTGAGCCTGCAGCCATGGTAGCCCTAGAATAATGGGAAAGTGGGGAGAAGAGATAAGCATAAAGGACAGTTTCTCTTGATGATCTTTACCCATAAGAACCCTCAAAGGCTCTGTTTCCTGATCCACTGGTCCAGAGGTCAGCAGGGAGCCATCCACAGTTTCCATCTGTACTGGAGTAGCCTTCTTCACTGAACGTATTCCCTGTTTCAGAGCAAAGGAGACATCCATAAAATTTCCACTTGCCCCTGAGTCGATCATAGCAGAGCTAGACACCCAAGCTGAGTCAACCCAGAGTTTGATGGAAAGAAAGCAATCAGAATTGTTTTTCTTACAACTCAGCTGGGACACCGCTGAGGAAACTTGAAAAATGGCAGCGTTTACACAGTCAACGTCCTCAGAGGTAACGGAGTTTAAGTCCGAGAAATCAAGATCTGTTGCTGCAGATCTCTCTGGAGCCTGAGGCTCGGACCTGACAGATCCCCTCTCGCAACACTCACAATGAATGAGTGCTGCAGTAGTCTTACGAGAACGGCTGGGGCAGTTTATAATGAAGTGCCCTGACTTACCACAATAGAAACATAGATTCTCCTTAAAACGATGTTCCTTGCGTGCATCACTAACCCGTCGTTGTAAAGAGTCTACCTGCATGGGTTCAGGTTCAGGTTCCCGTGTAATCCTACTCAAAGGTTCCTTAGCTGGAGAGGAAGGTAGGAAAAGGTTAGTACGATTGCTTTCGAACCATCTCTCTTGCCTGCGTTCAGTCAGACGAGTATCAATACGGATGCAGTAGTTAATAAAGTCACCTAACGCAGTGGGAGGGTCGGCACGAGCAAGTTCATCCTTAATCAGTGGAGATAACCCCTTTCGAAAAATAGATTTTTTGGCGGAACTGTCCCAGGTGGTATCAAGAGCCCATCTCCTGAAATCCAAGGCATATTCAGCTACCGAGTGCTTACCTTGGCGCAAAGCTAGCATGGCTGCTTCAGCTGTTGCACCTCGATTGGGGTATCAAACACCTGCCCCATGGCTGAAATAAAATCATCAAGGTGATTCAAACAATCATCCTCAGTCTCAATCAGAGGGTTTGCCCACATTAAAGCCTTGTTGGTAAGCAACATAATTATAGTAAGCACCTTAGATCGTTCAGTGGGAAATTGTGAAGCATGTGCAGAAAAAAAAAGATTGCATTGATTAATAAATCCCCTGAATTTCTCACGTTCACCGCCAAAACGAAAAGGGGGCAACTTGGGAATCCCAGCACTCGGGGCTACGGCAGGAGCCTGGACTCGCCCCTCTAGAACCTCAATCCTGGCTCGCAAATCCTGGGTAGTCTGTCCAACCACTTGCAAATTGTGATTATTGAGGTCCTGTAGATTTGTAAAACGGGTCTTTATATTCTGCAAATCTGCAAGGATATTATCAGTCACTCCGCAAAGTTCCTTTATGCGGGCCTCCATTTTCCAGATCTTTTAAGACAGGATTACTGGAAGAAGAGGAGAGAAAAAAAACAATAGTGTTCACCTGTGGCAACACTGTGGTAACACTGCAAAAGAAAAAACTTAAGGGAATTGCTCACCTGGAATGGTTGTGAGAAGTCACAACCACTGTCATCACAGAAAGTACAACCGGACGTCTGATATCCACAGTACAGCAGACACAGCCTTCCAGACCCAGCAGACACTAACGTTTTGGCTTCAGAATCTTGTAATGTATGTAGTACAGTTCATATAGCGTCTTGTGCTTGGGTGCGATGAAAACACAGGAGTCACAGGTTTGATATAGAAAAGTCCTGTATTACTTCATACAAGTTGGCAGAAATAGTCACACAGTTTGCAGACACAGAAACAGGAGACACAGCAGGCCAGAGTAATCCAAGCTCAGCAATCACTCTCCAATACAGATTCAGGATCTTCTTCTCTGTTACCGTAAGTCCATGCAAACGTGGGTCTTTCAAAGAGCAGGGTTCAGAGTCCACAAGTGCTTCAGAGTTCCTCAGTAGGAATAGCTGGAGTACAAGGTCCAAGGCTTACAGGAGTCAAGTCACAGGTTCACTGCAGGCTAGATTCTGAAGCACTGATTGCTCAGCTGTGGCTGCTTAAGAAGCAAAGGAGAGAATCAGGGCGGGAACATGCAAGCTGGAAACTCCATTTTGACTGAGGGCAAGATAGCTGCAGCAAGACAGAAAGTAAAATGGCTGACGAACAAACTGAGTTTCAGGAATATATACATAGAACCTTACATACACATGCTTATTCATTCTTAATACACTAGACAGCAGCCAGCCAGTACGATTTTTGCTATAAAAAAACAAACTAAAATCATGGTCAGTTAGTGAAGGTGCGATTGCTTCTCACAAGCGAATGAGTTTTTGGATTTCTTGTTTAGCCTTTTTGGAGCAATCAGGAGCATCTGAAGAGTAGCGAGTTCTTCCATGCTCCTAATCACTAATCTTACTCCAGTCGGGGACTGGAGTAAGATATCTGGTGTAAAAACACCAGAGCTTGTCATGAATTAGACAAGCTGTGGCGTCACATTGATTATTTTTAAAAGAGCATGGCCAAAAGTTTTGAGACTAATGAAAATTTTGTTTTTATGAAAGTTTTTAGATATTTTAGTCAGATGTTCATTGATCATTGGATCGTTGGGAGAAGTTACTCTTAGACGATTTTCAGATATCATTCCTTATTCTTAGGCAAAATTGAGAGTGAGCGCACATCCTTTAATAAAAGCAACCCCATACAACAATGCTCTCAGGATGTTTTACTGTTGGCATAATACAAGACTCATATTAGCGTTCAACTTTTCTTTTCTGGACATTCAATCTTCTTGATGTCTCCAACAGCCTGAAGAGAGCTTGATCAAAGAAAATAACTGCAAGAAGTACAGTTGATTTGATTGCAGAGACGGGAGTATAGTTATTTTCTCTGATCAAGATCCCTTCAAACTGTTTGAGACATCTGAAAGATTCATTTTCTGGAAAAAAATTGGAACCATGAGTCGACTGAATTTATTCAAGTGGAATTTTATTGTACTTTAACCCTATTACGACCTTTGACATACCCATATGTCAAGGTCAGGAAGCTGTTAGCAACCTTTAAGGTATGGTTACATCATGGCGATTGTGTGTCCGAGTGATCGCTGGCAGGAGCTCAGTTTACATGACAGCTGAGCCCTGGATCTCACAGCCAGGAGTGGTGCCTACACTGCCCTGGGCTGTTTAACTCCCTAAATTCTGCAATCGATATAGATCACATCATTAAGGATGCTGGGAGAGGGAGCTCCCTTTTCTGTTCGATCGGTGCCCCCATAACGTCTCGTGAGGGCTCGATCATTGCCATGGCAACTCTTAGTTATCATGACAATCACCAGATCAGTCAGCTATGGCAAGCCTGTTATACCATGCTGAGAGTATAGTCTAAGAAGGTTTTGTCAGTGTTACACTGTCAACACCTATACCGGTGATCTGAGGGCTAAAAGTTAATTTCCCATACAAGGACTAAGTAGAAAGTAGAAAAAAATTCATTTAAAAAGTAAAAACATTTGAAAATAGGGATTTTTGTGTACTCACAAATCCTTTTACTCCAAGCCAATCATTGGTGGACACAGACCATGTGTGTATGCTGCTGCCACCTGGAGGCTGACACTAAGTAATACAGAAAAGTTAGCTCCTCCTCTGCAGTATATACCCTCCTGCTGGCTCCCTAAGAACCATTTCAGTGCAAAAGCAGTAGGAGATCAATAACAACGTATAAGAGTATACATGTCAATTTACAGGACAGGCACAAAACAGTGTGGGTGTTGTGTCCCCCAATGATTGGTTCTGAGAAAAGGATTTTATGGTAAGTACACAAAAATCCCTATTTCTCCTTCGCCTCCTTGGGGGACACAGACCATGGGACGTCCCAAAGCAGTCCCTGGGTGGGTACATAACAGAACAGGCCCAGCAGAACCGCTGCCTAAAAGTGCAGTAGAGTCTGCCTGCCCAGACTCACATCTGCGGAAGTGTGGATATAAATATGATAGTGCTTCAAGAAAGAGTGTGGACTGGACAAAACTATCGTCTTGCCGGCCTGCTGTGCCGACACCTGGTGCTTAATGGCCCAAGAAACTCCTATCGATCGAGTAGAGTGTGCCCCGATCCCTGCTGGAATAGGCTGGCCTCTGATGCAGAAGGACTGCCGGAAGGTGGAACAAATCCACCTGGCGATCATAGTAGACAAAATGGCTAAAACCCTTCCTGTGACCATCAGGAAGTTTGAATACAGCCTCTGACCTACAGAAGGATGCCGTCCTCGATACATACCTTCTGAGAGCTCTCACCTTGTCCAGAGTATGGAGAACCCGTTCCACTTTGTAGAAGTACGATACCACCTTGGCAACAAAGGACGAGAATGGCCTGAGGCCAACTGAGCCATCATGGAAATAAGGAAAGGTCTGAAAAGACAGAGCAGGACCTTTGAAAAAGTCTCCTGGCTGACTTGACTGCAGGGGAAAAAAGTGCGACCTTCCATGACCATAAGGTCAATCTGGATGAAAAGGAGTCTCCTGTAAGACCCCGAGGACCAGATAAGGTCCAAAAAATCTAGCGGTATGTGATAGGGAAGAGCCACATGAGATACTCTCTGTGTGAAAAACTTTACTTGCAGATTTGTTGCAATAAAGGGGGAGGTATCAGTGATCCCTGCCACAGGCAAAATGTGTGCTGAGGCGGCCTTACAGCATTAGTTGGTCCAAACTTGTTGTGAGAGTCCCTCCTGGGTCAGAACTCGAGTACTTTGGCGTTCAGTCTGGAAGCCATCAGATCTATATCCGAGTGCCCTAACGAAGATAGATTTGTCGGAAGTAGTGTTGAGCGATACGATACTGCAAATATCGGATATCGGCCGATATTAGCTGTATCGACCTTTCGATACTTCGTTTCGATATTTTCGTCTTATCGAATACCGGAATCGGAAGTTCCCATAATTCTTTGCGAGGCAATGTGATTTTAGTCAGCCAATGAGGAATCCTAAGAAGTGTGGGCACATCCTGTACTGCTGCGGTCATGTTAACTAATGGCATGTCTGTGATTGGATGCTGAAATGATGTCAGAATGCACTATAAAAGGCGCCGCCGCCATTTTAGCATCACTGTGCTGTGAATTCAGTAAGGGACAGAACGCTGCTGTGCTGACTCTGAGGGACAGTTAGAGATTGCGATTTAGTGTACTGTGCTGTAGGCAGGCTAGCACCAACCGCTGTGTAAAGCTTCCTTTTGCCTGCAGTGTTGTTTTAACAGCTCTGCAAGGTGTGTGTGAGTGCAGGTGACGCTGCAGTTTGCTCTGCATGCAACGCTGTCTGTAGGCATCTGCACGTGTCACTCACAGACTCTTTTTTTTTTTCTTCAGTGTAATTCTTGCTGCTCCATGCAATTTAACTATTAGTGTGACGCGCTTCCATCCGTATCCAATACATTGGTTGCAAACACTATAGAAGTAGACAAAGGAGTAGCCTTTCACAGATTGTGAACAGTTGTGTTTCAGTGTTCACTTCAGTCTGTGTTTTTTATTTTTTGAGTGCACATCACGCTCCAGTTACTTGTTCAAGCACTGCTGCTTGTACTCTGCTGAGCGTGTCTCAGTGCCTCATCCTTTTCATTTATCTCCAATTGGTTCTGCTCCATTCCATTTAAAATATAATCTATTAGTGTGACGCGCTTCCATCCGTATCCAATACATTGGTTGCAAACACTATAGAAGTAGACAAAGGAGTAGCCTTTCACAGATTGTGAACAGTTATGTTTCAGTGTTCACTTCAGTCTGTGTTTTTTATTTTTTGAGTGCACATCACGCTCCAGTTACTTGTTCAAGCACTGCTGCTTGTACTCTGCTGAGCGTGTCTCAGTGCCTCATCCTTTTCATTTATCTCCAATTGGTTCTGCTCCATTCCATTTAAAATATAATCTATTAGTGTGACGTGCTTCCATCCGTATCCAATACATTGGTTGCAAACACTATAGAAGTAGACAAAGGAGTAGCCTTTCACAGATTGTGAACAGTTGTGTTTCAGTGTTCACTTCAGTCTGTGTTTTTTATTTTTTGAGTGCACATCACGCTCCAGTTACTTGTTCAAGCACTGCTGCTTGTACTCTGCTGAGCGTGTCTCAGTGCCTCATCCTTTTCATTTATCTGTAATTGGTTCTGCTCCATTCCATTTAAAATATAATCTATTAGTGTGACGCGCTTCCATCCGTATCCAATACATTGGTTGCAAACACTATAGAAGTAGACACAGGAGTAGCCTTTCACAGATTGTGAACAGTTGTGTTTCAGTGTTCACTTCAGTCTCTGCGTAATAACCACACTTAGGCCTTATAACTTTTCTGACTTTCTTTATCAATCTACCAAGATGAAGAAGTCAGTGAGTAAGGTACGTGGTCGTGGCCGTGGAGTTTCAGCAGGGAGAGGACGTGGGGATTCTGTGGCTGCTGCCGCCCTCAGTGACACAGCATCCACCAGTTTTCCCCGTGAGCGTTCCTTTATGCGCACTTTGGTAGGAGCTCGGCGTGCCCCCCTGCTGCGGGAAGAACAAATTGAAGCCGTTGTTGGTTGGATGGCAGCCAATGCATCGACTTCAATTCCTTCCACCTCCTCTCAGGAACACAACACTGTTGAGCAACCATCTGTCTGTTCACCGCCTGTCAAATTGCCCAGGCAGTCAGAGAGTTCTGTACTGGAGCCAGCTGAGTCTCTGCTTCTGTTCTCAGAATCTGTTGGCTCGCAAACACGGGCACAGGCAAGCAGCATTCTGCAATTTGAAGAAGAGGGAGTATGCAGTGATGCGCAACAGCTGTGTCTCTCTCAATCTGAAGAGGCGGGTGAGCCAGTGCCGATGGACAGCACACCGCAGAACGCATCTTATGATAATGATGAGACTCAGGTGCCAGGTTTTGTGGAGCATGGTGCTGCCCAGACCATCCAACAGCAGCAGGTGTTGGAAGAGGGTAGTGGAGATGATGAAGTCCGAGACCCAACATGGCGTGAGCAACAGGAAGGTGGTGGGAGCAGCTCTGAGGAAGAGATTGTCCCAACGGTACAAAAAGGAGGGAGAGGTAGGCTGCAGACTCGCTTGCCTGTAGCCTCCAGTTTGGCACCTGTTGGGAGCAGTTCTCTTAAAAATGTCAAAATTGGTGCTCCCATGTCTTGCACTGCGTGGTCCTTTTTTGACAGACTTGTATCTGATATTTGCTATGTTCAATGCAAGCTGTGTAAGCAAAAAGTTAAAAGAGGTAAAAATATCAGGAACCTGAATACCACAAATATGTGGAAACATGTACGGACAAAGCATGTAGCTGAGTTACAAAGACACACTGGAGATGTAGGCCAACCTACAGCAGCACCTACATCTTTAGGTCATGTTCGAGCCTATACCTCCAGCTCTCACACACCTGGTTCGGCTTCCTCACAGGATCTCCATGGAAGAACCTCGGTCACTGTTGTCCATAGACAAACTGTTATTCCACCCACTGCAGCAAGTTCACAGTCATCGTCACACTCCCAGAACAAAAAACAGCCATCGGCAACACAGGCATGGGATAAAAGACGGCCATACTCGGCAAACCATCCACGAGCACAGGCTCTGAATGCTGGCCTTGCAAAACTCCTGTCCCTTGAAATGCTGTCATTCAGGCTGGTGGAGACTGACAGTTTCAGGAACTTTATGGCATTGGCAGTCCCACAATATAATGTGCCAAGCCGATTTTATTTCAGCAGGCAAGCTGTCCCTGCTCTGCAAAAACATGTCGAGGGAAACATTAAACATGCGCTACTAAACGCCGTCAGTAGCAGGGTCCACCTGACCACCGATGCGTGGACCAGTACCCATGGCCAGGGACGATACCTTTCCCTCACTGCCCATTGGGTCAATGTTGTGGAGCCGGGTACAGATCTTGCCAGTGGCGCTGTACGTGTTCTGCCAACTCCAAGGATTGCAGGAATCCAGTCTGTGCACATTGATTCCTCCTCCTACTCCAGTTCCTCAGAATCATCGCTGCACGAGCCGTCACGGTCTACCTCCACATGGACCCGTGAACGCTTACCTGTTGCGACCGATATGAGCACAGCCGTGGCCAAACGTCAACAGGCCGTCCTGAAATTAATTCCCATGGGGAATCGAAGCCACACAGCGCAGTAGCTCTGGGATGCCATCAAGCAGGAGAGCGACGTGTGGTTTTTGTCAGCTAATCTCCAGCCAGGCTTGGTAGTGTGTGACAATGGCCGAAATCTGGTGGCAGCTCTGGGCCTTGGCAACCTCACTCACATACCATGTCTGGCACATGTGCTCAACTTGGTCGTGCAGAGTTTTTTGAGGGACTATCCGGATCTTGATGCACTGCTGCACAAGGTCCGCCTAGAGTGCGCTCACTTGCGACGTTCCAGCATGGCCAGATCGCGCATTGCAGCTCTGCAAGTCAGATTTTGCCTTCCTGAACATCGCATCATATGTGACGTACCCACCAGGTGGAATTCCACGTTACATATGTTGGAGCGGTTGTGTGAGCAGCAGCCAGCAGTAATGGAGTATCAGCTGCAACAGGCGCAATCAACTCGCAATTTGCGCCGTTCACACTTCACCACTACTGAATGGGCCTCTATGAAGGACATCTGCCATGTTTTGCGTGCGTTTGATGTCTCAACGCGGATGGCGAGTGCAGATGATGCACTAGTCAGCATGACTGTCCCCCTTATCTGCCTGCTTCAGAAATCACTGAAAGCACTAAAGGAAGAGGTTTTGGAAGAGGTGGAGGATGAGGAGTCACAAATTCAATTACCTTCAGGACAGTCAGCGCAACGTGGTTCCTCACAAAGGGCTGGGCAGGGCTCACTTTGTGGGGGAGGATGAGGAGGAGGAGGAGTCAATGGAGGAGGAAGAAATCCCTACAGAGGGAGGTACACAACGCTCTAGTCAGTATGTAGAGCGAGGGTGGGGTGATGCAGAGGAGGCAGAGATGACGCCTCTTCCAGAGGACAGCCTTTGTTGGCCAGTTGGGAGTCTGCAGCACATGGTTGATTTCATGCTTCAGTGCCTGAGAAATGACCGCCGCATCGCCCACATTCTCAGCAGTCAGATTATTGGGTGTACACCCTCCTAGACCCTCGCTACCGGGACAACTTACAAACCCTCATCACACCGGTGAACCGGGACCGTAAAATGCAGGAGTACCAAGACACACTGGTGCAATCCATACTGTTGTACATTCCAGCCGAGAGACCTGCTGCTGCTGCTACTGCTTTACAAAGCAGCTCTGTGCGTCGAGGCAGTGTAGACACCTCTACAACAAGAGGGAGCAGAAGCAGCGGCTTTGCACAGGGCAAGAACTGTATGTTACAAATGTGGCAAAGTTTTGTGACAGCGCCAGCAAGGTCTACACCATCCGAGACGGCTCCAGTCACCAGGAAGAAACGTTTCCGTAAGATGGTGACAGACTACTTGGCTTTCCCTCTAAGTGTACTCCCAGATGCCTCTTCCCCTTTCAAATTTTGGGTCTCTAAGTTGGATACATGGCCAGAGCTTAGCCAGTATGCATTGGAGGTGCTGGCTTGCCCTGCTGCCAGTGTATTATCTGAGCGTGTCTTTAGTGCTGCAGGTGGTGTAGTAACAGACCGTCGCATGCGACTATCCTCAGAGAATGTAGACCGGCTTACTTTTCTGAAAATGAACAAGGCATGGATCTCACCTGAATTTGCCTGTCCGTTTTCAGATTAAATAACTGTTTGGCAACGTTTTCCATGTCTCCTGTTATGTTCATCTTTCTACCACCTGAACTCTACTCCCTGGGCTACAACACCGCCATTTGTTGCTCGTAAGTAATTGGCAGGGGTACTGACTCCTGGCCAGCCTGGTTACAGCACGACAGCTGTTTCCTGGCAGTGTGAACGTCAAGTATCCTCCAATAAGTTGTGCTGTCGTGTTGCATTCGGGTTAGCCGACTCTATGGTGCCTGCAGTTTAGGTGATTCCTATGTGTGCTGTGGGATATGTAAATAAAGGCGGTTTCCATTGTGACAATAGGATAAGCACCCACTGTAGGACTGTGTGATTCGGTAACTGCGGACGGCTTGCGTACTGTCAACTTACATTTTCATGGTGCGTTCTTCTACCCGTCCGGGGTCCAGTACCGTCAAGTGGTTCTCCCCAGTGCTTTTGGCCTAGGTGCCTCCATCTCCGTATCCGAGTTCCAGCAACGTCTGCTGGTCCTTGGTAGTGCTTTGGAGCACAGGTACCTCCTGCTTAGTAACCGTGTCACAGTAACGTCAGCTGGTACTCAGTTGTGACATTGCCTCTTTTCCTTCTGCTACCCGTCCGGGGTCCAGTACCGTCAAGTGGTTCTCTCCAGTGCTTTTGGCCTAGGTGCCTCCATCTCCGTATCCGAGTTCCAGCAACGTCTGCTGGTCCTTGGTAGTGCTTTGGAGCACAGGTACCTCCTGCTTAGTAACCGTGTCACAGTAACGTCAGCTGGTACTCAGTTGTGACACTGCCTCTTTTCCTTCTGCTACCCATCCGGGTCCAGTACCGTCAAGTGGTTCTCCCCAGTGCTTTTGGCCTAGGTGCCTCCATCTCCGTATCCGAGTTCCAGCAACGTCTGCTGGTCCTTGGTAGTGCTTTGGAGCACAGGTACCTCCTGCTTAGTAACCGTGTCACAGTAACGTCAGCTGGTACTCAGTTGTGACATTGCCTCTTTTCCTTCTGCTACCCGTCCGGGTTCCAGCACAGTCAGCTGGTCCTCGTTACTTCCATTGTCTCTTGCTCCATCTGATACCCGTCAGGGTTCCAGTAACGTCAGCTGTTTCTCGGAAATTAGACGACCTTAAAGACCACCCAGAAGAAGATGACGACAACAAGGACGACGAGCATGAAGCCAACCAGCCTGAACACCATCACAAAGAAAAAATAAAAGATTACCCAGAAGAAGATCACCAACAGGACAAAGAAGGTTAAGACAAACTACAAGACACAGAACAAGAGACAGAAGAACAATAAGCAAAAGATCAAAAAGCAGAAGAACATGAAGTATAAGACCAAAATGAAGAGCAAAATATATGCTCTAAATTCTAAGCAGAAGAAGACTAAGCAGTGTATGGGGGTGAGTCCGTTCCTCCTCGTGGTGCCCCTGGAAAATGCCTGCTGCTGCTGCAGGCTAAACTGAACACGGACAAATACTGTTGTAATTTAAATCTTTTGTGACAGCAAGAACGGAAGGATGAACAATTCATACTTTTACAGATTACAAGTACAGGAATCTCTGTCACAAATAAGAATATGATGAAGAAGATGAAGAGGAAGAAGATGAAGAATTTGAATATGAAGAAGAGTAATTAGTTTAATAATAACAATATGAGTAATGTAAACAAAAACATGAATAGCAAGAAGTTTAAGAAGAAGATTAAGAAGGTGAAGATGAAGAATAATTTGATGAGAAAGATGATGCTGCTGCTGAAGATTATGAAGGAGAAAGTGTGGCACTGGCAAAAGTTAAAAAGGTGAAGAGCATGGAAGTTGTGAAACATACATATTTGCCAAAATAGAAAAAAGGTTAACAACATTGTCAATTTGTTAGTCAATCCAAACGTATTTCCCAAAAAAAATATATTAATGCTATTCCAATGCATTGGGTTAAACATGTATGCCTTTATTGTCTCCTCAACCTCCCCCAATACATTCTACATTAGTCTTTGTTGTTTTCCTTCATGTACAATTAACCAACAAGGCAAGAATGGTTTTTTTTTAATGTCGATATTTGGTTCCCACAGACTTACATTGGACTTCCGGTATCGGAATCGGATATCGACGATATTTAGTGATATCGGCGATACCATTTCGATACGATATTTTTAGATATCGAGCAGTATCGCTCAACACTAGTCGGAAGACTTCTGGATGAAGTTCCCACTTGCCTGAGGCGAGACCCTGATGCTGAGGAAGTCTGCTGCCCAGTTTCTCCCTCCTGGGATGAGCCCTGTCGAGATCACCGGAATTTGGATGGGGGACCCGCCAGAAAACAGTGAAACTGCTGTAGGGCTAGTGATATCACTCGGATCTCCAGAACGTCAATCGGAAGTCAGGGAGCCCAAGTTGGCCGGATGCCTTGAATAGTGTGGTGAAGACTGGCCATCGGTAGATACTCCTAACATTAAACTGACACTCCTATCATGTGCCTGTCCGAGTTATATTATACTCACCCAGGGGGGTGGTCCAATGAGGTCCGGTCCGATGGGCGTCGTGGTCCAGGTCCAGCTCCTCCCATCTTCTAGTGATGACGTCATTCTCCTTGCTCCTGTCGCGCTCCTGCGCAGGCATACTTTATCTGCTCTGTTGAGGGCAGAGCAGAGTACTGCAGTGCGCAGGCGCCGGGAAAAGTCAGAGAGGCCCAGGGCAGATAAAGTAGGCCTGTGCCGGAGTCGCGATAGAAGCATGGAGGAGGACGTCATCACACGAAGACGGGAGGCGCTGGACTCGGACCGTGACGCCCATCGGACCGGACCACATTGGACCGCCCGCCAGGTGAGTATATTATAACTCGTTTTTCTTATCTTTCAGGTTACATCGGGGCTTATCTACAGCATTGCTGAATGCTGTAAATATGCCCCTGATGGCGGTGGCAGCAGCTTATATACGAAAAATGGGGTGACAGATTCCCTTTAAGATGATGAACCATTCCCTTAACATGGTGGTGGAAAGGTATCGTCCGCCACCTTGCATCGTCCGTTAAACAGTGGTGATGCAGTGGGGCTGCTCGGACGCCAAAAGGAGGGTGCCTCTGTACATCCACGGAGTTCAAGTCCCAGGGTGGACAGTGCTAGTTGTCCGGCAATGGCCTGGCTGCAGAAGAGGATCCATAGAGGCGACACTCTATGTGCTCGTCTGTTGATGATGTGGGGAGATTGGAACCTTGAAAGGATCCGTCACCCCTGTCATCCGATGAAAAAATAAAAAAAGGATTTTTGAACTGAAAACCAGACCCGGCATGGCATCCCACGTAGCAGGGGTGGATACATTGAGGTGACACTACACATGCACGCCTGTTGCCTGAAAAAGAATACCACGGTTAAGGAGGTTTCTACCGAGTGGTTCGCTTATCCGGATGCTATTATCCGGGTGAATGCAAATGCACTATGAGGGAGTTTAGTCGTCTTGAAGGACACTGCGTGATCCGGAGCAGAGCCGGAGTTCTCATCAACTTACAGATTTGGTTGATGGCCTCAATAATTGAATCCACCATTTTCTGGAAAATTGTCAAAACCAGATCCAGTAAACCTCTGAGTCATACTCAGAATGATGTTCGCTACACACCTCTGACGAGCTCAGTAGTTTTCTATACATCTGCACGTTTCAAGAATGCTTGCGACCCCTGCTGGCTGACGACTCCCTTATAGGAAAAGAACCATCTACCTCAGTCATTGGAGCTGCACAATCATCAGAGGGATTCAATTGCTTTGGCCAGAGAGGCCATGGATTGCAACAGTGACGGAGCCCACTTAAGGGGACTAGGTACACTGGACTCAGTGACAGTGGAGGGCTCCTGAGCGTATTAGGAATCACAAGCCGCATTTGGACACACAGGTGTCACAGAGCAGAGTAGTTTGTACACTGCAGGAAATGCTAGAGGTATATACCAGTGCAGCTGTAAGACCGGTTTCTCCTCTGCGTGTGGTGACAGTTTTCACACGTACTGGAGACACGTACAGACATAGACACATTATAATCTATGTGTCTATGCACATGTGCGTGTTTTCACATGGACCGTGTGTCCGTATGCCAAACACGTAGACATGTCCATTTTTACACGGACACACGGATCGGAAAACATCCAACACACGTGCACACGGAGAACTGTTCCCACAGTCCTCCATGTGCGTGGATGGATGCCGGTGAAGTCGTGGCTACTGTAAGCCGCTGTCCCCCTGCGGCTGGTGCTGAAGCCGGCTGTAATTCCCCCTGCTCTGCCTGCAAGCAGAGGAGAACGAAGAGCTGTGTATTAATATACCGCTCATCGTTCTCCTCTGCTCGCAGGCAGAGCAGGGGGAATTACAGCCGGCTTCAGTACCAGCTGCATGGGGACAGCGGCTTACTGTAGCCGCTACTTCCTCGGCGTCCGTCCGTGTGTCCACGTGGTACTGATGAGGCACACGGGTGGCACACACTTGCCACGCGTGTGTCGCACATAGTACACACATGGACACATGGACACACAGACACTGATATCTCCGGTACTGGTTTTTCCGGTATCGGAAATATCATGACGTGTGAAACCGGCCTAAGACAGCGTTTTAGTCCTCTTAAGGGACACGGCATGATCCATAGCGGAAGTCCTCGTCAACATCCAGGGACTGGTTGACATTTTTTTTTTCTTTAGATGAAATCATCCACTGGACCACGGATTCCCAGCCTGTCTCCCATTCGAGTACTTGCCCGGCCTCAAGCTGCTTAGTGGTTGTGATCTGACGAGGACAGGCAACTTCACCGTAGGCTGGCAGTTGATGTACTAGGAATCCGTTTTGTAGAGGATGATCCATTCTGCCAATACCGGATTCAAGGAAGCTAATTATACTCAGAACCCTGATCGCTACAGATCCCAGGTGAGGGAGAGTGACAGACTGCGCCTACGGATGCATTCAGGGGGACTAGGTACCCTGGGCTCGGCGGCAGGAGGGAGTACGTGGAGGCGACACTCCACGTTCCCACCTGTTTTAGGTCTGGAGAGAATGGAGCCCTCAAGTGATCCGTCGCCCTTGTGTAATTTAGAGCGGATGAATCCTCCCAAGCGGCTGGCAACAGTCCTGGCAAATAGAGGAGGGACTGTTTTGTTTTGTTCAGTGGCGCAGTGGATTGCAACTGCAACGAAGCCCGCTCAATGGGGCTAGATACACATGATTCGGTAGCAGTGGAGGGCTCCTGCTAAAAAGGGTCCATTCTTATCAACTGGGCTTACTAACCATTATATAATCCCCAAAGTTTAGTGGCATCCTACATGGAGGGCATAGATTCAAATGTCCACCTCAAAGTGATGTAGGGTTAACCTATGAAGGGCCAATGTGGACTGATGTGTCTGCTGCTGGGTCATGCTCTTACCAAGGTCCGCTGTGCCCCCTTCAAATACGCTACTGGTACCGTCCTTGCCTGGCGCTGCGTCATCTCCTGCAAAGCTGTCGCCCCTGTAGGTGGCCGGGTGGACAAAGATGGCCCCCCCAAGATTGCAGAGGTGAGAAGAGCCCATTCAGGGGGCGGAACCCCTGCGATGTCATCCCGTGGGTGGAACCTCCATGACTCCATGACTAGGTCCAAGCCGAGGCCTAACTTTGCGGCCGGCTGGAACATTATCTGGATTCACTCACAAGGAGCCACTGTGGATGATTGAGCTTCAGCGATGAGGGGCAGCTGAGAGTTCAGGAAGCCTCACCATGGGAGACTTGGTAGGCGGTGACAGCGTAAAATGCGCGCAAAGAAGGGCGGAGTTGGCACCACAAGCATCACGGAGCACCACCACGGCATCATAACAAGTGACGGAGGGGGCGAAGTTTCTTTAGAGTAGGCCTGTCATGTATAGTGTACAGTTCCTATAGCGTCTTGTGCTTGGGTGCGAGGAAAACACAGGAGACATAGGTTGAAATGAAATGACTTGTATTACTTCATACAAGCATGCTGAAAAGTTCACACAGTTTGCAGGAACAGCGACAGGAGACACAGCAGGCAGAGTAACTTCAAGCACTACAATAAATCTCCAAAGCAGGTTCAGGATCTCTTCTCTGTACCGTAATTCCTCTGCAAACATGGATTCACCAAACAGCAGGTTTCCAGAGTCCAAAAGTGTTCCAAGGTTCCTCAGTAGGGAATAGCTGGAGTACAAGTCCAAGGCTTCCAGGAGTCAGGTCACAGACTGACTGAGGCTTGATTCAGGAGCACTGATTGTTCAGCTGAGGCTGCTTAAGAAGCAAGAGGAAGAATCAGGGTGGGAACATGAAAACTGGAAACTCCATATTAACTGAGGGCAAGAGCTGCAGAAAGACAGAAAGCAAAATGGCCGACGAAAAACTGAGTTTCAAGGAACATGTCAACAGAGACAAAGAACCTTACATTACTCCCCCCTTAGGGACAACCTCCGGATGACCTCAGACCAGGCTTGTCAGGGTACCTCTGATGAAACTGGCGGAGCAGGCGAGGAGCATTTACATTATTGACTGGTTCCCATGAGTTGTCCTCCACTGGGTAGCCCTGCCATTTAATCAAATATTGCAACTGATTTCTGTACAACCTGGAATCTAGAATCCTTTCCACCATAAATTCTTCCTGACCATCGACCAGCACTGGGTCAGGGCAAGGAGAAGAACGTCCAGGAAACGTATTGGGTGTTGCAGCCTTTAGTAGGGATACATGAAAGACAGGGTGGATTCTCATAGTTCTGGGCAGTTGAAGACGACATGCAACAGCACTTATAATCTTATTGATCTTATAAGGTCCAATGTACTTATGTCCCAATTTAGACGATGGAATCTTTAATTTAAGATTTCTGGTTGACAGCCAGACCAAATCTCCTACCTTGAAAGCTGGTGCAGGTTTACGAAATTTATCTGCTGCTTTCTTGTACCTTTCCTGAGCCAATTCTAGATTTTCCTTTAGAAGATCCATATTCTTTTGTAAAGAAGTGATTCTTTCAGCCACTGCCAGCAAGGGCGTATCTATGGGAAATCGAGGAAGAATGTTAGGATGATAACCTAGATTGGAGTAAAAAGGAGACTGCTTAGTGGAGGCGCTCTGAGAGTTGTTATAAGAGAACTCAGCCAGTGGAAGTAGATTCACCCAATCATCCTGTAGGTGGCAGATAAAACAGCGGAGATACTGCTCCAGGGTCTGATTGGTTCGTTCTGTCTGTCCATTAGTCTGGGGATGAAAAGCAGAAGAAAGGTTTACTTTAATGTCCAATGCTGCACAGAAATTTTGCCAAAATCTTGAAGTGAATTGCACCCCTCGATCCGAAATGACCTCATCCGGTACTCCATGTAAGCGAAACACATTCTTAATCATCAAGTCTGATGTCTGTTTTGCAGTGGGTAAGCCGACACAAGGGATAAAATGAGCTGCCTTTGTTAGACGGTCAACCACCACTAGAATGGTGTTCTTCCCTTGAGAGGTTGGTAACTCCACAATGAAGTCCATAGAAATGGATCCCCACGGGCGGGACGGGGAGGGAAGAGGTTGCAACAGACCAGTTGGTGAGGAGCGAGGTGTTTTGCATCTTGCACAGACTTCACATGAAGTGACATAGTTTAAGACATCTTTCCTGTAAGTGGGCCACCAAAAGAAACGAGAAAGAAATTCTTGTGTCTTTAGAATTCCCCTATGCCCGGCTATCTTGGAATCGTGGATGAGTTGCAATACTCTCAATCTGACTGTTTCAGGTATATACAGACGTTGTCCCTGAATCCACACACCATTCTTAAAGACAAGACTTACGTCCCTTGGGGGTTGAGCCCACAAAGAATCCGCATGGTATGCTTCCTTGATGTCCTTAAGTAGGTCTTGATTATGAATCACTCCCAGGAATCTAGAGTCAGGAAGAATAGTCTTAGGAGGAGTAAGTGGACGTGTCTCTGCTGAGTAAATCCTAGAGAGTGCATCAGCCTTTCCATTGCGCGATCCTGGTCTATAAGAAATGACAAAATTAAATTGGTTTAGGAAAAGATTCCAGCGAGCCTGGCGAGGAGTCAGGCACTTAGCCGACCTGATAAATTCAAGGTTACGATGGTCTGTCAGGACGACTATTTGCTGTGCAGCTCCCTGAAGAAGGTGTCTCCATTCCTTGAAGGCAGCAATAATGGCCAACAATTCTCTATTGCCCACATCGTAGTTCCTCTCAGCCGAAGACAACTGCTGGGAAAAGAAGGCACAGGGATGCAAGACATTCTTCTCACCTGTTCTCTGAGAGAGTATAGCTCCAACGGCACAGTCTGAAGCATCCACCTCTATTATGAAGGCAAAGCTCGGGGTTGGGATGTACTAAGATAGGTGCGGTGGTAAATTTATCCTTTAAACAGGAAAATGCTTCCTGAGCTTGCGGGGCCCAGGAGAACCTAGACTGTTTCCGGGTAAGTTGGGTGATAGGTGACACTACCTCAGAAAAATTCTTAATGAAACGTCTATAGAAGTTGGCAAACCCGATGAAACGCTGCACCTCCTTCACATTTCTAGGAATTGGCCAATCCTTGATGGCTTGGGTCTTGCTTCCATCCATACTAATCCCTTGCGTAGATAGTACATACTCCAGAAATTGAATTTCGGTCCTATGGAATTCACATTTTTCAAGTTTGATGTAGAGATGGTTTTGTGTTAGGCGTTCTAAGACCATTCTCACATGTCCATGATGTTCCTCTGTGGAGTTAGAAAAAATTAGAATATCATCCAGATAAATCACCACAAATATATCTAGGAGATCCCTGAAGATATCATTCACGAAGTGTTGGAAAGTGGCTGGGGCGGTACTCAGACCAAAAGGCATAACTAGATATTCAAAGTGTCCATAGCGTGACCTGAAAGCAGTCTTCCATTCATCCCAGGTCTAATACGGACCAAGTTATAGGCCCCACGGAGATCCAATTTAGAGAAAATTTTGGCATGCCGCACTCTCTCCAACAACTCAGGGATTAAAGGCAATGGATAACGGTTTATAATAGTAACCTTATTGAGTTCCCTATAGTCTATGCAGGGTCTCAGAGATCCATCTTTCTTCTTCACAAAGAAGATGGGTGCACCTGCGGGAGATGAAGAGGGGCGTATGAAGCCCTTGGCTAAATTTTCGTCTATATAATCCTTCAAAGCTTTTAGCTCGGGCCCCGCTAGGGGTAGATCTTACCAAAAGGTATCTCGGCTCCAGGCAATAATTCAATTGGACAATCATATGGACGGTGAGGAGGAAGCTGATCAGCGTTCTTCTTGTCACATAAATCCACATAGTCCTGGTATACAGCTGGTAGTTCAGGGACTGACATGGTTCCTTTAGGAACAGAGCAAGCTGAAACTCCTTGACTCATCTGTTTCTCCGGAAAGTGTAATTCCCTTGGTCTCCCAGTTAATCGTAGGATTCTGCGCCTGCAGCCATGGTAGCCCTAGAATAATGGGAAAGTGGGGAGAAGAGATAAGCAAAAAAGACATTTTCTCCTGATGATCTTTGCCCATAAGGACCCTCAAAGGCTCTGTTTCTTGATCCACTGGTCCAGAAGTCAGTAGAGAGCCATCCACAGTCTCCATCTGTACTGGAGTAGCCTTCTTCACTGAACGTATCCCCTGTTTCAGAGCAAAGGAGATATCCATGAAATTTCCACTTGCTCCTGAGTCGATCATAGCAGAGCTAGACACCCAGACTGAGTCAACCCAGAGTTTGATGGAAAGGAAGCAATGAGAATTGTTTCTTTTACAACTCAGCTGGGACACCGCTGAGGAAACTTGAAAAATTGCAGCGTTTATACCGTCATCGTCCCCAGAACTAACAGAGTTTAAGTCCGAGAAATCAAGATCTCTTGCAGCAGATCTCTCTGGAGCCTGTGGCTCGGACATGACAGAGCTCCTCTCGCAACACTCACAGTGAATGACTGCTGCAGTAGTCTTACGAGAACGGCTGGGGCAGTTTATAATGAAGTGCCCTGACTTACCACAGTAGAAACATAGATTTTCCTTTATACGATGTTCTTTGCGTGCATCACTAACCCGTCTTTGTAAAGAGTCCACCTGCATGGGTTCAGGTTCTGGTTCCCTTGTGATCCTACTCAAAGGTTCCTTAGCTGAGGAGGGAGGTAGTAAAAGGTTAGTGCGATTATTTTCGAACCATCTCTCTTGTCTGCGTTCAGTCAGACGAGCATCAATACGGATACAATAGTTAATAAAGTCACCTAACACAGTGGGAGGGTCGGCACGAGCAAGTTCATCCTTAATCAGTGGAGACAACCCTTTCCGAAAAATAGATTTTTTAGCGGAAGTGTCCCAAGTGGTATCAAGAGCCCATCTCCTGAAATCCAGGGCATATTCTGCTACTGAACGCTTACCTTGGCGCAAGGTTAACATGGCTGCTTCAGCTGTTGCACCTCGATTGGGGTCATCAAACACCTGCCCCATGGCTGAAATAAAAGCATCAAGGTGATTCAAACAATCATCCTCAGTCTCAATCAGAGGGTTTGCCCACATCAAAGCTTATTGGTAAGCAACATGATTATAGTAAGCACTTTGGATCGTTCAGTGGGAAATAGTGAAGCATGTGCAGAGAAAAATAAATTGCATTGATTAATAAATCCCCTGAATTTCTCACGCTCACCGCCAAAATGAAAAGGAGGTAATTTGGGGATCCCAGAACTCGGGGTTATGGCAGGAGCCTGGGCTCGTTCCTCTAGAGCCTCAATCCTGGCTCGCAATTCCTGGGTAGTCTGTCCAAACACTTGCAAATTATGATTAGTGAGGTCCTGTAGGCTTGCAAAACGGGTTTTTAAAGTCTGTACATCTGAAAGGATTGTATCAGTCACTCCGCAAAGTTCCTTTATGCGGGCCTCCATCTTCCAGATCTTTTAAGGCAGAAGTGCTGGAAGAGGAAAGGAAAAAAAAAAAAAAAAAACAATAGTGTTTACCTGTGGTAACACTCCAGAGTAAAATTAAGGGAATGCGCTCACCTGGAATGGTTGTGAGAAGTCACAACCACTGTCATCACATAAGGTATTAAACGGACATCTGATATCCACAGTCACAGCAGACACGGCTTTCCCAGACCCAGCAGACACTAAACATTGGCTCCTGAATCTTGTCATGTATAGTGTACAGTTCCTATAGCGTCTTGTGCTTGGGTGCGAGGAAAACACAGGAGACATAGGTTGAAATGAAATGACTTGTATTACTTCATACAAGCATGCTGAAAAGTTCACACAGTTTGCAGGAACAGCGACAGGAGACACAGCAGGCCAGAGTAACTTCAAGCACTACAATAAATCTCCAAAGCAGGTTCAGGATCTCTTCTCTGTACCGTAATTCCTCTGCAAACATGCATTCACCAAACAGCAGGTTTCCAGAGTCCAAAAGTATTCCAAGGTTCCTCAGTAGGGAATAGCTGGAGTACAAGTCCAAGGCTTCCAGGAGTCAGGTCACAGACTGACTGAGGCTTGATTCAGGAGCACTGATTGTTCAGCTGAGGCTGCTTAAGAAGCAAGAGGGAAGAATCAGGGCGGGAACATGAAAACTGGAAATTCCATATTAACTGAGGGCAAGAGCTGCAGAAAGACAGAAAGCAAAATGGCCGATGAAAAACTGAGTTTCAAGGAACATGTCAACAGAGACAAAGAACCTTACAAGGCCCAAGCCAGGGCCTAAAATTCTCTATGCCGGCCAAAGAGCACAAGGCCCAAGCGCTTCCTTCGCTGGTCCATTGTCAGAGCCACTGCATCTGCCATACCACGTTCCGGGCTCACACTTACCGATGGTCTGCGTCCTGATCTGGAGACCGCCACAGGACCTGGAGTGAGAAGCACTCCCGCTATCAGGTCAGCTGGATTATGGACGGTGCAGGGGACCCTCAATCCATCATCCCTTTGACAGGGAGGTGGAGAGCGAAAGTCTGCCCTCCATTCGTCGCTGCTGTTCAGTCAGTGGTGATTCAGTGGGGGCCGCATGGATACCATGAGGGCCTCTGTACATCCAAGGGTTTCAATCTCCTAGGATGGGACAGGGCTGTTTTCCAGCTGTAGCCTGGCTTCAGAAGGGGGTACATGAAGGCGACACTCCATGTTCCTGTCTGTTGCTGGTGCGGGGAGAACAGTGCCCTGAAGGGTCCTGTCACCCCTACAAGAAAGCTCAGGCATGGCTTGCACGCTGCAAGAGAGAATATGTGGAGGCGACACTCCATGTTCTCGCCTGTTGTTGGTTTGGGGAGATCGAACCCTTGAAAGGATCCATTGCCCCTGTCATCTTTGGAAAAAGTAGTAAAAATTATGGTCTGAAAACTAGACCAGTGTGCCTCCTATGGACACTAGGCAAGAACTGGTTCTCTGCGAACCAGCAGGAGGGTATATACTGCAGAGGAGGAGATAACATTTTTGTATTACTTAGTGTCAGCCTCCAGGTGGCAGCAGCATACACCCATTGTCTGTGTCCCCCAATGAGGCGAAGGAGAAAATAAATAAATCACAAAATAAAGGAAAAAAATAAAAAAATCTTATGCTAACAATTACGTATATTTACAGTACAGACCAAAAGTTTGGACACACCTTCTCATTTAAAGATTTTTCTGTATTTTCATGACTATGAAAATTGTACATTCACACTGAAGGCATCAAAACTATTAATTAACACATGTGGATTTATATACTTAACAAAAAAGTGTGTAACAAATGAAATTATGTCTTATATTCTAGGTTCTTCAAAGTAGCCACTTTTTGCTTTGATGACTGCTTTGCACACTCTTGGCATTCTCTTGATGAGCTTCACAAGAGGTAGTCACCGGAAATGGTCTTCCAACAATCTTGAAGGAGTTCCCAGAGATGCTTAGCACTTGTTGGCCCTTTTGCCTTCACTCTGCGGTCCAGCCCACCCCAAACCATCTTGATTGGGTTCAGGTCTGATGACTGTGGAGTCCAGGTCATCTGGCGTAGCACCCCATCACTCTCCTTCTTGGTTAAATAGCCCTTACACAGCCTGGAGGTGTGTTTGGGGTCACTGTCCTGTTGAAAAATAAATGATGGTCCAACTAAACGCAAACCGGATGGAATAGCATGCCGCTGCAAGATGCTGTGGTAGCCATGCTGGTTCAGTATGCCTTCAATTTATAAGAAATGCCCAACAGTGTCACCAGCAAAGCACCCCCACACCATCACACCTCCTCCTCTATGCTTCACGGTGGGAACCAGGCATGTAGAGTCCATCCGTTCATCTTTTCTGCGTCACACAAAGACACGGTGGTTAGAACCAAAGATCTCAAATTTGGACTCATCAGACCAAAGCACAGATTTCCACTGGTCTAATGTCCATTCCTTATGTTCTTTAGCCCAAACAAGTCTCTTCTGTTTGTTGCCTGTCCTTAGCAGTGGTTTCCTAGCAGCTATTTTACCATGAAGTCCTGCTGCACAAAGTCTCCTCTTAACAGTTGTTGTAGAGATGTGTGTGCTGCTAGAATTCTGTGTGGCATTGTCCTGGTCTCTAATCTGAGCTGCTGTTAGCCTGCAATTTCTGAGGCTGGTGACTCGGATAAACTTATCCTCAGAAGCAGAGGTGACTCTTGGTCTTTCTTTCCTGGGGCGGTCCTCATGTGAGCCAGTTTCTTTGTAGCGCTTGATGGTTTTTGCAACTGCACTTGGGGACACTTTTAAAGTTTTCCCAATTTTTTGGACTGACTGACCTTCATTTCTTAAAGTAATGGTGGCCACTCATTTTTCTTAACTTAGCTGCTTTTTTCTTGCCATAATACAAATTCTAACAGTCTATTCAGTAGCACTATCAGCTGTGTATCCACCAAACTTCTGCACAACACAACTGATGGTCCCAACCCAATTTATAAGGCCAGAAATCCCACTTATTAAACCTGACAGGGCACACCTGTGAAGTGAAAACCATTTCCGGTGACTACCTCTTGAAGCTCATCAAGAGAATACAAAGAGTGTGCAAAGCAGTCATCAAAGCAAAAGGTGGCTACTTTGAAGAACCAAGAATATAAGACATATTTTCAGTTGTTACACACTTTTTTGTTAAGTATATAATTCCACATGTGTTAATTCATAGTTTTGATGCCTTCAGTGTGAATTTACAATTTTCATAGTCATGAAAATACTGAAAAATCTTTAAATGAGGTGTGTCTAAAGTTTTGGTCTGTACTGTATGTAAAAAAATATATATATACAGTACAGACCAAAAGTTTGGACACACCTTCTCATTCAATGATTTTTCTGTATTTTTATGGCTTTGAAAATTGTAGAATCACACTGAAGGCATCAAAACTATGAATTAACACATGTGGAATTATACATTACACTTTACAAAAAAGGTGAAACAACTGAAAATATGTCTTATATTCTAGGTACTTCAAAGTAGCCACCTTTTGCTTTGATTACTGCTTTGCACGCAGAAAAGGTGAACGGATGGACTCTACATGCCTGGTTCCCACCGTGAGGCATGAAGGAGGTGGTGTGATGGTGTGGGGGGTGCTTTGCTGGTGACACAGTCTGCTATTCAGCTAAGTGAAGCCAACATTGATATGGAAATTTAATTAGGATAAAAATATCCTGTGTTTGCTGCTTGCCATGTCCAAATCTCTATATAATGTCTTTTTGAGCGCTCAGAACGAAATGAGGACTGTCCACACGAAAGTGTCAGTATAACAGTTCGTCAAAGACATACATTTATTATTCATTCAAGGTTTTATTACGTTTACAAAAAGGGGCTGGTTAGTCAATTAACATACAATTAAAAGCTGCTAGATTATTGGCTGTTCTAGTGTAAATATGATAATTATGATAATCATGATTAAAAGAGCTGAAGTTGCAGAATTATTGTTTATATTCTTGTGACCTAGTTGCCTTGCATAACTGTAATGTAAACAACAGATATCTAATAGGACATTTTGTACTTCATGCATTTGTTCCTTTACGAAGGTCTTATGAAGGCCAGATTTCTTTAAAACGACTGATTATATCTGGCCTAGAAATATGTGAGCACAAGGTTTTTTAGCAAGTGAGATCTATCCAACTGTGAACTGTGAATACATATATGTGAATATACTTTGAATATATATGGAAGACATATATATTTCCATGACAGTCCCCCTTAGATACCACTTGCCCTAAAAACCTGCTCCTGGCCCAAAGCGCTGCAACTCTTTTGTGCTGCCGGTGAGTTGAGACACCCCTAGTACATGCCTCCCCCACCGAATACAGACTTTTCGCAAATGGGCGGTCAGGAGGACTGTCCCTGTCGGGGGTTTATGTGTTTGCAATCATAATCTCATAGTTGATATGATGTTTCATCAAGGATGTGTATTCTCAGTCTGGAGGTAGTTCGGAGATCTGGTCAAGCCAGGCAGTTCCATCCGGACTGGTGCGAGGTCCAAGATGGTGAGTGGCATCAAATTGGTTGTCTCCTGAACAGTTTTTTCCATTATCCTGCGGATACAAGGAATAACACAGCAACCAGTAATTAATGCAAAAATGAGAACCCCCATAATGGCTGTCCCAACCTGTGCCAACATTTTCTGCCACCCACTCATCCACCCAAAGTATCGATCCCATGGGTCAGTGACACCTGAGTTCTGTTTCAGTTCCTCTGATAACTCATTAAGTTTCTGTATTGCCATTGTGACTTTACCATTTGGGCCAGTGTTGTCTGGGATGTAGGTGCAACAGGTGTCTTTGATCATTTTGTAAACACCTCCTTTCTCAGCTAGAATCATATCCAAAGCCATTCTATTCTGGAATGCCATAATGGAAGTGGGGCCTAACTGTGCTGCCAAACCTTTTACAGCATCTATGGTGAAGTTAACAAATCTCTGCTGGTTATAATAGATGTAATTTATCCAATCAACATTTTTGTTTATAGTTACTAGTGGCAATAGTGACTCAAATCCTGCTTTAACTTGGTCTCTGGCCTTGAACTCATCAGGTAGGTCATCTGGTCATCTGTCTGGTCAGTCAGAGCATCCACGACATCCTTCATGGCTTAGGTGTCTCTCCTGGTATGGGAGCTTCCTTGCAATGCGATACGTGGATTCAAACAGACTTTCCCTCTAGTTACACAGAGGTTGATGTCATCTGGGGCTCTTGGACAGGATCATCAAATCTGGAAGTGAGGAGAAAAACTCGAGAATGGACATTAGTTTTTGACCAATTCAATTACATAAGTGTTATGATTTGGTAGCTGAGGAGAGCAGGCAAAAAAAGTAATACACCAGAGAGGTTGGAATCATTGGGATTGCAGTACCCTGACTAACCACCACAACTAAAGGCAGCCGTGGAGCGTTCCTACGTTGGTCCTAGACGCCTCGTCACAGCCTGAGAAGCTAACTACACCTAAAGATAGAAAAAGGAAAGCTATCTGCCCCGGAGCAGATCCCCAAAGAACATAGGAAGCCCCCAAACATGTAATGGCGGTTAGACAAGAGGAAATACAGACACAGACAGAAATAGAATGAGCAAACGCTGGGGCCCAATCTGTCTAGATAGAAAAGGATAGGAAAGGCACTTACTGCAACCCCAAAAAAACCCCTGAAAAATACCAACTCTACTAATTACAAAAACACCTGAGATCACACGACCTCTACCACCTAAATTAGTTCTCTGGTGTAACAAAAACTAAACAGCAACCACTGAAAAAACTGGAAAAGGCAAATGAACAAACAGTGGCTGAACTAAACTGAGAGGAGCATAAGCCCCCCGAAGGGGACCCGGCAGACCCCCACAGAAGTGCAGGACAAAATGCAGGCACCAAAAAACTAAAAGAAGAAAATGTCTTATCTGTTAGCAGAAGATGCAGGCACGAAACAGCTTTTTCTGGGTCTCTGGGAGTGTGCCTTATGCTAAACAGTGCAATAGGGAGTGTGTCATGCCATGGTTTGCGTGTCTCTTGGGCAATTTTTCAGCATTCTATTCTTAAGTGTTTCGTTCAGTTTTTTCTACCTTCCTGCTGCTCTGGGGGTGGTAAGGAGTGTGTAGGCCTAAATCTGACCCTACTGCTAATCGGGTCTTGTGTGTCAGATTTGCTGTGAATGCGGGTCCCTGATCACTTTCTATCATTTCTGGAACCCGTATCTGCACACTATTTTCCGAAAGTAGCTTCGTTGCAGTAGTCTTTGCTGACTTGGAAGGCTTCTGTTCATCTTGAAAATACTTCTTTTGACCACAATGGCGTATTTGAATCCTTCACTTGGCGATATCTGGATGTGATCTATCTGGATCCTTTGAAGCTGGTAGAGTGGTCTTTCCAGATGAGGTGAGGGGGTCTTTCTTCCATACGTCCAGGCTTGCATTTGCCGCAGGTCAGACAGCTGCTGGTGAATTTGGCTGTTAGGGTGGAGATCTATGAAGCGAACCAGTAAGCACCAATCAGATCATTCATCTGTGTCTTTGATATGTGGATGTGGGTCCATGTACCCATTGGACCACCATAGGGTGCATACTTTGTGGTAGGCAGAGTTTGAAGTCTATTATTGATAGCCTTCCTTCTTCACGTGTTGCTTTTTTCCCATTCAGCTCTTTTCCTTTTGGAGCTTGGTCTTGTAACTTCTTGAGCAGATTCCAGGACGTCTCTTTGTCAGGTTTCTTGTCTTCAGTCGTCATGTAGTAGCCGTCCGGCTCTACGACCTCTCCCACTTCTCCATGTTGTCTTCCTTTGGCTGCTTCTTTGGCTGCCATGTCCGCCATGTTATTGCCTCATGCCTCTTCTGTTTTCAGTTTTCCATGCACTTTGATTTTTCAAATTGCCACCATTTTGGAAGTTGGAGTATACCCAGTAGGTCCCTGAAGGCTCCATGATTCTTCACGGTTGTCCCGTTTGCTGTGATGAAGTCCCTTGTAGCCCAGATGGGTCCAAAGTCGTGTGCTATGCCATGCGAGTACCTGTAGTCCGTGTAGATGTTTGCAGTCTTGCCTTCTGCCATCTGGCAGGCCTTCGTCAGCGCTATCAATTCTGCTTCCTGGGCTGACAGGCTAGGTGACAGACTTCTGGACCACAGGATTTCTTGATTGCTGGTCACTGCACTTCCTGTGTTGAAACTTCTTCTGGAGCCATCCAAGTATCCCCCTTGGGAGTGGGAGTAGAGTGGCCGGGCTGAGGACTGTAGGTCTGGAGACGGTGACATTATGAGACAAAGGCAATAGAGGCGCCACAAAGATGCCTGGCGGTGGAGAGATTACTGTTGGTTGAGCTTGATTGAAGATTGCCAAGATGTCATGTGGAGTGAGAGTTTCAGTGGCTGTCCAAAAGTGATGTCAGCAACCTTGTCCAGGAGGGTGGGTGCTGCAGATACTGCCATCAGGCAGGAGGGTGTTCTTCTTGCAACTGGATCCAAGCAGGCTGAGAGGCAGCCTAAAAGTCTCTGTTTTCCCCATGAATCCGTGCCAGGACTCCAATAGCATGACCTTCTTTCTTCCATCAGGTAGACGGAAAGACTTTTCATAGTCAGGTAGGCCTGGTATTGGCGCTGAGACTGTGGAGTTCTTCCAATCTCCTGAATGGGTTGAAGGCTGCGTCTGATAGAAGGAGCGGGGTTTGCGTTGATGCAAGCGCACAGAGGCTGCATTAGGTCTGAGGCATCAGGGATCCAGGTTCTGCAATATGACACTAGACCAGGGAAGGCCTGCAGCATTCTTGGAGTTGTTGGGGGAGCCATCTTCTCCATAGTGGTCTCCCAGTCTTTTGACATGTGTTTCGTCTGGTGGGCAATACAGTGTCCCAGGGATGTAACTTGCTTCTGGCATCACTGGACTTTGTTCTTCCAGACCTTGCGTTGCTGTTCTTCCAGGTAGAGTAGGAGAGACAAGGAATAGACTGTGCAGGTGTTGATGTCAACCACACAAAATAGAAGGTCATCCACGTGTTGTAGAAGAGTGACTCTTGCATATTCTGCAATCCAGTTGACGAGGATGGAGGACATTGTCTTGGTGAAACTTAAAGGGCTTGTTTTGAGCACCTTGAGACAACACTGTCCATATGCACTGCACTGGTGCGTGAAAGCAGGCCTCCAGGTGGAGGGGAAACACTGAAGAAGGTACTGGCCAGGTTGATCACCGTGAATACCGTTGCGGTGACTGGGACTCTTGAGAGCAGAGTGTGATGGTTCAGCACTGTTGGGGTTTCAAATACCGTAGCCTCTTTCGCGGCCTCCAGGCCTTGCACCATTCTGAACTCAGTGGGGTTTACAGTCTTTTTCTTCACTGTGGAAAGCTGGGATTGATTCCGATGGGCGAGGCAGCCCAGTTTGGCCTTGTCCTTCAGTATGTGGCAGGGGACTCCCATCTGCTGGTGCAGAGCTGGCGGGAAAACAAGCCGTCTACTAGGATCCACATCATGAGAGATGATGACCAGCTGGCTTTCTTGTTCTCCACCAAGACAGTTACTGTGTTAGCACCTGTTCTGGTCACAGGGGGTCTTCTTGTTGGGACGTCTCCTTAAACGGCTGCTTTTTTTCTCAGCACGGGCCATCAGTAGTTTCTTTTTCTCCAGCTTGGTCTCAGGTCAGTATTTGTGCACAAGTTTGAAGAGCTGAGTGGCCTTTTTCCGATCTAGGGCCTGGGTGAACTGGTTGATTGCAGGGGGCACCTCCTGGTGCTTGCAAAAGATGAACCTCTGGCGTTAGAGCTGGATGAGGTGTTGCCATTCCATGAAGCGAGTAGAGTCCTTCTTGAGTTGAATATCCTGGCCAATGTCAAAGTTCTCAGGCTGTCTTCTTAGGCGAGCTCACTTAGACCTTCAGTTGGTCAGAGACATCTTGACCCTGGGTGATGGAGTGTTTTTTTCTGGTACTATGTCCAGCACCTCCTGTGATAGGTCTGCAGTGTGGTTGTTTGAGGTTCCTGTTTCTTCTTGGGTCAGGGGTGAAGAAAGTGTCATGGTCCCATCTTCCTGGAACACTCTGGTCGCTTTCAGCTTCTGCAGTAGGTCCACTCCCAATAGGTTGAGGGTGCAGGTTTTTTACACAACAAACTGGGACATGATGGAGTGTTCTGGCTGAGTCCACACGCTCAGGGGCTTCATAATCTGGAAATATCTGACTTGACCATCAATTCCATGCAGGAAGCAGAAGATTCTGATAGGTAGGTGAGGTTGCGGAGTTCCACAAGAAAAGATATGACTACGCCATCCACTCTCAGGATATTGGTCCCACTGGTGGGGTACCTTGTGGACTTGGTGTGCTCTTGTCCTATGGACGGGGTTCTTCACTGCTTTCTGTGTTTCTTCCTTGGCTTGCTTCTCTAGACAAAGTGGTGGGTCGTAGGGGTTCTCTGCAGCGGTTCCGGTAATGGCCAAGCTTGCCACAGTTGTAACACTTGACATTCCTTCTGTCCCGGCGGGACTCAATCCTTTTTGCTACTGTGAGCAGGGTGTCCATTGCTATTGACGTGTACTCAGGCCTGGCTGCTACCAGTGGTTTCCTGATTGGTTCTCTCAGTCCATGCACAAAAGCCTGTGCCAACATCCGTCTGTGTGTCTGATCATGGGTAATGAGGCCCAAATCTTGAAACACTTGCATTACTCTGTCATGGAACTTCTCCACAGACTCTGTCTTGTCTTGACTCGTGACATGTAGGCTGAGAGTTTGTCCTGTCAGTCTGCTTTTGGCCCATTCTCTGAGTTGCTCAATTAGCTTTGGTCCTGTCTCCCAGGCATACGCATCTAACTCTGTTGGAAGCTTGAAGTGTTCTCTCATAATTGACCAGAATGCATCACCTGCTTTTATTTCCATTTCGGTCCAGAGATCAATCCAGGCTGCTGTATACGTTTGCTGGATCTGCTGCATTTTTTGGCAAAATGGCATGGGGTGTATCCCTGGGTCTGGCAGCATACTGATCACCTGGCTTGGGATGAAGGGCTCATAGGATGGTGCCTCTACCTGTCCCTGCTCTATTGGTGCTTGTGTGTTTTCTTCCCTAGTATTGGGCAGCATGTGTGACGTTGCATCTTCTTGTCTTGCTGCATGGGGATTTCCCACTTCCTTGCTGAGGCTGCGGTGGATCAGTGTCATGGTTCCATGCTAGCAGCCCTGTAGCTATACCACTCCCCTGTGAAGCCCTAGCAGTGGACTGTTGTGTCTGGGGGCTACATGTAGCGTTTTGTGTAGGGAGATTTGCACTTTCTTCTCCTGATATAATGACTGGCAATGTTTGTACTGTGCTTGGGATAGACAAGGTGCCCTGTGCTGGAGACACTGAATACAGGGACACCACATTGCTTGGATTGGGCGTTGACACAGTTGATGACAAAGTAGAAAAAAAAGGAAGAGAAGGGAGGTGTGAGGGAGGAGCGAGAGAAAGAGGAGGGGAGGGAGAGAAGAGTGAAAGGGGGAAAAGAGAGAAAGATGGAGGAGAGAGAGAGAGAGAAGAAGATGAAGAAGAAGATTTGAGAGTTGGAGAGGAAGAGATAGAAGAAGAGGAAGATGAAGAAAATGGATGTGTCAGAGATGTGATGGAGGGAAAAGAAGGAATGAGAGGGATGGCAGCGAGGAAAGAGGAGAAAAGTCTGAAGAAGAAAGAGAAAGGGACTGAGAGAAGAAAAAGGAGAGGGTGTCCCCCTGTGACTCTTGAGAGGGGATGGTTGAAACAAAAATGCCTTCTCCCTGTGGAGAGAGGCGGGGAGCATTTTTCCCTGTACAAGGCTCCTTACTCAATGAGAGCAGCCTACACCTGTCCCGTGTCTCCACATGATGGACATGTGATGTGTGTGACTCTGAATTCTGCTCTTGTGACATGTCAGTGATCTTTTTCTCACAGATGATTTAACACCTTTTCAAACTTATTCACATAAAAAAAAAAAAAAAAATCACTTCCTGGTCCGTTCAAATTAACTTGCTGTATCTTTTACACGATGCACCGCTGCTCTTTTATAGCAGATGGTAATCTATTAAACTTTCCCGTTACCTTTCAAATAACAAAAAACAAGAAAAAACATTTCATTATGCAGCGTAAAGGCTGCCTGTCTATTTGCTTCTCACGTACTCTGACATTCTATTCACATGCCTAGCCCTTCGATTCTTACGTACTGTGTCTATTCCAAAAACATATTCAACAAATTTCCTCGCCGAATGCCCGACGGGTGGGGCTACTCAGACCACTGCGTAGTTTGTGTCTGCTCTCTCCCTCAGCCTGTAATTCTCCTTATCTATGTGACCTTGTTCTAAGGCAAGCTTGTAGAAAAAAAAAATGGCTGGAGAAATAAAGCTCTAAAATAAATTGCTTAGAGAAAAAAAAAAAAAAAATCTCTCCAAAATCATTTAAAAATGTACTTAAAAGAAAAATTTTAAAAACAAAAGTTAGATTTAGTAAAAAAAAAAACCTCTAGAAAAGGAAACAAAAAATAAATTCACCAAAAAGGGGAGAAAAGAGAAAAAACCGTATTAATCATAAAACTCTGAAAAAACAACCCTTGTTACTAAAGCAGCTAATTAAAAATCTCTGGAATGTCAGCTGGCTGCTTCCCCCTCCCTTCCTTATATCTCTGCTTGCTGTCTCTATAGGCACTGAAATCACGTACAAAAAAAAAAAAAAAAATTATTATTCCTCAGAATAGCAAAAAATGAATATAGTTCAGTCTGAATGCCTGATAATTCTCACGTTAAAACCTGTAGTCAAAAAAACTAGCTTAAAAAAATAAAAATCAAAGCCAAGAAACAGAATGCTGATAACGTGATTAGCAGAGGAGGGGGGGTCAAAGGGGTTTTCTCGCTGCTGCAGCCAGCACACTGCTCTGAATGAGTTACTGACAGAGCGCACGGAGATGTGATTTAAAGCGACAGTACCTGATACAGACAATGAGACAGACACCCGGGAGAATACGAATCCCTCTTTTGATGATCTGTGACACATACAAGCTGCTCTGGTAACTGATAACTCACCAATTGCACTGAGCGCGGTGAGGCTCAAGGTTCTATCGCTCTGTGCGCCGGTCACAGTAATCTGCAATAGCCTTCATCAAAATTCTCACTATCCACGTCTGATTTGACTGGGATGGCCTCCCGGTGCGTGGACAATTATTGTGAGAACTTATCCAAAACAAAGCTTCTGCCCTTCACGTCTGATTTGACTGGGATGGCCTCCCAGTGCGTGAAAGTTTACTGCAGAAACTTAACCGAACAAAGCCCTCGCTTCCACAACTGGATTTTTTGGGATAACCTCCCTCCAATGTGTGAAGAATATCTGCGTGGACTTATCCAAAACAAAGCTCCCGCCCTCCACGTCTGATTTGACTGGGATGGCCTCCCGGTGCGTGAAAGTTTACTGCGGGAACTTATGCAGCAATTGTCTTTTGCTATACAGCCCCAGAGATCAGCAAGCAAAAACACAGTCACCGTTCCAACTTTCTCCCGGTTCACATAAAACATGAAACATATACAGCACAGCAGCAACCAACTCGGCTTATATCCCAGGGCTTTTGGATAAGGGTATGGACTTTTTACACAACCTGGGAATGCGGTGATGACCACGTCCGACCGGCTGGAAGTGTAGGCTAGGACTAGGCACAGGGAACATTCAGATAAGATGACAAAGTTTTCTTACCTTACTGATGGAGCTGCAGTCTCCGTCCCGTGTGCCAAGGCCAGGGCCAACACCCCCGTCTCTCCGGTCGGCCGAGTCCTCGTGCGTTTCGTCCAATGCCCCACGTTGGGCGCCAACTGATATGGAAATTTAATTAGGATAAAAATATCCTGTGTTTGCTGCTTGCCATGTCCAAATCTCTATATAATGTCTTTTTGAGCGCTCAGAACGAAATGAGGACTGTCCACACGAAAGTGTCAGTATAACAGTTCGTCAAAGACATACATTTATTATTCATTCAAGGTTTTATACGTTTACAAAAAGGGGCTGGTTAGTCAATTAACATACAATTAAAAGCTGCTAGATTATTGGCTGTTCTAGTGTAAATATGATAATTATGATAATCATGATTAAAAGAGCTGAAGTTGCAGAATTATTGTTTATATTCTTGTGACCTAGTTGCCTTGCATAACTATAATGTAAACAACAGATATCTAATAGGACATTTTGTACTTCATGCATTTGTTCCTTTACGAAGGTCTTATGAAGGCCAGATTTCTTTAAAACGACTGATTATATCTGGCCTAGAAATATGTGAGCACAAGGTTTTTTAGCAAGTGAGATCTATCCAACTGTGAACTGTGAATACATATATGTGAATATACTTTGAATATATATGGAAGACATATATATTTCCATGACAACATCAATGAGGTCATCAAAGCATGTGTTGTCCTACATAATTTCACTAGAATGCATGATTGTGGCCCATCTAATGTTGGTGAAAGTGTGGTGACCAATGGGGATATGCCTAGGCCACATGTCATCCCTTTACGTCGTCCACTCTCAGGACTGAAAACCCGTGATATCTTTACCCAGTATTTTGTGTCACCTCAAGGTACCAAAACCTGGCAAGATGAGGCATTATCAATGCTGTAATGTTCTGTGTGTATAGATAAATATTTTTTTTCTCTGACGTAGTCTTTGTGTCTGGTGTTAATGTTCATAACAGATGTGTTGGTGATTTAGTCGAAAGAACTTATGAAAGAAGAGTCCAAACTTTCTATAAAAATATGTTTTTATATGTGCAAACTCTCACGTGAGGTAGTGAAAACCATATTTTAGTCATATGGTATATGTCTTCAAAGCACAATACTGTAAGTCTGCATTATTACACAACAAGTACCAAAATAAGTCATAAAAAAATAACAAACATTTGAATAAATAAAAATACATAATCAAAATAACAAACTTTCACTATGCCTAGTGAACACCATATGTGACCCATATGTTTGATTTGTAAGATTAGACTACTGCAAATATGCATTAGCCAACACGGAGTAAAAGTAAAGATAAAAAAATAACAAACATTGGTATAAATAATATGAGATAATCAAAATAACAAAGTGTCACTTAGCCCACTGAAGACCATATCTGTACCATATGGTTTTTTGAGGCATTCAGATTAGTGCAAATATGCTTTACACAACATGTTGTAAAAATAATTATTAAAAAATAACAAACTGGGTTTTTTATAATAATATATAAGAAAAAATAACAAATCAGAGTTGGTGGTATGTGGGTGGTGGGGTTGGCGGGTGACCAGCGTCTCTGTGTTGTTGGCTTGGGTGACCACCTTGACCATCACCCTGTTGGGGGTGGATTTTCTGGGCCCTGTGCTAACATCTGCCCACGGTCAGCTTGGTGTGTGGGCACATTGCCATAAAGATAATGTAGATTATAATCCTGGGGAAGCTGGTACCCATGAGAATCATACTCCCCAATATGACCATTGTAACATTTCCAGGGGATTTAGCTCTGGGATCGCCGTCTGGGTAGACAGAGTGGCACGGAAACAGTTCATTCAGACAGCAGTTCTGGTGAAAACTGGCCGCAACCAGCTTTATTAAAGTCCACAGCAAACAGATATAAAACAAATCATAAACAGAAGACCTAGGCTTGTCTAGCCACTTCCTACACTTAGATAGATTTCCCTATCTATCCGGGTCCCGACTCTACCAGCCGGGGCCAAAACAACACATATGTTCAGCATTTACCAGCATTTACCAGCATTTACCAGCATTGAGGTTCACAGAGTCTCCTCCTTGTGTCTGAAGGCACCTTCAACGTCCAGACTTGAGAGAGCTCCCCTCCTATTCAGCCGCTATTCGCACGGACTCTCACTGAGACTACTCCTGTGTCCGGGGTACATCGAGCACCCAGACTGAGATAGCTCATACTCCTGGAGACTGCTTCTTGTGCCGGGACTCCTTGTCCAGACTAAGTGAGCTCTCCGACTGTGTTTGCAGACACCTACTTCTGGTCTCCTAATTAACAGCTGAATGGTTTCAGGCCTGAGCTGCAAGTGTGTACTGAATGTAAGGTGTAGTGACCTTTCTCTACCACTAGGTTTACAAAGCCACACATTTCCCTTATACCATACAGCACAGTACCTAGGTGAAATGTACACCCCATTCGACACATATTCCCTCACTGTCTCACATATCCCCCCCTCTTCTCCAGACCGGAGGGCTGGTCATCCATACCGGAGGGCTGGTCAACAATCCAAAAGAGACAGTGAACTCTGGACCAGTCATGGCCTTCATCAGCTTCATCTTCACTACTGTCATCTGTATCTTCACCTGAGCCATAGCCAACATCAGCTTTCTCTTCATCTGAAGCATCCGCACTACCCTGTACCCTCCCAGGCCTATGCTCTCTGCGGGCCTCGGGTATCCTGCACGGTTTCATCTTGACCTTAGGGCCGGGCTCAGTTTCGATATAGTGCCTGGCCAGAGAAGTACGACCCGGCACATCAGAACACTTCTGCTGACTCTTCCTCAGAAACTCACGTACCTCCTGTCCTTGGTGCACTGACCATGTATCACCAACTATCACAGAAGGTATAGGGGGTTTTTTACTTTTCTCTAGTTCCCCTTGAACCCTCTTTAGCACATCTATTTTCTCGAACACCGGTGGACTCACAAAGTCTATTTCACAGACCTTAAGCTCCTCTGCCATGGTCTCTGACCATCCCAAGCTACTCTGTTCAAATGACTGGGACTGTAGAAGGAGCAGACCGCCCCTCCCTTGCAGTACACATAACTCATCCGCTAAGTCTCCAGCTGAATTGTAATGTTCTACCGTGACAACAGCATTCTTATATAGAGCCTTAGACTTATTGAGCAGCATTTGCTCTTGCAACGAAGAGATTCCCTGTATTCTTCCTTTTATTTCATTGACTTTCTCACGAAGATGCTCATGGCTTTCATCACACTCCTTCATCACAGTTTGGAGTTTTTTCTGAGAAGTAATCAATTCATCTGGTACCTGTTGGACGTCCTTTATGTCTTCGGCCCCTTCTTCAGGCTCTTCTGGTAGAACATGCTCAGAAGCCCTACCGTCAGTCTTACATTCTACCTCTTCAGGCACATCATTATGATATCCAATATCTCCATTTATTTCAACTTTCAAGTTCTCCTTGATAGCTGCATCTGTATACTCAGAACCCGCCTGGCTCTTCTCTTCCACCACGCTCTGCATCCCATCCGGGCTCCCGTGTATCTGCAGCGGCAACGGACCGACACATCGCTTCTCCCATTCGTTGGGACGTGGCTCAGATGCAGACTCCATGAAAGTGCGCCTGAGCTCACCAATGCCAGCCCGAACTTTGCGAGTTGCCGCTACTGATCCGGACAGTACACCATCCACGGCACTGTCTCTGGCCGAAACAGATTCCTGGGCAGAGTCAGCCCCCATATCTTCAGTCTTGTTCCTCACAGCTTCACTTGAGACCTCAGCTTCTGATGAGGCATCTGGCTTGGTGACCACCACTTCCATGGCTTTTTCCACCTCTGCAGCATCACCCTCAGAGTCCTTGGCATGATGCAGATACACACCACACATTGATAACTTCTCATCTTCAACAGCATCCACTTGTGCTGTGTTCAGTTTCAGAGTCCTGCCTTTAAAGCTCAGCTCTCCTCCTTTCACCTTAGTCTTCGCCAGGGAACCGGCCAACTGTAAAACATCTTCAGATGCCATCTTCTGTCCGACTGTAAGGTCAGCATCAGCTTTCTTCTCAGGACTCTCAACCTCCTCAGCTACCATGCCTTCCTCATTTGCACTGGTTGCTTTATGGTCATCAGGTGATTCACTATCACTACCACTATCCCTGTCTGACCCCTTTTTCTCAGCCACATCCGGCTCACTTTCAGGGTTATACAATTCATTCTCATTCTCATCCTGCTCACTTTCAGGGGTATACAATTCATTCTCATTCACATCCTGATCTGGAACCTTAGTTAACATGTCATCCACAACATTAACTTCACCATCTGGTCCCTCCAGTATGTGACTATGTAACAACCCCAGCACTATACTTCTATATAGCTCAGGTACTAGGAGCTGGCTCACGACCTCTCCCTGGACTTCAGTGTCCCTATACAACAGGTGAGTGTTTATGGCAACATGAGGAAACCTCTCCTCAGAGCCAGGCTCTTGGGAAACCTCATTTAGAACAATTACATTTTCCTGTGCTGTTTTAAGAGTGGGGTCTCGCCATTGTTCACTCTCAAAATTGTCACAGGACACAGGTAAGTCAGGGACACTCGGTTCCCGAGAACCACCATCCTCGTCTCCCACCATCACCTGCAAAGGAATTTCATCACTATCACAGTCATCATTATTATCAATATCATTATCATGATTATGATCAGTATCATCATCACTATCATGATCATCATCGTTATTATTATCAGCATCAGCATCATTATCATGGTCATCATCATTATCATGATCATCATCATTATTCATTATCATTATCATCATCATCATCATCACATAATTTTAATGGCCCACTAGCATTGTGTTCCGCCCCTCGGGACTGCGCACCCTCAATAGGAGCTTCATCACACTGTTCATCAGAAACATTTTTCCCCCAGAGATCCTTAGACCGGGGAAAGTCATTACCCAATATGACGGGTTGCACCAGGTTCTTCACTACCCCCCCTTCATATGAAACCTCCCCGAGTTTGGGGACCAAGTCCACGGCAGTCTCTGGGTAGTGTGAGACAGTGAAGGAATATGTGTTGAATGGGGTGTACATTTCACCTAGGTATAAGGGAAATGTGTGGTTTTGTAAACCTAGTGGTAGAGAAAGGTCACTACACCTTACATTCATTACACACTTGCAGCTCAGGCCTGAAACTACTCAGGTGTTAATTAGGAGACCAGAAGTAGGTGTCTGCAAACACAATCAGAGAGCTGGCTTAGTCTGGACACAGGAAGGTGTCCCGGCACAAGAAGCAGTCTCCAAGAGTGGGAGCTGGCTTAGTCTGGACACAGGAAGGTGTCCCGGCACAAGAAGCAGTCTCCAGGAGTGGGAGCTGGCTCAGTCTGGACACAGGAAGGTGTCCCGGCACAAGAAGCAGTCTCCAGGAGTGTGAGCTATCTCAGTCTGGGTGCAGGAAGGACCCCGGACACAGGAGTAGTCTCAGTGAGAATCCGTGCGAATAGCGGCTGAATAGGAGTGGATCTCTCTCAAGTCTGGACGCTGAAGGGGCCTTCAGACACAAGGAGGAGTATCTGTTAAACTCCATACTGGTAACATATATCATATGTGTTGTTTTGGGCACAGACTGGTAGAGTCTGGACCCGGATAAATAGGGAAATTGATCTATGTGTAGTTAGTGGCTAGACAAGCCTAGGTTTTCTGTTTATGCTTTATTTTTATCTGTTTGCTGTGGACTTTAATAAAGCTGGTTGCGGCCAGTTTTCACCAGAACTGCTGTCTGAATGAACTGTTTTCGTCTCACTCTGTCTACCCAGACAGCGATCCTAGAGCTATATCCCCTGGAAATGTCACAATTGGCGGAGAATGCTGGGGCAGCGCAGTGGCTGATACAGTTAGTGCTGGAGTGTGCATGCAGCACGGTGGCTTAGAGACAGCAATAAAGGTGAAGTCTGTTCAAATAGCAGCAGAGAGAGAAAAAAAAAAGTGTGTCAGCAGAAACGTCTGTTTGGAGCAGTCTTAAAGAGACAGGAGCCCTAATAGACTTTGCAAAGAAAAAAAAAAAAAGTGTCTGCACAGCAGAGCTGAATTTTTTGTGGAGTGTGTATATCTTGAGTGAAGACTGCCGTTGTTGAGACAGAGAAGTCTGACAGCATGGATGACAGCATGGAGGCGCTGTTTGAACAAATGACGCAAGTTAATGTGCAACATAAGACTGCCGTGGTTGAGACAGATAAGTCCGGCAGTATGGAGGGGCTTGTTGAGTACCTGGTCCAGGCCCAGCGGATCATGGAGCAGCAGCGCCTGCAGCACCAGCAGTACATGCAGCAGGTCCAGCGGAGCATGGAGCAGCAGCGCCTGCAGCACCAGCAGTGCATGCAGCAGCACCAGCAGCAAATCCTGCAGCAGCAGCAGGAGAATAACCGGGTGTTGGAGCAGATTGCAGCTCTCAGCACCTCGTCCCAGAGTAATGTTGTGAAGGCACCTGCCTTGTCCGCTGTAAAGAAGGCGGTAAGACGGTCCCTGAAAAAGATGACACCTCGTGATGATGTGGAGGAATATCTTACTAAGTTTGAGGAACTGGCAGAGAAGGAGAATCTGCCCCTATCTGAGTGGGCCATGATGGTCGCACCCTATCTGATTGGAGTACCCCAGGTGGCCTATGCTGACCTGAGCGAGCAGGACAGCCAAGACTATGCCAAGCTGAAAGCGGAGATTCGTACCCGGCTGGGTGTTACGGTGACAGCCCGTGCCAGGGGAGTTCATGACTGGAGATACAGTTGGGAGTCTGCAGTCAGCAGGCCTGATTATGGAGTTGAAAAGGTGATAGTGAACCGCTACACCCGAGCATGTCCTCCTGAGGTACAGCCGTCTGAGAGGTCGTCACTTCAGAGTTCCCGGACGCCGAACTCTCCCGGTAAGAGCGTTCCAGCTGTTGGGGACATGGGGTATGCTGATAAGCGGGTTCAGGCCCGAGGGGACATATGGGAGGGTGATTGTGGTGGACAGTGTTGGAGATGTCGTGAAATTGCTGCCGGCTGTTCACTAGAGGGGGAGCCTATGTGCCGTGATGTTGGCAGGTCCCTCTCTCCCTGCGCAGAACCTGTGTGTGCAGTCTCTGGGTAGACTTTGGTGTCTCCATGGATGCACACCACACTCAGGTGCTTATCAGGGATGAAGTCCCTTTCAATCAGGCTGTCACATACGGAAGTCACTGGACTCTCTGAGTCCAAGAGGGCCTGTGCTGGGCAGTCATTTACAACCACCGGGCACACCTGTGGTCCAGTCTCTTCGGCTGAGGTGTACACACACACAGGCTCTGCGCAGGGAGAGAGGGATCTGCCAACATCACAACACATAGGCTCCCCCTCTATTGGACAGTCGGCCGCAATTTCACGACATCTCCAACACTGTCCATCACACTCTCCCACCCACATGTCCCCTCGGGCCTGAATCCGCTTATCAGCATACCCCATGTCCCCAACAGCTGGAACGCTCTTACCGCGAGAGTTCAGCGTCCGGGAACTCTGAAGTGACGACCTCTCAGACGGCTGGTCACGGAGGCAGTCTTTGCTGGCGAAGGCCTTCTCCATCAGGCTGACCAGACGATTGGCGTCCTGGTGGTCTCCTTGTCCGTCCTCTGGCTGTACCTCAGGAGGACATGCTCGGGTGTAGCGGTTCACTATCACCTTTCCAACTCCATAATCAGGTTTGCTGACTGCAGACTCCCAACTGCATCTCCAGTCATGAACTCCCCTGGCACGGGCTGTCACCGTAACACCCAGCCGGGTAAGAATCTCCGCTTTCAGCTTGGCATAGTCTTGGCTGTCCTGCTCGCTCAGGTCAGCATAGGCCCTTTGGGGTTCTCCAATCAGATAGGGTGCGACCATCATGGCCCATTCAGATAGGGGCAGATTCTCCTTCTCTGCCAGTCTCTCAAACCAAGTGAGATATACCTCCACATCATCACGAGGTGTCATCATTTTCAGGGACCGTCTTACCGCCTTCTTTACAGCGGACAAGGTAGGTGCCTTCACAACATTACTCTGGGACGAGGTGCTGAGAGCTGCAATCTGCTCCAACAACCGGTTATTCTCCTGCTGCTGCTGCTGGCACTGCAGTTGCATGCTCTGCTGGGCCTGTACCAGGTACTCAATGAGCTCCTCCATACTGCCGGACTTATCTGTCTCAACCACGGCAGTCTTATGTTGCACATTAACTTGCGCCATTTGTTCAAACAGCGCCTCCATGCTGTCATCCATGCTGTCAGACTTCTCTGTCTCAACAACGGCAGTCTTCACTCAGGACATACACACTCCACAGTCTTTTCCACAAAAAATTCAGCCTTGCTGTGCAGACACACTTTTTTTTTTTTTTCTTTGCAAAGTCTATTAGGGCTACTGTCTCTTTAAGACTGCTCCAATCAGACGTTTTTGCTGACACACTTTTTTTTTTTTTTTCTCTGCTGCTGCTTCAACAGACTTCACCTTTATTGCTGTCTCTAAGCCACTGTGCTGCACGTACATTCCAGCACCAATTGTATCATCCACTGTGCTGCCCCAGCATTCTCCGCCAATTGTAACATTTCCAGGGGATTTAGCTCTGGGATCGCCGTCTGGGTAGACAGAGTGGCACGGAAACAGTTCATTCAGACAGCAGTTCTGGTGAAAACTGGCCGCAACCAGCTTTATTAAAGTCCACAGCAAACAGATATAAAACAAATCATAAACAGAAGACCTAGGCTTGTCTAGCCACTTCCTACACTTAGATAGATTTCCCTATCTATCCGGGTCCCGACTCTACCAGCCGGGGCCAAAACAACACATATGTTCAGCATTTACCAGCATTTACCAGCATTTACCAGCATTGAGGTTCACAGAGTCTCCTCCTTGTGTCTGAAGGCACCTTCAACGTCCAGACTTGAGAGAGCTCCCCTCCTATTCAGCCGCTATTCGCACGGACTCTCACTGAGACTACTCCTGTGTCCGGGGTACATCGAGCACCCAGACTGAGATAGCTCATACTCCTGGAGACTGCTTCTTGTGCCGGGACTCCTTGTCCAGACTAAGCGAGCTCTCCGACTGTGTTTGCAGACACCTACTTCTGGTCTCCTAATTAACAGCTGAATGGTTTCAGGCCTGAGCTGCAAGTGTGTACTGAATGTAAGGTGTAGTGACCTTTCTCTACCACTAGGTTTACAAAGCCACACATTTCCCTTATACCATACAGCACAGTACCTAGGTGAAATGTACACCCCATTCGACACATATTCCCTCACTGTCTCACACCATGTTGACCAAATCCAGGTTGGAACCAGCCTCCAACACTGGATCTGTACAAGTGACCATATTGGGAAGTTGGGTTATAGCCTGCCATTTGACCATATTGTTGCTAATGTTGGTTTTGTGGAGGAATGGGTTGAGATGTAGGCGAATGTGCAGATCCTAATTGAGCATGCACATTTTGGTGGGAGTAAGGCGCAGAAGGTTATGGGGTGAGAGCTGCCACCTCTCAAGGAATTTAAACACCTCATATGGGGTTTTGGGGGGTGTGCATGAGTCAATTAGGATCTGAATTGATCCTCGCACACAGAGCCTGACCTCACGGGGTAGGGGACGAAGGTAGCGGGCAAGGCTACGTGAATACGCCTCCTCACCCTCATCCACAGCTGCCCTTGAAAGATAATTGAGGACCCCAGTGTTCACATGCCTCTGGGTATCAGAGGCAGTATTGTCTCGCTGTCTTCTCCCACGACGGGATATTGCAGCAGGCTGGGGGGACACCCCCCAGAGGTACAGTGGGGCTGCTGCTGTTTGCTGCTTTCTCAACGCTGGCGCCTGCTGCTGCAGCTGGGGGGTCAGGTACAGGTAGAGGTGCAGCTGCTTGGTCAGGTCCTGGTGCTTGGGGAAGCTTGGGGGATGCATCAGGGAGGGTCAGAAGATGGGCCAGCCACCTCTTCACCTCCCCCAACCAGGTCTATAATGGCCTCTGAGTCAGAGCCTGTCTCCCTCTCAGTGAGGTTTGACTGAGTTCTGTTAGGAAATTAAATGGGATTAGAACATGTTGGAGATGTCAGCCTAAACAGCATATGTGTTATGTGGTGTGATGTATGTATTTACGGTCTCAGATCCAGAATAGGAGCCAAAAACCCAATGCGGTCAAAGTAAACATATTTCCGCTTGGTCGGTGCTGCAGAACCGCTCCTGGACCTCTGCTGACGTTCCCCCCAGTACTGGTCGCAGATGCTTCTCCAGCGTCTCATTACATCATCCACTGCAATGTAACATATAATTTCATCATTTACCTAGCTGCACAATACCAAATTGTTCTACATACATTTCACATAGTCATGGGGGCCTAGTCGGATGTCAGTATCCTAACATTTTGGCGCTTAAAAACAAAAAAATTATACTAAAAAAGTATATTTTAGGAAAACTCAGCTCAATTATTACGTTCTGCCCTTTAAGATGTTTGGGAAAAAATCTGGTAACTTACTCATTCGCTGCTGCTCCTCGCGTGGGCTGTCACCAAAGTGGGGAAACATCTGCCCACAGATGCGCCTCCATGCCCCTCTTTTCTTGTACGGTCTGCGTAGTGTGCATCCCGTTGGTCCCAAATTTCGTGCCTCTCCTGGACCAAAACTATCATTTATGTGTGTAGACATGGCCGACTCTGTGGAGGCGTTCTTCCGGGATGTGTGGCGCTCTTTTTGAGCTAATTTGCATGGGTAAGCTTCCTGATTCATGGATTGCACCATTTCCTGTAAGCAGCAGAAGTTTGCGTATTTCTCGCAAGTCACACGTGTGGTCCATGTGTAATCCGTATTTTTCTCGCACCATAGACTTTCATTGGCGTACAACGGACGTAATGAAATGACAATCGCAGCATGCTGTGAGTATCTCGCACCGTAAAATACGGCCAAGAAATATACGTATGATCAGAGCTGCCCCATAGAGAAATATTGGTCCGAGTATAATGCGTGATTTTCACACCTCTCACTCATCCGTATTCCTCTTTAGTGTGACGCCGGCCTTACAATCCTTTCCATCCGAACCCATCTGTGTGGCTAAATACTACTGTACAGCTGGCATATTGGCACATTCAGCAGAAATTGTGTACCAAATTATGGGGCTTTTTTTAGCCATTTAGCCTTGTGAAAATAAAAAATATGGGGCTAAAGCAGAATTTTAGTGATAAAAATGCAATTATTTGTTCTTCCCCACAGAAAAGTCTAACATTCTGTGACGGTGGTGTCAATTAGTGATGAGTGGTCATGACTGACCCTGAGGAAGACACTTGGGTAGTGTCGATACGCGTGGGTCCTTGTGTCCATGTGGTCCGTGGTGTGCGGTTGTTATTTTGCATGCGGTAGGGGTAAGGATTTTTCCAGGGTAAACTGGCTTCATATATCCATCTAGTCCGCTGACATATATATGTTAGAACTTTTGAGTGTGTTTTGATGGTCCTGCCTGTAATTAGAATGTATAATGATGTATTGGAACATCAGTGTATATTAAATAATCTGCACACCTTTGTTTACGGACGTTTGGACACTTTGCTGTATTGTACTGAATATTGATGTAACCCCAGTCTTGGTATAAAGACTTTTAATTGTTTTTAAATCTCAGTGTTTTGTTAAATGTGGTGTCATGTCTAATAAAATTGATTTTGTATTGGAAATATAAGTCTGCTGGTGACCCCTGCTGATATATGCATACACTTTTTTCTTTTCTTTAGCTTGTTGGTAATCTTTAGTGGTATGCAGTGGGTGATCCCATACTACAAATGACCCTGATGGTGCCCGCTTATTAGTTTCATTAACTGTTGATGAGCGAACATGCTCGCCACTACTTGTTACTCGCCCAAATATCACTGTACTCGGTGTTACTCGGCGAAGTACCGAGCATTTCCGGTATTATCGGTGGGAGCTCGGGTTTTTGCCCTGCAATTTTGGCGCCAATGAACAAAAAGGGATTGTCAGCCATGAACTGTAATGCCGCAGCCATCTATGTTGTGGTATTAGGCTGGAGTCACACACAAGGTATAAAAACACGGACCGTATTTTACAGATGAGAATCGCACAAAAGTTCCCTGAACAGTGATCCGTATGTCATCCGTGTGCAATGCGAGGATGCGATTTCCTCGCATCAAATATACGTGTGTTATCCGTATGGCATCCGTACGGCATCCGTACGGCGAGATTTTCTCGCGGCTTGCAAAACCGACATATAATGGATCCAAATGACAGTTTTTAAATCACAAAAGAAAGAAAACATATACACACATAGAATATATATATATATATATATATATATATATATACTGTGCAGTACAGACCAAAAGTTTGGACACACCTTCTCATTCAAAGATTTTTCTGTAGTTTCATGACTATGAAAATTGTAGAATCACACTGAAGGCATCAAAATTATGAATTAACACATGTGGAATTATACATTACACTTTACAAAAAAGTGAGAAACAACTGAAAATATGTCTTATATTCTAGGTTCTTCAAAGTAGCCACCTTTTGCTTTGATTACTGCTTTGCACGCAGAAAAGGTGAATGGCTGGACTCTACATGCCTGGTTCCCACCGTGAAGCACGGAGGAGGTGGTGTGATGGTGTGGGGGTGCTTTGCTGGTGACACTGTTGGGGATTTATTCAAAATTGAAGCTGTGAGCGGTCCAGCTCACCCCAAACCATCTCGATTAGGTTCAGGTCTGGTGACTGTGGAGGCCAGGTCATCTGGCGTAGCACCCCAACACTCTCCTTCTTGGTCAAATAGCCCTTACACAGCCTGGAAGTGTGTTTGGGGTCATTGTCCTGTTGAAAAATAAATGATGGTCCAACTAAATGCAAACCGGATGGAATAGCATGCTGCTGCAAGATGCTGTGGTAGCCATGCTGGTTCAGTATGCCTTCAATTTTGAATAAATCCTCAACAGTGTCCCCAGCAAAGCACCCCCACACATCACACCACCTCCTCCATGCTTCACGGTGGGAACTAGGCATGTAGAGTCCATCCGGTCACCTTTTCTGCGTGCAAAGCAGTAATCAAAGCAAAAGGAGGCTACTTTGAAGAACCTAGAATATAAGACATATTTTCAGTTGTTTCACACTTTTTTGTAAAGTGTAATGTATAATTCCACATGTGTTAATTCATAGTTTTGATGCCGTCAGTGTGATTCTACAATTTTCATAGCCATGAAAATACAGAAAAATCGTTGAATGAGAAGGTGTTCCAAACTTTTGGTCTGTACTGTATATCCATATATATATATGTCGTTGAGACACATATATATATGTATTTATAGTTCATACACTTCTACATAGCAGAATAGCCGCTAATTCAATTGCCGACTTCTGTAAAATCATGACAGAACACGACATGAAATGACACATGGTTTACAGTCATGGCCAAAAGTTTTGAGAATGACACAAATATTATATTTTCACATGATCTGCTGCCCTCTGGTTTTTATGTGTGTTTGACAGATGTTTTTATCACAGACAGAAATATAATAATTGTAAACATATGAGTAACAAAAGCTTATATTGACAGTTAGAATGAGTTAATGCAGCAAGTCAATATTTGCAGTGTTGACCCTTCTTCTTCAGGACCTCTGCAATTCTCCCTGGCATGCTCTCAATCAACTTCTGGACCAAATCCTGACTGATAGCAGTCCATTCTTGCACAATTAATGCTTTCATTTTGTCAGAATTTTTAGGTTTTTGTTTGTCCACCCGTCTCTTGATGATTGACCACAAGTTCTCAATGGGATTAAGATCTGGGGAGTTTCCAGGCCATGGACCCAAAATCTCTATGTTTTGTACCCTGAGCCATTTAGTTATCACCTTTGCTTTATGGCAAGGTGCTCCATCATGCTGGAAAAGGCATTGTTGATCGCCAAACTGCTCTTGGAGGGTTGGGAGAAGTTGCTCTTGGAGGACATTCTGGTACCATTCTTTATTCATGGCTGTGTTTTTAGGCAAGACTGTGAGAGAGCCGATTCCCTTGGCTGAGAAGCAACCCCACACATGAATGGTTTCAGGATGCTTAACAGTTGGCATGAGACAAGACTGGTGGTAGCGCTTACCTTGTCTTCTCCGAATGAGGCGTTTTCCTGATGTCCCAAACAATCGAAAAGGGGATTCATCAGAGAAAATAACTTTACCCCAGTCCTCAGCAGTCCACTGCCTGTACCTTTTTCAGAATATCAGTCTGTCCATGATGTTTTTTCTGGAGAGAAGTGGCTTCTTTGCTGCCCTCCTTGAGACCAGGCCTTTTCTGACAATTAGCCCGTCTATTAGCATTGCCTTTAGCGGTGGCTAAAGGGTTAATAATGGGTTAATGCCACCTTGCTATTTAAAGGTGACATTAAGCCGGGTTAATAATGGAGAGTTGTCTATTATACAACTCTCCATTATTAATCCTATTGTATTAAATGGTTAAAAAAACACACATTAATTTCAAATTATTTTAATGAACTAAATACACATAGTTTTTTACCACATTTTATTACACTGTTATCCTTTTGAATCCCTTGTTCTCCTGTAATAAAAATAAAATAAAAAAGCAACAATATCCATACCTCTCGGCGTTCAGTCAGGCCCCATGCTGCAATCCATCTGAAGGGGTTAACTGGTTTACAGCAGGGACCGATGCTAATGCTACCAGCCCTGCTGTAAACCCCCACAGAATGAATGAGTTCATCTCTGCGCAGCCTCCCCAGCTCACAGGAAATGAACTGATTAGTGTGGAAAGCTTAATTGATTTTTTTCCCAAGCTATCGAGTTCACTTCAGGTCAGCCAGGGACTCTGCGCAGCCTCACTGACTACGGCTGAGGTAATCTGACAGTGTGGGAACAAATCAATTAAGCTTCCCCATGAGCAATAGTTTTCCTTGCAACCAATCGCTAAATGTCTTTCATTTCACCAGAGCTGTTTAAAAGAAGCTGAGCTGTGATTGGTTGCTATGAGCAACAGTTTTCTCACTCCATGACAACAACTCAGCAGACAGTGACTGGGTGGGAGAAATGTTGCATCCCCGGGAATATAAGCTCCAGCCATTGTCTGCCCCCCAGAAAGGAGCAGAGAGCACATGACAGAAATGAATACCCCCTCCTGTGCCCATATCCCCATCACACATCCTCCATCCCATAGGCACATCTTCCCTCTTAAAGGGTTGTCCGGTATGGAAGTCAGGACAAATCCATCCTGCGCTTTGGTTTGACCCCAGGCCTCTCTTAAAGCGATCCCCGGTATGAAGTTTGGACCGTTCCAATAAGCGCTCTGGTTCTGACCCCAGGCCCCTCTTAAAGGGATCCCCGGTATGGAAGTCAGGGCAAATCCATGCAGCGCTGTGGTTCTGACCCCAGGCCTCTCTTAAAGAGATCCCCGTTATGGAAGTCAGTGCAATTGCCTTCAAACACTCTGGTACTGACCCCAGGCCTCTATTAAAGGATCATTGGTATGAAAGTCAGGGCAAATCCATCCAGCGCTTTGGTTTTGACCCCAGGCCTCTCTTAAAGGGATCCCCAGTATGGAAGTTACGACTGTTCCAGTCAGCGCTGTGGTTCTGACCCCAGGGCCTCTTAAAGGGATTATTGATATGGAAGTCAGGGCAAATTCACGCAGCGCTCTGGTTGTGACACCAGGCCTCTCTTAAAGGGATCCCGGTATGGAAGTTAGGGCCATTTCACTCAGTGCTCTGGTTCTGACCCCAGGCTGATGGGATGATGTGGGATATTAGGGATAGTAGTCTGGCGCCTGTGACTGGATGATGTGGGATATTAGTGGTAGTTGTCTGGTGGCTATGGCTGATGGGATGATGTGGGATATTAGGGGTAGTTTTCCGGTGATTATTGCTGATAGGATGATGTGGTATATTAGGGGTAGTAGTCCGGTGGTTTTGACGGGATGATGTGGGACATTAGTAGTCCGGTGGCTCTGGCTGATGGGACGATGTGGGATATTTGGGGTAGTAGTCCGGTGGCTCTGGCTGACGGGATGATGTGGGATATTAGGGGTAGTAGTCCGGTGGCTTTGGCTGAAAGGATGATGTGGAATATTAGGCGTAGTAGTCCAGTAGCTCTTGGCTGACGGGATGATATGGGATGTTAGGGGTAGAATCTGGCGGCTGTGACTGGATGATGTGGGATATTAGTGATAGCTGTCCGGTGGCTATGGCTGACAGGATGATGTGGGATATTAGGGGTAGTAGTCCGGTGGCTATGGCTGATGGGATGATGTGGGTTATTAGTAGTCCGGTGGCTTTGATGGGATGATGTGGAATATTAGTAGTCTGGTGGCTCTGGCTGACTGGATGATATGGGATATTACTGGTAGAAGTCTGGCGGCTGTGACGGGATGATGTGGGATATTAGGGGTAGTAGTCTCTTAGGTGTAGTCGGGCTCTGGCTGATGGGATGATGTGGGATATTAGTAGTCCGGTGGTTCTGACGGGATGATGTGGGATATTAGGGGTAGTAGTCCGGTGGCTCTGGCTGACGCGATGATGTGGGATATTAGTAGTACAGTGGCTCTGGCTGAAGGGACGATGTGGGATATTAGGGGTAGTAGTCCGGTGGCTATGGCTGACGGGATGATGTGGGATATTATAGTGAATGTGGCTATGCGGAGTGGGCGGGGCTATACACTCAGCTTTAAATATATAGATATAATCATTATAATTTGTTATAACTAACTGTAGTTAGTTACTATGCCCGGGCAGCGCTGGGCTCTTCGCTAGATATATATATATATATATATATATATTTGTATTCTATGTTTATATATCTATTCTTTCCATTCTTTATTAAACATGTCAGTGTGATTTTACAGTATATCGCACTGAATTGCCGGCTTTTCTGAAGGACACCGGTGCTTATTTCTCGTAAGTCATATGTGTGGTCCGTGTGTAATCCGTATTTCTCTTGCCCCCATAGACTTGCATTGGCGATTCTTGGCCAAAATACGGTACAAATTGCAGCATGCTGCGATTTTCTCAGCTCGTATAAAACGGCCGAGAAAAAATCGGCTGATGGGAGCTGCCACATAGATTAACATTGGTCCGAGTGCAATGGGATTTTTTTCTCGCATTGCACTCGTCCATATTTCTCGCTAGTGTGACTCCGGCCTTACAGTGATTGGCTGGCCGCACAGCATCATCAGGTCTATAAGAGACCGGACGCCGCCCTGCTCAATGTATTCAGCTCCGGAATCAGACAGTGTAGGGAGAGTTGCTGCTGAGAAAGGGAGAGATTTGTGCTTTTATTAGTTAGTGTGGGTCTACCATTGTTCAATCCACAAATCCAGCTAAACAAACATTCCACTTAAGGGCTAATTATGGGGTATACAGATTGCAGTGCTAGGTAGGCTGTGGAGTCTATGTGCGCATGCAACCCCTTGCAAAAATTATGGAATTGCCAGCCGTGGAGGATGTTCATTCAGTTGTTTTATTTTGTTGAAATAATCCAGATCACAGACATGGCACAAAACTGAAGTAATTTCAAATGGCAACTTTCTGGCTTTAAGAAACACTAGAAGAAATCAAGAACAAATAATGTGGTAGTCAGTAATGGTTATTTTTTTTAACCAAGCATATGGCAAAAATTATGGAATCACTCAATTCTGAGGGAAAAAATTATGGAATCATGAAAAACAAACAAACAAACAAAAGACACTCCAACACATCACTAGTATTTTTTTGCACCACCTCTGGCTTTTACAGCAGCTTCCAAACTCTGAGGCATGGACTTAATGAGTGTCACACAGTACTCTTCATCAATCTGGCTCCAACTTTCTCTGATTGCTGTTGCCAGATCAGCTTTGCAGCTTGGAGCCTTGTCATGGACCATTTTCTTCAACTTCCACCAAAGATTTTCAATTGGATTGAGGTCCAGACTATTTGCAGGCCATGATATTGACCTTATGTGTCTTTTTTCAAGGAATGTTTTCACAGTTTTTGCTCTATGGCAGGATGCATTATCATCTTGAAAAATGATTTCATCATCCCCAAACATCCTTTCAATTGATGGGATAAGAAAAGTGTCCAAAATATCAGCATGAACTTGTGCATTTATTAAAGATGTAATGACAGCCATCTCCCCAGTGCTTTTACCTGACATGCAGCCACATATCATCAATGACTGTGGAAATTTGCATGTTCTCTTCAGGCAGTCTTCTTTATAAATCTCATTGGAACGGCACCAAACAAAAGTTCCAGCATCATCACCTTGCCCAATGCAGATTCGCGATTCATCACTGAATATGACTTTCATCCAGTCATCCACAGTCCATGATTGCTTTTCCTTAGCCCATTGTAACCTTGTTTTTTTCTGTTTAGGTGTTAATGATGGCCTTCGTTTAGCTTTTCTGTATGTAAATCCAATTTCCTTTAGGCGGTTTCTTACAGTTCGGTCACAGACGTTGACTCCAGTTTCCACCCATTCGTTCCTCATTTGTTTTGTTGTGCATTTCCTGTTTAGGAGACATATTGCTTTAAGTTTCCGGTCTTGACGCTTTGATGTCTTCCTTGGTCTACCAGTATGTTTGCCTTTAACAACCTTACCATGTTGTTTGTATTTGGTCCAGATTTTAGACACAGCTGACTATGAACGACCAACATCTTTTGCAACATTGAGTTATGATTTACCCTCTTTTAAGAGTTTGATAATCCTCTCCTTTGTTTCAATTGACATCTCTCGTGTTGGAGCCATGATTCATGTCAGTCCAATAGGTGCAACAGCTCTCAAAGGTGTGATCACTCCTTTTTAGATGCAGACTAACGAGCAGATCTAATTTGTTGCAGGTGTTAGTTTTTGGAATAAAAATTTACAGGGTGACTCCATAATTTTTTCCCACAGAATTGAGTGATTCCATAATTTTCCCCTATGCTTGGTTAAAAAATAACCATTACTGACTACCACATTATTTGTTCTTGATTTCTTTTAGTGTTTCTTAAAGCCAGAAAGTTGCCATTTGAGATTACTTCAGTTTTGTGCCATGTCTGTGATCTGTTTTTTTTCAACCAAATAAAACAACTGAAAGAACATCCTCCAAGGCCGGTGATTCCATAATTTTTGCCAGGGGTTGTATCCACATTAGTGCAAGGCATGCAGGCACTGTATGTGAGTGTATAGATCTGACTGCATACATCAGAAGGGTCCATTACTGTCTGGTGCTGCCTATTATATATATATATATATATATATATATATATATATATATATATATATACCAAGCTGCAGGTATCCGTGGCCAAGATTATTTTTTTTTGCACCGGAATCCTGCTAATTTTATTACAAAGCCATCCAGAGACCCCATTTTTTTCTACATTTATTTGCTTGGTCACACTGCAGACTACAACCAGGTCATTTTAATACAACAGTGTGAAAATCTGGCAATTTGAAACTGCTTTTTTTGTCCCAGGCATCAGATCTGAGTGGCAGAAAATTCTGGTTTTTTTTGTTACTGTAGTATTTTTTGGAGTGTCTTACAACATTTTTGGCCACCATTTTGCTGACCAAAAAATCTTTAGGTGGCCAAAAAATATTTATCTTCAGTTCTTATATTTATCACTGTGTTTTTATTGCCACACACATTGCATATCATTGCGATAACTATTTTACAATTTTAGTACTCCAACAATTTTTTTTTTAGTGTCATAGCCTAGTTATTGACACAATTTTGGTGGTCCAAAAAAAAATTCAACCCAACATACTGTATGGTAACAGTGTTCTACCTCCGTCAAAACTACCAGTGATCTTATCTGTGGCCCTACAAATTGCGGTAATTCAGGCCTGTATTCCATGTATTTGACTGGTCTGTAAACCTAGTTCATGAGAAAACATCAGATCTGAAACATTGAAAAAAAATAGTTGATGTGTGTATGCAAAATGTAAATGCATATTAACACATGACCATTACACAGAAAACAGGCACAAAAAACAAATGTCCAAAAATAAAAAAATCTTTTTTGCAAAAATTGCATGAAGGTAGAAATAATTATAAGGGTATTTAGTAAACATAATTTTGATCAAAAGAATGTACAAGCCATCCCGCCACGTCAAGGCAACCCTTTGTGGGACAGTCCTACTCTAATATTAAAAACCTTTCCACTTGTCAAGTGACGTAAATGTGAACAAGGCAGAGGGACTGAACCCGCCAGTTGAAACATAGGCCAGACAGGATGGATTTCTCAATTCAGAAACAGGGCGGGTCCCACCCTTATATGCACAGAATGCTCTCTGAACTACAAAGAAAACTAGATCTGAACTGAAAAAATAAGTTGATGTGTATGCAAAATGTAAATGCATATTAACATATGACCATTACACAGAAAACAGGCACAAAAAACAAATGTCCAAAAATAAAAAAATCTTTTTTGCAAAAATTGCATGAAGGTAGAAATAATTATAAGGGTATTTAGTAAACATAATTTTGATTCAAAAGAATGTACAAGCCATCCCGCCACGTCAAGTTGTGGGACAGTCCTACTCTAATATTAAAAACCTTTCCACCTTCATGCAATTTTTGCAAAAAAGATTTTTTTATTTTTGGACATTTGTTTTTTGTGCCTGTAACCTAGTTCTGTACAAAATTTTGGGGTATAAACTAAAAAAATACAGGCTACATAGAGTGACCAGTGTGGTATCTGTGTCAGTCTCCTATCTCTCAGTGTGCTAAAAATTGTGGCATTTCAGGGCTACATTAGACAATTTTTCTTCATCTTACCACAGTTATTGACAGTGACAACAGTTTGTTAAACAAATAAAGTACATTCCAGATATTTGAAAGTGCGTTTTGCCCGCACACGGATTACATCTAATTTTGCTCCAAATTGTGACTTTTTTATTGAACGTTGAAAATATTGTACTACATTTAAAAATGGGAAAGGCGCATGGCAAGGGACGGGGAACTGGACGTGATGGTGATGGTGCATGCAGAGGCAGAGGGCAAGCTGCAATTGTGCTACAGCAAACACCCACACCTTATCGCAACAGATTCCTGTCAGAATTCAAAGGGGATGGCAGAAGACCACTTTTCACACCAGAGCAGCATGAAAAGGTAGTTGGTTGGATGGCGGATAATACTTCCAGTCAGTTTGGCACCACCACCAGCACCCTGTCTTCCACACGGTCAAGTCAGAGTAGCAGTGAGTCTGGACCGCATATTCCTCACCCTGATCCTCCTTCCTCCTCCCATGCCGAATGCCCGCAGACAACTGATCCCTCACTTAGACACCCCGAAGAGCTTTTCAGTTGTCCATTTATAGATTCTGGCCTCTCGCCTGATCCACTTGTAGCGGGGCAAACTGAGATTGCATGTAGCGATGCCCAAGTATTTGGGCCATCACACGAAGGCGACGGTGGGAATGTATCACAAGAGGTGGATGATGATGAGACACAATTGCCAGAAAGTCAAGAGGAGGACCAGGGTGCAGAAGTGGGAGGAGGTGGTGGATGATATACCGTATTTTTCGAACTATAAGACGCACCGGACTATAAGACGCACCCAGGTTTTAGAGGTGGAAAATAGGGAAAAATATATTTGAAGCAAAAAATGTGGTAAAACATTTAATAATATAAATAACATACTATTATATGTGGTGTTATTATATATAATAATATGTTATTATGTTGGAAGCTACGGGTAGGAGATGGTGCTGCGGGACCAGTGTGGTGTCTGTAAAGTACTATGTGAAGATGCTGGAGGGTGAGTATATGAATGGGGGCACGGGCTTATATTTAAAGCACCACTCCAGCACTGAAAAATAACACTGGAATGCTGCTTTAAGATCCCATGGGAGAACTATAACTCTCAGCATGTCCTGCAGATCCTATGGCATGCTGGGAGTTATAGTCCACCACAGGATGACAGAGTGCTGTAATTACTAACCCTTTAATTAATTCTTTCTTGTACAGTGTGTCTGCACGACCTGTGATGACATCATGAAGAGGCAGGGATTTGTGTGGTCATGTGATGCTCCAGCCCGCCCTCTTAATGACCTCATCACAGGTCCTCCACAGGAGCATTCAGCATGGCATCAGCACAGCCCCCAGGATGTCAGGTATGCGATCCCTCCTGCTGCACTCTGCTCCTGCCGCCTCCTTCTCCTTCCACACAGATCTCCCCAGCTGCTGCAGGAGTCCAGAGCTGGGGAAACCATGTGGGTCTGTCATTTGCTGCTCCCCATTCACTGCTCAGCTGACAGGTGGGCGGGGAAGCGGCTAATGAATATTTACTGCACTTAAGTATCGGGACCAGTGGTTTCCCCCAGCTCCGGTTTCCTGCAGCAGAGGGGATATTTTCCTGCCTCCTGCGATCCCACTCGACCGCTGCCCCCTTCCCCCCTCCCCACATTACATTCCGACCATAAGACGCACCCACACTTTCCTCCAAAATTTGGAGGAAAAAAAGTGTGTCTTATGGTCCGAAAAATACGGTAGTAACTGACCCAACCTGGCAGGAGGACAGCAGCACACAGGGGGAGGGAGGCGTAGCACCACAACAGACAGGAAGAAGCAGTGTGGTGGCCGCAGACAGAAGGCGGGCATTCGTTCCTCGTAACCCCAACTCGACGGAAGTTGTCATTACAACTGTTTGGTCTTCCCGAGTCTGGTTGTTTTTTTAAAGACTCTGCCGATAACCCTAAACAGGCCATTTGCAACACCTGCCATGCCCGCATCAGCAGAGGTAGCAAAACTACCAGCCTGACCACAACCAGCATGATCAGGCACATGGCAGTGAAGAACGCAACTTTGTGGGCTGAACCCCAGAGTCCAGGAACAGTGTCTGCGGGTGACACCACAGCTTCTTCTGCTGTTGTGCACGAAAGTCAATCCCCATGTCCATGTTGCCTGCGAAGATGCTTCCTGCCCTTCACCTGTTGTTGCACACACTCAACTACCACCATCAGCAAGCACGTCCACGTCCTTGTCCCAGCAAAGCCTTCAGTTGTCCATACCCCAGTCATTGGAACGAAAGTGGAAATACGCAGCCAACACCCCACAGGCCACAGTACTAAATTCACACATTTCTCGTCTGCTTGCACTCGAAATGTTGCCTTTTTAGGCTCGTGGAGACCGAAGCTTTCCGCAACCTGATGGGGTGGCCGTCCCCAGGTACTCTGACCCCAGTTAATTTTTCCCGCTGTACCATCACGGCATTACACAAGCACGTGTCCTACAACATTACCTGTGCCTTCAACAATGCAGGTACAGGGAAAGTGCACTTAACCAAGGACATGTGGACAAGTGCTTCTGGTCAGGGATGTTACATCTTGCTGATGGCACACTGAGTTAACATAGTGGAAGCCGGGACCCCCCAGTCTGACTTTGGAATGGAACACGTTCTACCAATGCCGAGGATTGTGGGCCCTACCTCAATCAGGGTTGCCCCCACAGTCTACAGCTCCTGCATGCCATCCTCCTCCTCTTCTTCGGCCTGCATCTCTGAAATGACCACATCACTTGCAAGCTAGAAGCACTGTAGCACTGCCTCAGCCAAGCGTCAACAGGCTGTGCTGAAGCTAATATGCTTAGGTGACAAACCTCACAATGCTGAAGAGTTGTGAACAGCTCTGAAAGAGCAGGCATATATGTGGCTGACATCGCTAAACCTACAGCCAGGCATGGTGGTGTGTGACAATGGCCATAACCTGGTGGCGGCTCTGAGGTGAGGCGAGCTCACACACGTACCATGCCTGGCCCATACGCTTAAACTGGTGGTTCAGCGGTTTCTCAAAACCTACCTGGAGCTGCCAGATCTGCTTGTGTAAGTAAGTCGCCTGTGCGCTCACTTCCGCCCTTTCTGTGCTTCAGCAGCATTTGCAGCTTCCGGCTCACCGACTGGTGTGTGATGTCCCCACGCATTGGAACTCTACACTGCATATGCTGGAAAGGATTTGTGAGCAGAAGAGGGCCATTGTTGAGTACCAGCATCAACAAGGGCATAGGTATTCAGTTCAGATTCAACACATAAGACCTCAGGAGTGGACATGGATGTCAGATGTATGTGCCCTCCGACAAAACTTTGAGGAGTCCACCAAGATGGTGAGCGGCTATGAAGCTGTAATTAGCGTCACCATCCCGCTTCTCTGTATTCTGAAAAGGTCTCTGCTCACAATCAAAGAGGATGCATTGCAGGCGGAGCACGATGAGATAGAGCAAGGAACCATACACGGTGATTACACACAGTCCAGCCTCATGTCATCCCGATGTGGATTGGTTGACAATGAGGAAGAGGAGGAGGAGAAAGAACAGGAGCTACTTTCCTGCACTATAGACGGTACTACAAGCACAACTGTCATACCATCTGTTCAGCGTGGATGGCCTGACAGGGAAGAGGAGGAGGACAGCATGGTCAGTCGTCCTGTTGGTGAGGACATGGAAGGCTTGCCTGTTATCAGTCTGGCATGCATGGCAGACTTTATGTTGCTCTGCCTTTTCCGTGACCCTCGCATTCTCAAAATTTTTGCGGACACTCCGTACTGGTTGCTGACACTTCTAGACCCACGCTACAAGGAGAACATTCAATCTCTTATTCCAGAGTCAGATAGGTGTGTTAAAATGATGCAGTACCAGAGGGCCATTGTTGAGGAATTACTTAAAAAATTCCCATCGGAAAACGTTGGCAGCAGAGGTCTCAGTTCATTGGCAAACCAAGGAGTAGAGGTGAGAGAGACCCAACTACAATCCAGCAGAGGCAGGGGAACACTGGCAAAGTACTGGGACACTTTTCTCAGACCCTTCCAAAGCCCTGGCCCAAAGTTGCAGGGTAGTCTCACAAGGCCTGGAAAGTTTGGGAAGATGTTGAACAAATACCTTGCTGACAGTACCAACATCCTCCGTGCCTTTTAAGTTTTGGGTATACAAGCTGGACACGTGGCATGAACTGGCTCTCTACGCATTGGAAGTCCTGGCCTGCCCTGCGGCTAGCGTTTTGTCAGAGCGGGTTTTTAGTGCCGCTGGTGGAAAAATAACTGATAAGCACATCTGCCTGTCAACAGAAAATGCTGACAGGTTGACTCTTATAAAAATGAACAAGGCATAGATTGGGGCAGGCTTCTCTACACCACAGAATGAGAACAGCGAAACATAACCTTCAATACAGTATATTTTTTTGGGAGGTGTATTTCCACACACCTCTTCATACCCACACATGGGTATACGCTTCCTGACTTTGGCTACTTGGTGTGTTATTATGCTCCTCATTCTCCTCATCCTCATCATCCACCACCACTAGAACATGACGGTGACCGTGTTCTGTGATGCAACAGCCAGTATTAATTTTTTCAAGGGTGTTTTCATGTCCGTTCAAAAAATGTTTACACTCTATGTTGAGGTGTCACCCTTCAAGGGAAAATGTTTTTCAGCCTATGCACTTAGTGTATGGGCATTACAAGTATAGGAGACCCGCTCCTTTAAACTGGCAAAACTTTTTTTGCAGGCCATACTCAACATCTATTCCTACACCACCCTTAGATCAACAGGGTGAACGTGTTCCCTGATGATACAGGCAGTACATTGTTTTGCAAGGGTTTTTAGAATGTCCGTAACTACAAATATTTACACAGGCGGTTGATGTGCCCCATCCCTGGGTAAAATGTTTTTCAGCCTATGTACTTAGTGTATGTGCATTACAAGTATAGGAGACCCGCTCCTTTGTAGTGGAAACAGATTTTTAGGAGGACTTCATTCACGTCTCTTCAAAGTGGTATTTTCGTTTGACCAAATTTGGGGCAGGCCTTCAATTCAATGCATAGGAAAATAGAATGGGAGACCCACTTCATAATAATGTGAACTTTGTTGGTTGTTAATATTCTTCAACAATGTAATTCCAGTTCTTCAGCCTCAACACTGCAATGCTAAATTGCAGGGTCTTCAGACTCACCACAGCAATTGATCAATGCAGGTTCTTAAGCCTCAACAGTGCAATTATCCATTGATGATTCTTCAGGCTGAACATTGAAACGTTCCACTGCAGGGTAGTGTTGAGCATTCCGATACCGCAAGTATCGGGTATCGGCCGATATTCGCGTTATCGGAATTCCGATACTTAATTCCGATACTTTTTCAATATCGTATACCGGAATCGGAAGTTCCCATAATTCTTTGAGAGGCAATGTGATGTTAGTCAGCCAATGATGAATCTTATGAAGTGTGGGCACATCCTGTAATGCTGCGGTCATCTTAACTAATGGCATGGCTGTGATTGGCTGCTGAAATGATGTCAGAATGCACTATAAAAGGCGCCGCAGCCATTTTAGCGTCACTGTGCTGTGAACTGAGTTAGGGACAGAACGCTACTCTGCTCACTCTGAGGGACAGTTAGATATAGCGATTTTGTGTACTACTGTGCTTTAGGCAGGCTAGTTTACCAACCGCTGTGTAAAGCTTCATTTTGCCAGTGTTGTTTTAACAGCTCTGTGCAAGGTGTGTGTGTGACAGTGCAGGTGACGCTGTAGTTTGCTCTGCATCCACCGCTGTTTGTAGGCATCTGCACGTGTCACTGACTCTTTTTTTTTTTATTTTATTTTGTGGAATTGGTGCAGCTCCATTATATTAGAAAAAAATCAAATCTATTAGTGTGACGTGCTTCCATCCGTATACAATACATTGGTTGCAAACACTATAGAAGTACAGAAAGGAGCCTTTCACAGCTACTGAACAGTTGTCTGCAGGGTTTACTGTAGTCTGTGAGCTTTTAATTTTGTGAGTGCAGATTACGCTCCAGTTAGTTCTTCAACCACTGCCGGTTGTAGTCTGCTGAGCGTGTGTCACTGCCTCATCCTTTACATTTTTCTCTAATTGGTGCTGCTCCATTTTAGTGGAAAAAAATCTAATCTATTAGTGTGACGCGCTTCCATCCGTATACAATACATTGGTTGCAAACACTATAGAAGTACACAAAGGGGCCTTTAACAGCTACTGAACAGTTGTGTTTCAGTGTTCACTGTAGTCTGTGAGCTTTTCATTTTGTGAGTGCAGATTACGCTCCAGTTTGTTCTTCAACCACTGCCGGTTGTAGTCTGCTGAGCGTGTGTCACTGCCTCATCCTTCACATTTTTCTCTAATTGGTGCTGCTCCATTTTAGTGGAAAAAAATCTAATCTATTAGTGTGACGCGCTTCCATCCGTATACAATACATTGGTTGCAAACACTATAGAAGTACACAAAGGGGCCTTTAACAGCTACTGAACAGTTGTGTTTCAGTGTTCACTGTAGTCTGTGAGCTTTTCATTTTGTGAGTGCAGATTACGCTCCAGTTTGTTCTTCAACCACTGCCGGTTGTAGTCTGCTGAGCGTGTGTCACTGCCTCATCCTTCACATTTTTCTCTAATTGGTGCTGCTCCATTTTAGTGGAAAAAAATCTAATCTATTAGTGTGACGCGCTTCCATCCGTATACAATACATTGGTTGCAAACACTATAGAAGTACACAAAGGGGCCTTTAACAGCTACTGAACAGTTGTGTTTCAGTGTTCACTGTAGTCTGTGAGCTTTTCATTTTGTGAGTGCAGATTACGCTCCAGTTTGTTCTTCAACCACTGCCGGTTGTAGTCTGCTGAGCGTGTGTCACTGCCTCATCCTTCACATTTTTCTCTAATTGGTGCTGCTCCATTTTAGTGGAAAAAAATCTAATCTATTAGTGTGACGCGCTTCCATCCGTATACAATACATTGGTTGCAAACACTATAGAAGTACACAAAGGGGCCTTTAACAGCTACTGAACAGTTGTGTTTCAGTGTTCACTGTAGTCTGTGAGCTTTTCATTTTGTGAGTGCAGATTACGCTCCAGTTTGTTCTTCAACCACTGCCGGTTGTAGTCTGCTGAGCGTGTGTCACTGCCTCATCCTTCACATTTTTCTCTAATTGGTGCTGCTCCATTTTAGTGGAAAAAAATCTAATCTATTAGTGTGACGCGCTTCCATCCGTATACAATACATTGGTTGCAAACACTATAGAAGTACACAAAGGGGCCTTTAACAGCTACTGAACAGTTGTCTGCAGGTTCACTGTAGTCTGTGAGGAATAACCACACTTAGGCCTTATAACTTTTCTGACTTTCTTTATCAATCTACCACGATGAAGAAGTCAGTGAGTAAGGCACGTGGTCGTGGTCGAGGCCGTGGATTTTCAGCAGGGAGAGGACGTGGGGATTCTGTGGCTGCTGCCGCCCCCAGTGACACAGCATCCACCAGTTTTCCCCGTGAGCGTTCCTTTATGCGCACTTTTGTAGGAGCTCAGCGTACCCCCCTGCTGCGTGAAGAACAAATTGAAGCCGTTGTTGGTTGGATGGCAGCCAATGCATCGACTTCAATAGCTTCCACCTCCTCTCAGGACCACAGCACTGTTGAACAACCATCAGTCTCTTCACCGCCTGCCAAATTGCCCAGGCAGTCAGAGAGCTCTGTACAGGAGCCAGCTGAGTCTCTGCTTCTGTTCTCAGAATCTGTTGGCTTGCAAACAGGGGCCCAGCCAAGCAGCATTCTGGAATGTGAAGAAGAGGCAGTATGCAGTGATGCGCAACAGCTGTGTCTCTCTGAATCAGAAGAGGCGGGTGAGCCAGTGCCGATGGTCAGCACACCGCAGAACGCATCTGATGATGATGAGACTCAGTTGCCAGTTTCTGTTGAGCATGGTGCTGGCCAGACCACCCAACAGCAGCAGGTGTTGGAAGAGGGTAGTGGAGATGATGAGGTCCAAGACCCAACATGGCGTGAGGGACAGGAAGGTGGTGGGAGCAGCTCTGAGGATGAGATTGTCCCAATGGTACAAACAGGAGGGAGAGATAGGCTGCAGACTCGATTGCCTCTAGCCTCCAGTTTGGCACCTGTTGGGAGCAGTTCTCTTCCAAAAGTCAAAATGGGCGCTTCCAGGACTTGCACTGCGTGGTCCTTTTTTGACAGACTTGCAGATGATATTTGCTATGTTAAATGCAAGCTGTGTAATCAAAAAGTAAAAAGAGGTAAAAATTGCAGTAACCTCAATACCACAAATATGTGGAAACATGTGCGGACAAAGCACGTAGTTGAGTTACAAAGACACACTGGAGATGTAGGCCAACCTACAGCAGCACCTACATCTTCAGGTCGTGTTGGAGCCTCTACCTCCAGCTCACACACAGCTGGTTCTGCTTCCTCACAGGATCGCCATGGAAGAACCTCGGTCACTGTTGTCCAGAGACAAAGTGTTATTCCACCCACAGCAGCAAGTTCCCTGTCATCTTCACACTCCCAGGCCACAAAACAGTCATCGGTACCACAGGCATGGGATAAAAGACGGCCATACTCGGCAAACCATCCACGAGCACAGGCTCTGAATGCTGGCATTGCAAAACTCCTGTCCCTTGAAATGCTGTCATTCAGGCTGGTGGAGACTGACAGTTTCCGTAACTTAATGGCATTGGCAGTCCCACAATACAATGTGCCAAGCCGATTTTATTTCAGCAGGCAAGCCGTCCCTGGTCTGCAAAAACATGTCGAGGGAAACATTAAACATGCGCTAATAAACGCCGTCTGTAGCAAGGTCCACCTGACCACCGATGCGTGGACCAGTACCCATGGCCAGGGACGATACCTTTCCCTCACTGCCCATTGGGTCAATGTTGTGGAGCCGGGTACAGATCTTGCGAGTGGCGCTGTACGTGTTCTGACAACTCCAAGGATTGCAGGAATCCAGTCTGTACACATTGACTCCTCCTCCTACTCCAGTTCCTCAGAATCATCGCTGCAGGAGCCGTCACGGTCTACCTCCACATGGACCCGTGAACGCTTACCTGTTGCGACCAATATGAGCACAGCCGTGGCCAAACGTCAACAGGCCGTCCTGAAATTAATTTCCATGGGGAATCGAAGCCACACAGCGCAGGAGGTCTGGAATGCCATCAAGCAGGAGAGCGACGTGTGGTTTTTGCCAGCGAATCTCCAGCCAGGCTTGGTAGTGTGTGACAATGGCGAAATCTGGTGGCAGCTCTGGGCCTTGGCAACCTCACGCACATACCATGTCTGGCACATGTGCTCAACTTGGTCGTGCAGAGTTTTTTGAGGGAGTATCCGGATCTTGCTGAACTTCTGCAGAAGGTCCGCCTAGAGTGCGCTCACTTGCGACGTTCCAGCATAGCCAGATCGCACATTGCTGCTCTGCAACGCAGATTTCGCCTTCCTGAACATCGCATCATATGTGACGTACCCACCAGGTGGAATTCCACCTTACATATGTTGGAGCGGTTGTGTGAGCAACAGCCAGCAGTAATGGAGTATCAGCTGCATCAGGTGCAATCAACTCGCAATTTGCGCCGTTCGCACTTCACCACTACTGAGTGGTCCTCTATGAAGGACATCTGCCACGTTTTGCGTGCGTTTCATGACTCAACGCGGATGGCGAGTGCAGATGATGCACTAGTCAGCATGACTGTCCCCCTTATCTGCCTGCTTCAAAAATCACTGCAAGCACCAAAGGATGAGGTTTTGGAAGAGGTGGAGGATGAGGAGTCACAAATTCACTCACCTTCTGGACAGTCAGCGCAACTTGGTTCCTCACAAAGGGCTGGGCAGGGCTCACTTTGTGAGGAGGATGAGGAGGAGTCAATGGAGGAGGAAGAAATCCCTACAGAGGGAGGTACACAACGCTCTAGTCAGTATGTAGAGCGAGGGTGGGGCGATGCAGAGCAGGCAGAGATGACGCCTCTTCCAGAGGACAGCGTTTGTTGGGCAGTTGGGAGTCTGCAGCACATGGTTGATTTCATGCTGCAGTGCCTGAGAAACGACCGCCGCATCGCCCACATTCTCACCACATCAGATTATTGGGTGTACACCCTCCTAGACCCTCGCTACCGGGACAACTTACAAAGCCTCATCACACCGTTGAACCGGGAGCGTAAAATGCGGGAGTACCAAGACAGACTGGTGCAATCCATAATATTCTCCATTCCAGCCGAGAGCACTGCTGCTGCTACTACTTTACAAAGAATCTCTGTGCGTCGAGGCAGTGGAGACACCTCTGCAACAAAAGGGAGCACAAGCAGCACCTCTGCACAGGGCAAGAGCAGTATGTTACAAATGTGGCGAAGTTTTGTGTCAGCGCCACCAATGTCTACACCATCCGAGACGACTCCACTCACCATGAGGCAACGTTTACGTAAGATGGTGACAGACTACATGTCTTTCCCTCTCAGTGTACTCCCAGATGGCTCTTCCCCTTGGCCAGAGCTTAGCCAGTATGCATTGGAGGTGCTGGCTTGCCCTGCTGCCAGTGTATTATCTGAGCGCGTCTTTAGTGCTGCAGGTGGTGTACTAACAGACCGTCGCATGCCACTATCCTCAGAGAATGTAGACCGGCTTACTTTTCTGAAAATGAACAAGGCATGGATCTCACCTGAATTTGCCTGCCCGTTTTCAGATTAAATAACTGTTTGCCAACGTTTTCCATGTCTCCTGTTATGTTCATCTTTCTACCACCTGAACTCTACTCCCTGGGCTACAACACTGCCAGTCACAGGGGAATGATCAGTTACAAAACAAAATGTTATCCCCAACAAATAGACTCAACGTAGGGTCACGGAGTTGCGCCGTACCAAAATTGTCACCTGACACATTTAAGTATTACAATTCTGTTCCCGGTGGCAAATCTTCCATCTCCCCAACTAACACTTCTATAGGAGAGGTGTTTTCCTCCTCCACCGAAGGCAAAGGTAATACTGACCACTGCACACATGTGTTATGCATAGTGAGACTGATAGTAGTCAAAGTTGTTGCCCATGGGCTCAGTCAGGTGGGGGCAATCAGCTCTCACATGTCATGGTTCTTGGCACCGCCAACAGATTATGGGGCCCCTTTCGTTCCCCGACCCTTCCTGGGCGGCCCTCAGAGTCTCTGCTCGCCGAGCTGTGGGTGAAGGTTTGGTGAATTTAATTGGTAGCTTCCGGGTAGTCTCTCCCTGTATCTCCTTGGTAGGCCCATATCTTTCAATGAGGTCTACCATTTGGAGACCATCAGTAGGGGCTGCCTGTCCAACCCATGTTTGAAGGGTGTGGGGCAAAGTTCGCCCGAATTTATCAGTCACTATACGATCCAGCATATCGCGGGGTGACAACACCTCAGGCTGAAAGCACTTTTCTATCAGGTGTATCAAGTCATAATACTGGGACCGAGCTGGCTTGGAAGGGGAAAACTTCCATTGTTGTACACGCTGGGCCAGGAAAAAAACATTTACCCCAAGACGTGCAAGTATCTCACCATTCACGCTCTCATAGTCCTCCTGTTGCTGGGGGGGTAGGTCCCTATAGGCTTTAGCGGGTCCTGAAGTCAAAAACGGAGCCACGATCTCGGCCCACTGGTCCCGGGGCAGTCTCTCCCTTTTAGCCACGCCTTCAAACATCTCCAGCTACACCTCAACGTCATCTGATTGCTCCATCTTTCGGATCGCTGTACGCACCGCTTTCCGGACATCATGGCATCCCCGGGCAGCTCTTACTGTCTGCGGCGCTGTGATGTGCTGCATCAGTAAACTATTGGTTTCCTGTTGCTGTCGATTAAATATCTGCTGCTACATAGCCTGCTGCTGTATAGCCTGCTGCCGCTACATAGCCTGCTGTTGTATAGCCTGCTGCTGCTGCATAGCCTGCTGTTGCTGCTGTGTAGCCTGCTGTTGCTGTCGCATGGCCTCCACTAGCATTTTTACTTTGGTCTCCATCTTCGGACAGTTATCCAGCCGGTTTTGGTGCACTTTCTAAAACCAGGACATTTACTGTCATGCATGAAAAACAGCCTGACCTCACTGCGTTGCCCGCATTCTCCACCAATTGTAGGGAACCTCTGTGGTAGGCAGGGCTGGGCCGCAGTAATGAGGCAAACACACAGCCTTTTATTTCAAAGTTCAGTGATTTTAATCATGAGTTCAACAAAAAGTCCATATAACAGAATGAAAACAGAACATAAATCACTCCAGTTTGGAGAACCACTGGTCACAGACTCACCCTTGCTTGTGACGGGCTTAACTAAGCGGCTGCAGGTCAGCTGAGACCGCCAGGTCACATTCCGGGTGGTCTGTTACTCGCTTCCTGGTGCACACTGCCACACAGTAACAAAACAATGTTCCAGGCTTACTCCAGCCAAACTCCTTCCTTCCACACACCAACTACAACAGCTCCTTGTTTTATAGGCCTACAAAACACCATCAGGTGACGTACACATCAGCTGACCAGATCACGTGACTATGACCTCATCACAGGTCGTAGTAATCATGGAAAATCATGAGCATACTTCAGTCTGGTTGAAGAAATATATCTCCCATCTTGTCAAATCAATTGTCTACCACCTCTTCTATAATATTACGCAGGCGATTTCTGTAGAAATAATGCACTTGTAGAGTTTCAATAAAGTGAGAAGGGGGCTAATTGAATTTTTCCATAATCTCCTTGGATTACCGATGTCAGCCACCTACACTCTTTTAGGTGCATGAGATGGAATACTGTATGTATACCTTTAGTATGCCACGTCTCAAAAACGCGGTCTGTCACTCCCACTGGGAATTCTGGGTGAGCCCATAAAGGCATGTGTTTAGATAACTGAGAAGACAACCCATGCGCTCGTCTGGTTGCCTTACAGGCAATTACTGTATCGCGTAGTAGCGCTGATCACTATGACCGGGAGTTTACAAATCACAGTGTCAACACATGAGGCCAAAATACAACCCTCTGTCAGTCCAGATTCCAGCAATACATCTGAGTAGGACTAAGTCCCCTTAAACCAATCTCTCCCCACTCTGATCAAGCACGAAAAGTTATAACTCCTAACGTTTGGCACGGCCAGGCCCCCATCTTTTACTGCACGCATAATTTTTCGTATTGCTATTCTGGGCCGTTTTCCCCTCAAGATGAATCTGGTCAATGGTTTTTTTATCCGTGAAACATCATCTTTACGTAACAGGATTGGAATAGTCTGAAGCGGGTATAATAGCCTTCCAAAAATAATCATCTTAAGAAGGTGACAACGGCCCAGAAGAGACAGGGACAAATCATGCCACCGCTCCAATTGACGTACAACCTTGTCCAATTAGGGTTCATAGTTAAGTTTGTATTGAGAACTAGAATCTCGTCCTATTTTGATTCACAGATATGTTATAAATAAATGTTTTAATTACTTCTGTCCCCCATCAGTAAGCACACCAAAGCTCACGAGGATTAGGCTTTAACAATTGAAAAATTTCACTCTTGTAGTCTTTGAAGCGAAACCACAGAATTAGTTAAAAAAATTTTATCCAGTCTAATAGCCCTTTGAGATGGTCTTGGGGATGTGACATATAAATGAGTATATCGTCTGCAAACAATGTGAGTTTGATCTGCCGACCCCCTACCTTTATACCGTCATATACTGTGTTATCCTCCACATGTGTAACTAATGGCTCAAGGGCTATATCAAAGAGCAAAGGTGATAATGGACATCCCTGAGGAGTTCCCCTCTGTATTGTGAAAGTAGCCGAAAGGTGACCTGTGTTGTGTATTTGTGCCTGTGGGTTGGCGTAGACACCTGATAGGAAAGTCATAAACGTGCCTCTCATGGCAATTTTGTCCAGGACCATTGGCAACCAACTTCAGCTCACCCTATCAAATGCCTTTTCGCCATCTAAGGATAGCATGACAGGACTCGATGTTGTCAGACGATATTTATCTACAACTGCTATTACTTTCCTAATGTTATTCATGGGCGATCTTGGTCTAACAAAGGCCACTTGTGATGGCCCTATCAGCGTAGGAAGAATGCTACTCAAACGATCTGCCATGATCCTGGACAAAAGCTTGATATCCTGGTCAATGAGTGAGAATGGACGATAGGATCCAGCCAGATGTGAAGGTTTGTTGGGTTTTAGTAGCACCTTCATGTGTGCCATGTTTGAATGGATGGGCAACCCTCGTGTCTCCAATATATGATTGAAGGTGCCTATCAATGTGGACGGGATATCCTCACTCAATAATTTTAATAATTTGGCTGTAAACCCGTCAGGTCCTGGAGCTTTCCCGGATTTAAAGTCACTTATCGCCGCTGTCACTTCCGTCACCTCAATTGGTTTTTTTAAAAGGAGAAGCTGATAGTTTGTGAAGGATGGTAACCGTATTCCATCTAGAAAGGTCTGACCCTCCGCACTATCCGTATGTTCTACCTTATATAAGTCTGAGTAGTATTCTTGTAGAATCGTGATTATGCTTCGAGGGTCTGTGTTCATGATCCCATGTTTATTCGTTAACGCAGTAATATGTTGATGACGAATGTGATTTCCTTTCGCTAGTCGTGCTAATAGTCTCCCTGATTTGCTACCATAACGAATACATCGGCTCTATAATTCATATTACTGCTTCTCCCGCGTCGAGATACCCATACGTGTAAGTCAGCCTTAGCCTGCTTACATCTATTTTTATCCTGTGTTGATGAAGTTGTCTTGTTTGCCGTGTAGCTATCGCGTAATATCCTGCTAGCCTGCGAGTAGTTTGTCGCTATCTTCTTTTTTAGCGTTGTCTGATAACCTATTAGTTTCACGCGCATTAATGCCTTCCCTGCTGCCCATAAAAGTTCCGGCCTATCCTTACTATCTCCATTATCACTTACATATTCCAAACACCATTGCTTCACCTGATGTCGAAACTTCTCATCCATTAACAAATAGGTAGGGAAGCGCCAAGTTTGGTCTGGCCCCATCTGAACCATATCTGGCAGGGTCACTGATACGGGCGCGTGGTCAGATATAGCTACGTTGTGAACATCTGCCTCTTCCACTCCCCTTACTAGCTCCTGTGATAGCAATATATTATCTCTTCTGGACCAAGAGTCATGTGGCGCCGAATAGAAGGAATATTCACTGCCATCTGGGTTCAGGTGTCTCCAAAATTCTACAAAGTTATTCGTGTCTAGCAAGGGTTATAAACGTGTGTCATGTGATCGCACATTCGTTCTCATCGACCTACAGTTCTTCACTGGTTCGATTCACCGTATTTAAGTCGCGACCGGGGGTGGTTTTAATGCTCTCCTATCGGCCCGATATGCTTGGACACCTGGGAGAAATTCAGGAGCGTCTCCAAACTCCCTCCTCACATGTCAGCGCAGGAACCGGAATAGAGGGAACGTGCTTGTTTTGTTGCTCATAGGTGGAGTTTTATACAGTAAATGATTACTGCTGTCTTATTTTTTGCGTCCCTAGGGCAGAATAAGGCTGCGTAAAGTCACATTTTACAGACACTCATATAATAGACACACGCTACCCTACCCGTCACACAAGGAAGGTATTGTTACAGGATAAAGCCTTGCGCAACCAGACATGCTTTTACCCTCTTCAACATTCTACAAGCCAAAAATGCATGATTGCAGCCGCAGCCTTTATTGACGTACAGTATAACATCGACATTACCCATCAGAGGCTGCCCACTGTCTACAACAGACATAGTATATACCTTTGCTATCCGTAGCCTTTGTTTCACCTCCACTTGCAGGCACCCACTTAAATTGTGACAATGTTTTTTTTATAAATTTTTTTTTTTATCGTACATTAGTGCGTCATCTCATCACTTTGATGAGTCCATGCTGGACATGTAATAAATGCTGTCCGAAATAACAATTTTCGTGAGTGAAATAATTGAAATCTGTGTGACTGTCACAGATTTCTTGTAATGATGATGATGAGTGACTATTACAAAATCCATTGTCTTCACTATGTTATGGTTTAACATAGCGTTCCTTACGCATCATTCCTAAATACAAAAATGGACTTTTATTCATAAATTTACATCACTATATTTTGTAAAAATAATTTTGGGTGGTGTGTTGTTCCATTTCTTGTTGCCATGTGCTTATATGCGTTTATATTTTAAGGGTGTTTATTTTTATTCTTGGAATTGAAATTCATCATTTTATTGTCCTAGTAAAACTTCATTTTTTATAGTTTGAAGTACATACATTTGCAATGGCCACGTAACAAGGCAATAACTCAATATTTAAATTTAAAACCCTTCTTGACCCTGGGCTTCAACAACGCCAGTTGCTGATCAGAAGTGTTGGATGCACAGATCAAAACAATCGCTGATGTGTTTGTGGGGTTCAGTAACGCCTGCTGTTCCCCTGCTGGGTGTCTGGCAAACATTTTTGCTGCTAACTCCAAATTTAACTTCAAACATCTCATATTAGGCCTCTGCCTACACCCTCCTTGACCCTGGGCTCCAACACCGCCAGTTGTTGCTCGGAAGTTCTGTTAGCACAGTCAACACTTGCTCCTGTGTTACTGGGGTTCACTAATGTCAGCTGTTCCCTTGCTGTGTGTACGGCAAAAAGTCCAGCTGCCTCCACCCTGTTCTCTTCTCATCCCTGAATTATTTAAGAAATTAAATGAAATTAAATGGAAATTAAATTCAGGGAAATTAAATTAATAGAAAGAGGTTATACTTTACACTTTATGGGTTAATATGAAGAAGAATAATAGTTTAATAAGAACAATCTGAGTAATGTTAACAAAAAGATGAATAGCAAGAAGTTTAAGAAGAAGATAAAGAAGGTGAAGATGAAGAATAATTTGATGACAAAGATGATGCTGCTGAAGATTATGAAGGAGAAATTGTGGCAAAAGTCAAAAAGGTGAAGAGCATGGAAGTTTTGAAACATACATATTTGCAAAAAATAGAAAAAAGGTTAACAACATTGTCAATTTCTTCGTCAATCCGAACGTATTTCAAAAAAATATATATTAATGCTATTCCATTGGATTGGGTTAAACATCTATGCCTTTAATGTCTCCTCAACCTCCCCCAATACATTCTACATTACTCTTTGTTGTTTTCCTTCATGTACAATTAACCAAAAAGGCAAGAATGGTTTTTTTTTAATTCCGATATTTTGTTCCCATAGACTTACATTGGATTTCCGGTATCGGTATCGGGTATCGCCGATATTTTGTGTGTATCGGCGATACCATTCCGATCCGATACTTTTGGATATCGGAAAGTATCACTCAACTCTACTTGTGGCACTTTTTTAAATTTGATTTATCACTATGATAAATCAAAGATTCAACTTTTTTAACACTTGTTTAGTAAAAAGATCTAAGGCTGAAGAAGCAGGCAAGGAGGAGATTTCGGTAATACATCCAATGGCCATAAATACAGTAGACTTTTATGTAAATGCCAATGATGAGTGGCACTTTTTACTTTTCATAATTTCAACCTTTTTTTATTTTAGTAGTACTTCTAGGGAGTGTAACGACTCTGTTGTTGGGTGTCCTTCCCTGTCCCTCATGCTAGGGGGTGCCCTAGCTCGCCCTGTTCTCCGAGTTACTTCTTATGGTGAAGATGCCGGGTGCTACGTACCTTGCCTTAGCTCCTGAATCCCCCCTCAGTCTGTTCTTTTTATCCCACCCAGGGAAGAAGCAAGTAGGAATGTACCATAATACTCCAACCAGACTAATAAGTTAATATGAAAAGGGGTAACGAAAAATACTAAACATAAAAATATGCGCACATAAACAGATGGCAGTGGCTAACAGTGCACAGCTGAGCTTTAGCTCCAGGAGCTCTCAACAGAGCAGATTAAACCCTGCACTGCCCAAAGAAATTTACACAATTTATTAAGAAAGTGAAGTGCTTCTAATCAGTGCAGGAGTAGAGGGTATGCCACACTAAACAACATCGCTAACGGGATCGCTAAAAAACGCCACTATTTAGCGTTCCCGTTAGCGATGTTGTTGTGTGCGGCATCTACCAGCGACGTGGCCCCTGCTGAGATCCTGCTGTGATCTCGCTCGTCGTTCTCATCGTTCCGGACCCTATTTTTATCGTCGGCGCCCCGCTGGTAAGTATATATCGCTGAGTGTGGCACCTTTTTTTAGCGATTTAGCGGTATTTTTGTACCGCTAAAGTCGTTAAGGAGATCGCTAACCGCAATAGCGTCCTTAACGACATCGCTAAATTAAGCCGCTACTAGCGATATTGAAACTATCCGCTAGCGATCGCATTAGTATGCGTCGTTATCGTGATCGCTAGCGGGATAGTTTAGTGTGGCAGTACCTTAAGAGAAATCAGACACTGTCGCGGTAAACACGTGACAAAGAGATATGGGATCATACATTGTGGGGACTACTATGCAGTTCTGAGGGAAGTTTTGTGTATAGAAAGCTGTGGGGGCATTATACTGTGTATAGGAAGCTGTGCGGACCATTAGGCAGTAAATGGAGCATAATAATGTTTGTAGGAAGCTGTGGGGGCATCACACAGTGTGGGGACATTATATTTGCATAAGAAGCTGTGGTGGGCATCAGACAGTGCAGGGGACATTATATTATGTAATGACTACTCTGGTGGCCATCATATATTGTGGGAATATTATACTATGTATAGGAGAGCTATAGGGGCATCACACTGTGAATAGGGAAGCATTATCCTGTGTATAGGTGTTATCATACTGTATGTAGGGACATTATACTAGGGGTTATATAGGGGTTATATAGGGGTTCTTTGGGCATTATATTATGTATAGGAGACTATGGGTGTATTATATTGTGTAGTAGGGGTCTTTGGGGTATTATACTTTATGAATGTCTTTGTTGTAAAGTTTGCAAACATGTTCTGACTGAAGGAAGATGTCCTAGTGCAGTGATGGCGAACCTTGGTAGTACAGCTGTTGGAGAACTACAACTCCCAGCATGTCTCAACTGCTGACTCAACTGCTGCAGGTTGCAAGGGCATGCTGGGAGTTGTAGTTTTACAACAGCTGGAGTGCCAAGGTTAGCCATCACTGTCCTAGTGCATTAATACCAAATGAAACAGCCAGCCTTCAATCAGGGATTGGCCGTGTGGCACCCAACCATACTGGTCCCCGTACAGACTAGACAATCCTTAGCTGCAGAACTAAAAATAACACCTCCAACCTTGCTCCCTAAAAGGACGTTGAGGGGTTTCTCATACCTCCAGAGAAACCAGATGGAAGACAGCTGTGCACAGCTAAACAGGAGGGGGAAAGTGTGTAAAGGGATACAAGGATGCAGGATGAGTAAGTTTAAAATATGTGCACAAAGGGAAATAAGGAGAACTAAGGAGAAAAACAATGAAACCAGAACATTCTCCCACCAATGTAACTGAGGAGAAATGAAAGGTTCTGGAAAGGTGTGGCGCCCTGAGGGTCCAGTCGCCAAAGAGATGTTGCATCGCACCCAGTGGTGTGACACCTGACTCTCAGGTAAGGAGGAAGCACCCCATTGACTCCATCACCACATCCACACACATCATGCCAGTGCTGAGCTTCAGGCTGGTTAGTAAAGGGTGTAGAGTTGGGTGGGTGGAGTCAGTTGCAGCATTAGGCTGCAGCGTGTTAGATTAGAGTTTCAGTTGGAGACAGGCAGGCAGTGTGTGGGTACTGCCTGGCCTGCAGCTCTTCTGAGTTTACCTCAGAGAGCCTTGCTGAGAGAGTGAAGGGGTCCTGGGCTGAGACAGCAATTGAAGCTGTGCCCCCATCCTTGGAGAAGGAAGGACCAGGCACATATCGGGAGACGGTTCCCAGACTAGTGGGTCAGTTCATCGCCATTAGTAACACCGCGTCTAGTGGGACTCTTGAAGAGCCACTAGCTACCATAATCTCATCCGGAGGCAGCTAGGGATCAAGTACGTCCAGGCATCCGACGGTGTTCCGATCTCCGTGAAGAGGAGAGCAGTGCACCGGGACATCGGGTCGTACCTGTAAACTGAAAGGATCCAATACTACCTTGTCTGAGGGCTCTGTGGTAGGGAGATGCAGAGAGGAGTAAGGAGTATAGCACAAGAAGCCGGAAAGGAACATAAAGGGAGTCTTTGGAAGTGTGACCAATTTACCTGAGGGTTACTGGACTACTCACTGGAAGGACACAGTGCCCGGCTGGAATCTGGTGTACAACAGACTGTGAGTAAACCCTTGAAACTGTATAAGAACTGTTTCCTGCATTATTACTCCGTCGCCCACTCCACTCTGCTACATCACTCTGCACCAATGCTTTTACCTTACATCTACCTGCCCTAGAAGGATACAGTCTTACCTGTAGAAGACTTATCATCTAGCTTCACAACACCATCCCTTTTAGAGGACCTGCACAGCAGTGCTGGTCACCCTGACCAGGTACTACAGGTGGTGTCACGACAAACTACACAAACATTTAATCCCCTGTAAATATCCCCCATTTCAGTGAGCGCCCAGGGCAACGGACCGAGCTGTGCTACCCGTGACATTCCCCATAGACATCAACGGGCTCGGTGCCGAGTACCTCAAAGCTCTGGTACGTGCTGCTCAAAGGCAGACAAATACACAGCAGAAATACAAGCATTGGTTGCCTAGCAGGAAAAATCTATTCACTGAAGGATTGGATCTCTTTAGCACTAATCCACTTAGATGTATAGCCAGCAAGGAAGTGTAGTGAACGGAGAATATGTATAGCCCAACCCAGGATGTAATAGTGCAACCAAAACGAGAGAACTGGAAACACCTGAACAGTAACAAACCCAGAAAGGAAAAATAAAGCTACGGGAACCATCAGCATAAGAACAGGGAAGAAAAGGGCAATATCTCAACAGACAAGTGAACAGACAACAGAGCAAGAGGGAACGAGATCAAATCCCCAAACCGACACATAGTCATTTGCAATTTTCTACCGCCATTAGACCAAAGTGCGGTATATAAACTTCTCTTTACAGACTCCCACACACATTAGATTAAATTCAGTTAATTCTGGGGATGTAGCTGACCATTTATTGTGTATTGAGGTGCTGGGAGACATGAAAACAGAATTAGTCATATGGAACCATTGTACACTTCCAATGAGTTTCCCTGGAAGATAAACCACTGCCACAAGGGTCTGGAAGCAGCTCACAACACTCTCATTGAAAACACATGCATGTTTAGCCAAGTTTGTGTGCATCATGTGAAGAGTTATGGGGAAATCTATATACATATAAGATATGTGCTATGAAAGAACTTGTCACGCTCACGCCCTTACTGGTGGACGTGAGCCAGGGGGTTGTTGCCCCACTGTGCCACAAACCAGACTACTCTGGAAGGAGCGTGACTAAGACAGCTGCCTTGGTTTTCACTGGAGCCTCTGATGGTGAGGTCAGGCTTGTGTGGCGGGCAGCTTCCAGGTGTCACTCCAGGGTGGTGTCTGATTGTGGCTGCTGATCCCACTTGGGGAGACAGTGGCACAGCTGATACACTGGCAGGCAAGGCACAGACACATGCAGACACGGCTGAGACACATGGTAGGTAGGCACGGCTGAGACACAGGGCTAGAAGGCACGGTTGAGACACGGGGTAGGCAGGCACGGCTGGGACACAGGACTTGCAGGCACGACTAGAACAAAGGGCTGGCAGGCACCAACTGGAAGGCACAGGGACATGAAGTGGTGTGTGAAATGGTAGGGTCCTGTTCACACAGCAAGTACAGGTACTGGTACTGACTGGAAAGAATGGTGCATGGAGGAACAGGTAGAGACCTGTTCACACAGTATGAGCAGGGACAGGTACAGACTGGAAGGAATGTTGTATGGAGGAACAGGTAGAGACCTGTTCACACAGCATGAGCAGGTACTGGTACAGACTGAAAGGAATGGTGTATGGAGGAACAGGTGGAGACATGTTCACACAGCAGATGTCGGTACTGGTACAGACTGAAAGGAATGGTTTATGGAGAAACAGTAAAGGTGTCAACAGCTGAGCAGTCTGTGCAACTGAAGGAATGGTGTATGGAGAAACAGGTAGAGACCTGTTCACATAGCAGGAGAAACGCAAGGCTGCGGAGAAGGGCCATTGAGCAGCAAGAGGTTCTGCAGTGGCAGGAGAGAAGCAAAGCGGAACGCAAGGTATGCGAGAGGGGCTGCAGCAAAGGTTCTGCAGCTGCAGGAGTGAACAGAGCAGAACTGCAAGATGTGCGGGAGAGGATGCTGCAGCAAGAGATTTCTGCAGCAGCAGGAGCAAAGCAAAGCGGAACCACAGGTACTGCAGGAGGGGACTGCACAAGAGGTCTTCAGCGTAGAAGTGAAGCAGAGAACCGCAAGTGTGCGAGAAGGAGTTGCGCAAGAGGTTCTGCAGCTGCGGACAAGCAGTACTGCAAGGTAATGCGAGAGGTCGCAAGAGGTTTGAGCTGCGAGTGACAAGGGAATGCAAAAGCAAGAGGATCTGCAGAAGAGATTACGCAGCGGCAGACAAGCAGAGTGGAATGGAGCAGACTGAGAGTGGGACAAAAAGGATACAGAATGTAACCGTAATAGTCCGCAAGGACAGGTCCTCTCCCTCGTACTCGTCATTGTAAATTTGTTTACTGTAAACGATATCTATAACTTTGTATGTAACCCTTCTCATGTACAGCACCATGGAATTAATGGCGCTTTATAAATAAATAATAATAAATAATAATAATACAGAGAGAACACAAGACAAGACACAGCAGGGCAGGAAACCATAGACAAGGAGACTAAGAGACAGAGATAGGACAGAGTTCAGACAAGGTAATCATACGAGACAAGGTACAGAACCAAAGACACAGGCACCAGGATATTCTGCCTCCTAGAAGGTGGCAGGGACAAGTACAAGACAAAGTCAGGAGCAATAGCACAGAGACCAGGATATTTGCCTCCTTGAGGGCGAAAGACAGGTACAAGGCGAAGCTAGGAGTGAAGCTTCCAAGAGAAGGAGGAACACAGAGCAAGACCTGGCAGCTCAGTAGCAAGACACTAACTGAGTTAACACATTGCACAGGCAAGATCCACAGGGTGGAGCTGCCCTAAATACTAGAGGGCTCATGGTAATTGGTCAGGGACAAATTAGACAGATGCACCCTGACTCCATAAGAACCAGAGAGTTCTGGCGCCATCCCTATGCACACAGCCAAGAAACATGCAAAGAACAGATAGAAAGCAAGAGGCACAGAACATGGAGCTGACAGCAGACAGAAATCTCAGCATAAAGATCAAAATACTCAGTCCAAGGGGGCGCAAAGGATGAAAATTAGTTTAAAAAAGATCATTTATTGACATGAAATTAGTCCACAACGCGTTTCTACAGATGAATCTGATGAAGACAGATTCATCTGTCGAAACGCGTTGTGGACTAATTTCATGTCATTAAATGAGCTTTTTTAAACTACTTTTCATCCTTTGCGCCCCCTTGGTCGGGGTATTTTGATCTTTATTCCATTTTTTTTTCCTCATTGAGGCACCCGGCTGGAGCAGCATTGGTTTTTTACCCACTATTTGGATATGTGCAGCTGGCGCTCCTTCTGACTGTCCTTTCCACAGTCAGAAATCTCAGCATGACCTGGAGCAGTGTGCAAGTTGGTATGTGTAGAATGGGAGGCCATGTAGCGATGCCAGCAGGGTTGTTACAGAACTGCATTGAAATAAACTTTCAGATTTTCTTAATAAGTCATAAGAAAAGATAAGTGCAAAAATGCTCATATTAAACCACAAGAGCAGCACAAATGATAATGAATATTGTAGCTGAACAAACTGGTGACATACAAATAGCCGATAGGAACATCAGAAGTATTTAAAAGTAAAGAAATATCTATTTCTCTCATTTTTTAAATTAAATTAGATTCAAATCTAGGAGGAGGTTAGAAAAGGTTAATAAAAGAGGGACTCGGTAAGACTGATAGGCCTGATAGTTATTAAGTACTGTACAATTGCAAGCTGCAGGAGTAAATTTATGTGTTAGGGCATGACCCTATTTTTTGGCCCTTCAAAGGGCATGTTTATCATGTGTATCATTATGGAGGTAATATTGAAGTTATTTAAAGTAAATTTATTAATATATCAAACTGGGGTGATAAATTTATAGTGACTTTAAAGTGGTTGTATACTATTTAGATAATTATAACCTGTCCTTAGGATGAGTGATCAATAGTAGATCAGTGGGGCTCTGACATTGCATACACTGTATAGCGTCTGCTGTGCAGCACTGCAGCTCAGCTTCTATTCTCAAAGCTGACCTGCGGAATCCAAAAACGACCACTACACATTGTACAGAACCATGCTGCCATGGGCGTACCCACCGTGGGGCAGGGGGGGCCGTGCCAAGATGAGGCCATCGCATCAGCCGGCCCTTTAAAAGGTGCTTCTGGGCTGGCTGCGACACACATACTAGACTGTATGGGCTCTTTCCAGCGGTGTGATGTCGTTCCCGGGGGACGTGTCATACCAATATGGGGCGTGTTCTGCAAAGCCAGGAAGCCAGGAAGAGAAGCCGTGTGCTTGCTGCAGGAGGGAACTCTGAGGTCAGTCAGAGTCCTCAGTGACATAGGAGGATTTATTAATTAATGGGTTGATGTCTCCTTATCTACAGTAATATATACCTGACAGGAGCCTGTACAGTCTATATCTACAGTCTGTAAATATAGACTGTATGGGCTCCTGTCAGGTATATATTACTGTAGATATAGACTGTACGGGCTCCTGTCAGGTATATATTACTGTAGATATAGACTGTATGGGCTCCTGTCAGGTATATATTACTGTAGATATAAACTGTATGGCTCCTGTCAGGTATATATTACTGTAGATATAGACTGTACGGGCTCCTGTCAGGTATATATTACTGTAGATATAGACTGTACAGGTTCCTGTCAGGTATATATTACTGTAGATATAACTGTATGGGCTCCTGTCAGGTATATATTACTGTAGATATAGACTGTACGGGCTCCTGTCAGGTATATATTACTGTAGATATAGACTGTATGGGCTCCTGTCAGGTATATATTATTGTAGATATAGACTGTATGGGCTCTTTCCAGCGGTGTGACATCGTTCCCGGGGCGTGTTCTGCAAAGCCAGGAAGAGAAGCCGTGTGCTTGCTGCAGGAGGGAACTCTGAGGTCAGTCAGAGTCCTCAGTGACATAGGAGGATTTATTAATTAATGGTTGATGTCTCCTTATCTACAGTAATATATACCTGACAGGAGCCTGTACAGTCTATATCTACAGTCTGTAGATATAGACTGTATGGGCTCCTGTCAGGTATATATTACTGTAGATACAGACTGTACGGGCTCCTGTCAGGTATATATTAACTGTAGATATAGACTGTATGGGCTCCTGTCAGGTATATATTACTGTAGATATAGACTGTATGGGCTCCTGTCAGGTATATATTACTGTAGCTATAGACTGTACAGGCTCCTGTCAGGTATATATTACTGTAGATATAGACTGTATGGGCTCCTGTCAGGTATATATTACTGTAGATAAGACTGTATGGGCTCCTGTCAGGTATATATTACTGTAGATATAGACTGTACGGGCTCCTGTCAGGTATATATTACTGTAGATATAGACTGTATGGGCTCCTGTCAGGTATATATTACTGTAGATATAGACTGTATGGGCTCCTGTCAGGTATATATTACTGTAGCTATAGACTGTACAGGCTCCTGTCAGGTATATATTACTGTAGATATAGACTGTACAGGCTCCTGTCAGGTATATATTACTGTAGATATAGACTGTATGGGCTCCTGTCAGGTATATATTACTGTAGCTATAGACTGTATGGGCTCCTGTCAGGTATATATTACTGTAGATACAGACTGTATGGGCTCCTGTCAGGTATATATTACTGTAGATATAGACTGTACGGGCTCCTGTCAGGTATATATTACTGTAGATATAGACTGTATGGGCTCCTGTCAGGTATATATTACTGTAGCTATAGACTGTATGGGCTCCTGTCAGGTATATATTACTGTAGATACAGACTGTATGGGCTCCTGTCAGGTATATATTACTGTAGATATAGACTGTATGGGCTCCTGTCAGGTATATATTACTGTAGATATAGACTGTATGGGCTCCTGTCAGGTATATATTACTGTAGATATAGACTGTACGGGCTCCTGTCAGGTATATATTACTGTAGATATAGACTGTACGGGCTCCTGTCAGGTATATATTACTGTAGATATAGACTGTACAGGCTCCTGTCAGGTATATATTACTGTAGATATAGACTGTATGGGCTCCTGTCAGGTATATATTACTGTAGATATAGACTGTACGGGCTCCTGTCAGGTATATATTACTGTAGATATAGACTGTATGGGCTCCTGTCAGGTATATATTACTGTAGATATAGACTGTATGGGCTCCTGTCAGGTATATTTATGTATAGACTGTACAGGTCCTGTCAGGTATATATTACTGTGATATAGACTGTACGGGCTCCTGTCGTATATTATTACTGTAGATATAGATGTATGGGCTCCTGTAGGTATATTTTACTGTAGATATAGATGTAGGGCTCTGTTCAGTTATATTACTTAGATTAGACTGTAGGGCTCCTGTCAGTATATATTACTGTAGATATAAAATGTATGGGATCCTGTAGGTATATATTACTGTAGATATAGACTGTATGGGCTCCTGTCAGGTATATATTATTGTAGATATAGACTGTATGGGCCTGTCGGTATATATTACTGTAGATATAGACTGTATGGGCCCCTGTCAGGTATATTTACTGTAAAAGACTTTTACGGGCTCCTGTCAGGTTTTTTAAACTGTAGATATAGACTGTACAGGCCCCTGTCAGGTAAAATTTTATGTAATATGACTGTCGGGCCCTGTCATTATTATGTAGATATAGACTGTACAGGCTCCTGTCAGGTTTTATTACAGTATATATAGACTGTACGGCTCCTTTTGGTATATATTACATTACAATAATATATCCCTGACAGGGCCCTACAGTCTATATCTACAGTAATATATCCCGGGACAGGAACCTACAGTCTTTTATCTCCCCAGTAATATATACCTGACAGGAGCTCATACGTCTTATCTACAGTAATATATACCTGACAGGAGCCCATACGTCTATATCTCAGAAATTATACCTGACAGGACCCTGTAAGTTTTATATTACAGTAATATATACCGACAGGACCCCATAAGTTATATTACAGTAATATATACCTGACAGGGGGGTTTTTTTTTTTTTTTTAAGTCTTATCTACAGTAATATAACTGAAGGGCTGTACGTCTATTTTCAATAATATATACCTGACAGGAGCCCCATACAGTCTATTTCTACAGTAATATATACCGACAGGAGCCCGTACAGTCATATCACAGTAATAATACCTGACAGGACCCTAAGTCTAATCTCGTAATATATACCTCGGAACCTGATAGTTATAACAGAATATATACGAAGGAGCCTGTACAGTCTATTACAGTAATATTCCTACAGGGCCCCTACATTATATCCAGTAATAACCGACGGAGCCTGTTACAGTCTATTTACAGTAATATATACTGCGGACCTGACAGTCTATTTTAAAATTATATACCTGAAGGAGCCCCATACGTCTATTTCTACATAATATATACCTGACAGGAGCCCGACGATATTTACGAATATATACCTGACGGAGCCCATACATTAATCTACGTAATATATACCTGCAGGAACCGTAATTTTTAATCTACAGTAATATAACCTGAAGGAGCCGTACAGTTATATCTACTAATATATACTAAAGGAGCCATACAGTTTATCTACAGTATTATACCTGCGGACCCGTACAGTCTTATCTATGTAATATATACCCAGGAGCCGTACTGTCTATTCTTCAGAATCTGTATATCTGCATACAAGGCTGGGTGGGGTGATGTATTCAGGGGTGGTTGGGGCACATTTTAAAAGAAGGAGAAATGGGGGCTATTTTAATCAAGAAGGGGCAATGATGGGGGCATATTTCAGGTGGAATTCTTGCATTCCATGCTTTTCTATTATTATTTTCTTCTTTTTATCTATCTATTATTTATCTATTATCTATCTACTATTATTCATCTAAAAAGAAGAAAATTAGAGAACAAAGAAAGGTCCTGGTGCAGAGCCCCCCCAGGAAATCCAAAACTCAATTATAGAAATCCAGACAAATTGGGGCGGCACACCGTTTGTAGTGAATAAAAAGCTGTTTAATAAGCCAAAAGGGAGTTTGGCCAAACAACAGAACCTTTCTCAAGGCTGAGAAAGGTTTGGTTGTTTGGACCCGAAATGTCCTTTTGCCTTATTAAATAGCTTTTTTTTTTCCTAAAACTAGTGTGCCTCCAATTTGCTGGTTTTTATCTATTATTATCTATTATCTACTATCTATCTATTATCTATTATCTATCTATCTATCTTTTTTTTTTTTTTCCCAAAGTAATCCATTTTCTGTGTTTAGAAAGGGCAGTGTGAATGGTAGGGTCTTGTGATAAAACAGCTGGCGAAGCCCCCTGCTGAACAGAAGAGAAGACTGCAAAGGTAAGCCTAAAATCAATGAATTGTTTTCATAATAGGATTGATCTGGTGGTATTTTCCTTTATGTGTATTATTGGTTTGGTATAAAGAATTATGTTGGTAGGCGTTCTTTTTCGTTTTTTCACATTTTTTGTTCTTATATTTTTACAACCGAACGCCATGGCTTGCCCCCCCCTGTTTTGATCCTGGGTACGCCCATGCCGCTGTTGGCTTTTTGGGTGTTACCATAATATCTGGAATTATGTCATAGAAAAAGATAATAGTGAAGGATTGGTCGGATCACACGTTCTGAAAATAAGGATAAATCTCAATATCTAAGTAAAATTATCTAGAGATATTTTTACTTTTTTTCCGCTATCTATTGGAGTAAGATTGATATAAATTTTGCCACATTTAAAAAATAATAAAAAAAAAAAAACACATTCCAAATATCTAAAACTGGCCAAGTAGCAAGCCCAACCCATATTTCATTCCAGTTTTACAAACTAATGTGTTTGGTACAAATGTTTTTAATTTTATTGGTGGATAGTTTAACATGTTTTTGCAGGTGACTAACATTGGGGGTAATTTATCATTCTTAATTTCTGAGGGTTTTACCATCAGTCCCACAAGTTTATTTTAGTTTTTGCATGGTTTTTTGTTAAATTTGATGTATTTTTGAATATAATCTTCTATTATAGTTTTCTCAGGTTTTATAGAACCCACCCCCAGGAAGACGTCATGGACTCAGGGAAGGTGAGTGCACTTGGTGTATTTCTTAAGATAAACCTGCGCCGGGTTTGTATTAAATAAAAGGTAAAAACCCTTTAAGCTTATTTTTTTTATAAAATGGAAATTAACTAAATTATTAACTAAAAAAATGGAGATTTGATTTGGCTTTTATCCTAAGGTCATATTACAAGACTCCGTTAAAGGGTTGATTGTGACTTGTAGGTCGCTACTTCCAAAGGTGGCGCTTAGGTAAAGTCCTTTTGTTTGAAGGGAGGCAATTTGCATATAAAATTTCCCAGAGGAGCATTCACGGCAAAATAACCCTCCTTACCTTGAACCCAGATGGTATTCCTTCCACAAGGAGTAAACCTACCCCAGACCCCAGTCCAGAGCCCTCATCTAGCCAAATCAGATTTCCTTTTGCAGACAGGACCAACGTCCGAAACACCTGTCTGCAAATGGAGATTCGTTTGGCTTTTATCCTAAGTCAATTACAAGACTCGAAAAGGTTGATTGTGATTGTAGGCGTACTTCCAATAGGTGGCGCTATAGAGTACAAGCCCTTTGTTTGAAGAGGCAATTTGCTATTAAAATTTCCCAGAGGAGCATTGCACGGCAAATAAGCTCCTTCCTTGCACGCCGAGTGGTAGTCACTCTCCACAAGGAGTAACCTTACCCCCAGACCCCACCAGAGCCTTCATCTAGCCAAATCAGATCTCTTACTTTGCACTGCGAGGACCAAAAGTGAAACACCGGTTGCAAATGGAGATTCTGATTTGGCTTTTATCCTAAGTCATATTAAAGATCGTTAAAGGGTTGATTGTGACTTTAGGATCGCTATTCCAATAGGGGGGCCCTATAGAGTACAAGTCCTCTTTGTTTGAAAGGCAATTTGAAATATTAAAATTTCCCAAGGAGATTGCACGGCGAAAAGCCTCCTTACCTTGACCCCAAGCTGGTATGTCACTCCCCAAGGAGTAACCTTCCCCCCCCAACCCGTCCAGACCTCTCATTAGCCAAATCAGATCTCTCCTACTTTGCACGACGAGGACCAACAGCCCGAAAACAGTGTCGCAAATGGGATTTGATTTGGCTTTTTCCTAAGTATATTACAAGCTCGTTAAAGGGTTGATTGTGACTTGTAGGATCGCTACTTCCAATAGGTGGCGTATAGGTAAAGTCCTCTTTGTTTAAAAGAGGCAATTTGCATTTAAAATTTCCCAGAGGCATTGCCGGGAAAAGCCTCCTTATTGCCGCCAGAGCTGGTATGTCACCTCACAAGGGTAACCTTACCCCCCGACCCCAGCCAGGCCTCTCTCTGCCAAATCGATCCCCCTACTTTGCATTTGTCGAGGACCAAAGTCCGAAACACCGGTTGCAAATGGGAGATTCGATTTTGGCTTTTATCCTAAGTATATTAAAGATCGTTAAAGGGTTGATTGTGTTGGGATCGACTTCCAATAGGTGGCGCTATAGAGTACAATCCTCTTTGTTGAAGGGCAATTTGCATATTAAAAATTTCCCAGAGGGATTGCCGGCGAATAAGCCTCCTTACCTTGAACGCCAGATGGTATGTCCCTTCCAAAAGGAGTAACCTTACCCCCCAGACCCCAGTCCAGAGCCTTCTTAGAAAATCGACTCCCACTTTGATGACGAGGCCCAAAGTCCGAAACACCGTGCTGCAAATGGAGATTCGTTTGCTTTTATCCTAAGTTATTACAGACTCTTTTAAAAAAGGGTTGTTGTGACTTGTAGGATCGTCTTCAATAGGTGGCGCATAGATACAAGTCCTCTTTGTTTGAAGAGGCAATTTGCATAACTAAAAACGTAAGAAGTAAATAGTAGCTGTTTTCAAGATTCTAACTGTTCTAGTCAAAGTATTTTGTCTGTTAGTCAATGGCAAAATTTTTACAAGAACGAAGATTATTTCATTGTCGACCTTTAGTCAAAAACTCTACAGTTCATGAGGATTAGTGGAGATTGTCTTTAAAGCCCCACTCCAGGGTTTTTCTTTTTTCAATGTTGGATGCTATACTAAAGTAATTTCCTTGGCCCTAGTAATTACCTCTGGCAAAAATTAAGGACACTGCAAAATGCCCAGTTTGTTGATTTTTCCTTTAAGGTATGTTTTAAGTAAAATGGTAAATTGTTTTTATTATAAACTACTGACAACATGTTGATGTCCAAGCAATAAATTTTGCTTTATTTTTTAAAAAAATGAGAAATGGTCAAAATAAACAAAAAATGCAGTGCTTGCAGCCTAATAATGCTGTGAAACAATTTTAAATCATTTAGAAAAACAACAATACAATGTTTTAACTCAGAAGAGTTAGAAATCAATATTTTGTGGAATAACATGATTTTTAATCAAGCTTTCATGGTCTTGGCTTACTTTCCCACCAGTCTTTCAATGCCCGGTGCAAAAATGTAAGCATTTTTTTTTTGGGTGGCTTGTACTTCCTCATCCTCTTGATTAATTCCAGAGGTTTTCAATGGGGTTAGGTTGGGTTGGGGGCCATGACAGGGATTTGATGTGGTGGTCACTTAATTTTTGCCAGAGTGTATTTAAGCCATTGCCTTCTTCTGTTATGGGCGCTGCTCCGGTGTTCCAGCAGTTTGTACCTAATCCACCTTAGTGTTCGTTGGCAGTGGAGGTCATTTTCTCAATGCAAGTCAATGAGAGCCAAACAAGGTGAAAAGGCCCCATGACTTACATGAGTGTTTGCCTTTAGCTGATTTTTGGCAGTCAGAAACTGCCGTAAAAAGATGGCAAGAGACCCAATTACATTACCTCAAGGCTGCGTCTTGTGTTGGGAAACATAATGCATGCCCAATTTGGCGATCAGTCTTTGGACCCCCACATGATTTGTGATAAACATTGACACTACTTTCAGCTTGCAACATAGTCTATTCTTGAACAATTTGCAAGTTCTTCCTAATTAAACCCTGACTAATGATGCACTACCTATTTCCTGTTTTTGAAGAGGTTATTCACAGCTGCGTGTTTATTATTCCCTGTTTCCTAATGCTGCAATCAATATAATAAACATAATTTGGGGAAATGTGGTTGTCCCCCCCGGGCAAGGCTTATTTGTGCCCAAAACCCCAGTAGTGCGGGCCCGGAGAGCAAATTATGCCACCACATTTTCCCCAGTTAGAAGTATTATGCCACCTCAGTGTTATAAAAGTAATGCTGCCCTGAGTCCCCATTAAAATCTAATGGGCACCTTTGTGCTACCACCCCGTACGAGTAGCCCCCGTGGAAAATGCTGTGAGTAAATCCTTGCCTGTGCTAAGGGGGATAATCTTGCAGGGTGTAGGCCTACAGTAGGCTGTGGTCCAGAGGAAAGAGGTGACTTGTTCCATACCCGGATTTTATTGTATGACTAGTTGTCATAAAGTTCAAAGGGGCCCAGAAGGAACTTTAGGCCCGGTCCCCCTTTGCTGCCCAGACGGGACGTCGCCTCCTCACCTGCGCTCACGTCCCATGTCCCACCCCCCTCTGCGCCTATGGACGTCCTCCTTCAGCCCTGCTGGTCCCGCGGCTCCCCTGTTTGGCCTTAGGGCGGCGCCCGCCCCCCCCCGCTCTTAAAGGAGCCGCGGCATTTTCCAAAATTTTCAGCTCCAGCCAATGCTGGAGGACTCCACCCAAAATTTAAGGGCTTCCTCCTTAATGAGGTGCCCGACAATGTTGTTCCTGTCGTCTAATTGTTTCGTTCAGCTCTGTTTCCAGTTACTGCTGTTACTGGGCTTGCGTCTGCCCATCCGTCTGCAGTTCCATCCGAGGTTGGACGTATCTGCGGTTCCCCGGCTTTGCCCGCTACCTAGGGTGCGATTTATTGCATCGACTGAGCTCCTTCCCGGGAAATTGGACATCTCTGCGAGATCCCTGGCTCTTGCCTGCTCACCTGGGGGCGATCATTCCCTCCGATGCAGCTCCATCCTGAAGTTCGGAATCATCTGCAGAGATCCCGGCTTTGCCTGTCACCTGGACGTCATCTGCATCCGACTGCAGCCTACTGGGAGGTCCACCATATCAGGTCGTATTTTTAAACCCGCCTGCTAGGATGCTGGCATTGCTGTGAAACCCGCCCGTCTAGGTGCCTGGTCAATGCCATAAACCTCTGCCCAGAGTCTGCTGGTCATTGCGTGACAACCTGCCTGTCAGGAGACTTCCTGGTATTGCCGGACAACCTGCTGCCCAAGACTGCCTGGACCTGCCGTGACAACCTGTGCCCAGAACTGCCTGGTCACTTGGGACAACCTGCCTGTCCAGAGCGCCTGGTACTTGCCGTGACAACCTGCTGTCCAGAGACTGCCTCGGTTATTACCGTTAAACCTGCCTGCCAGAGATTCCTTGGTACTTGTGTGACAACCTGCCGTCCGAAATCCTTATCCCTTTCCGGGGAAACCCTGCCCTTTTCCCAGGTGACCCGCTCTCTTCAAGTAAAATTTTGTATAATAAAGCTAGTGGTTCCCCAACCTGACCTGTCTCGTCAGTATTCCACCCACCAGACCGTTACAGTTTGTCGGGCCATGGAACCCTGGACCCAAACCCTTATCCCGGAACGGTCATGGCTGTTCGCCAGAGGTCCAACAGGAGCCATCCTGGTCACCTGCGGAAGTAAATCCTTGGACACTCTGAACAATCACTTGAACCATGCTGGAGCCATGACCAATAATCCGTCAGTCCCGCTGATTCCCAATTCCGTGGTTTCCATTCCGACCCCGCTTCATCCTCCTAGGTTGGGGGCATCCTGCTCTGGCTCGGGGTTTCTTAATCTGTGCCCCGCATTTGAACTCTGCACACCATTTAATCTGACCGGGCCAAAATTGCTTCATCTGTCCCTCTCACCGGGGAACCCGGCGGCTTAACCCTTGGGAGAGAGGGATCCTCTGGATCGTGCCTGCTTTTCTCTCGGCCCTTTCCCCGAAGGTATTCGACGAACCTGGAGAAGATTTCTGCTCATCCTGTGCGTCTCGTCAGGAGTTTCTCCCGTTGGTCAATATGCCATACGGTTCGGACTTTAGTCAGAACTAAGCCTGGGAATGAAGCTCTAATTTCGGGTTTTGGGGGGTTTCCGGCCGTATTAAAGACGAATTGCCGGTGGGAGTTCAACTTTAGATGATTTAATAAATCTTGCCAATCGAATTGATCTTCGGTTCCAGGAGAGCCAAAAGAGATCCCCTAAAAAAGAATTTTCCCATCTTGCACCCTCGTGTCGAGATCTATAACCTCTTCCTTTCCTAGGTGCCATGCTGAGCTATACAGGTCGACCAGACAAGATGGTCAAAGCCCGTCAGGACTCACGCCGTGCCGAGAAAAGTTGCTTTACTGCGGCAGTAAGGAGAACTGGACCAAACCTGTCGGAGAAGTCGGGAAAAAACGCCTGTGTTAGTTCGCTCGGAGAGGTCAATCTAGCAAAATAAATCCTCTTCAATCCCTGCTGCTGTCGGTTTTCAATTCTGATCGTAAGAACCGCCACTTCGAAATGGCCAACTTGATTTGGAGCAGCTGGGAATCTGTGTCACAGGCTTAGTAGAGAAGAATCACATCCCACCAAAACCCTTTTTGGGAACCTGTATCTGTTGCTGCTGTGGATGGGGGTTCCTACTCGCCCCATCCGACTTATCACCGAAGTCATAACCCTGCAGGTGGGAATGTTGCATTCTGAGAGCATCTCATTTCATGTTCTGCCTGGACTTCTCTCATGCTTTCTTACTAGGTCTGCCTTGGCTCCAAAAACATGCACCTGTGCTCGACTGGCAGAAATGGAGAGGTCTTCGCTGGGGACAGGACTGTCATAAAACGTGTCTGGTGCCTGTTCATCCTGTCTATTCTTCTCCTACACCTGCTAATCTACCTGGACTCCCGATTCCATATTGGTCATTTGCTGATGTCTTCAATAAAAGGAAGCAGAGACATTACCCCCGCATAGACCATATGATTGCCCGATTGACCTGTTACCCGGTACTACGCCTCCCCGTGGGCGTATTTACCCGTTGTTGCTGCTGAGACCAGGTCGATGTCCGAATATATCGAGGAGAACTTAGCAAAGGGATTCATCCGGAAATCTACCTCCCCAGGGGAGCAGGTTTCTTCTTCGTTAAAAAGAAAACGGATCTCTCCGTCCCTGTATTGACTACAGAGGCCTAAATTCGATCACGGTGAAGAATAAGTACCCTCTTCCGCTCATTCCAGAACTGTTTGATCGTCTTAGAGGGGCTAGAGTCTTCACCAAACTAGATCTTCGTGGAGCATACAACCTGGTTCGTATCCGTCGAGGAGATGAATGGAAGACGGCATTCAACACCCGGGACGGCCACTACGAGTACTTGGTGATGCCCTTTGGTCTCTGTAATGCTCCAGCAGTCTTTCAGGAGTTGGTCAACGACATCTTCCGGGACCTCCTCTATTCCTGCGTTGTGGTGTACCTTGACGACATCTTGGTCTTCTCTCCGGATCTTCGTCTCACCGGAGGGATGTTCGTCAGGTTCTGCTCAGGCTCAGGCAGAATCACCTCTTCGCCAAATAGAGAAGTGCCTCTTTGAGCAGACATCGCTTCCGTTTCTGGGCTACATCATTTCTCAGACAGGCCTACGAATGGATCCGGAGAAAATTGTCTGCCATCGAGAAGTGGCCCCGACCGGAGGGGTTGAAGGCCATTCAGCGGTTCCTGGGATTCGCCAACTATTACCGTCTCTTCATACCGCACTTCTCTTCCAGGACTGCTCCAATCTCAGCGCTCACTCGCAAGGATGCTAACCCCAAACAGTGGACGACCGAAGCAGAGGAGGCCTTCCTTTCTCTGAAACAGGCCTTCTCTTCCGCTCCAGTGCTGCATCGCCCGGATGGCAACAAGCAGTTCTTCCTGGAGGTGGACGCTTCCTTGCTGGAGCCGGAGCGGTTCTTACCCAAAAAATCGCCATCCGGGAGGATGGTGTCCTGCGGTTTCTTCTCCAAACTCTTCTCCTCCTCGAGCGCAACTACTCCATAGGAGATCGAGAGTATTGGCCATTAAGTTGGCATTGGAGGAGTGGCGTTACCTACTCGAAGGGGCTCTTCATCCGGTAATCATCTACACGGATCACAAAAATCTGGCATACCTCCAGCAGGCACAGAGACTTAATCCTCGCCAAGCCGGTGGTCCTTGTTTTTTCGCCGCCTTCGATTTTCTTTTGCATTTTCGCCCCAGCTGACAAAAACGTCAAGGCGGATGCCTTGTCTCGGTCTTTTCTGGTGTCGGATCTCGAAGATGAGCCTAAACATATCATCGATCCCGCCAGAGTGATGCAGGTGGCTCCCGTGAGTCTAAATCGTCTCCCTCCTGGTAAGACGTTCGTATCAGAAACCGATCGGAAGAGAATCCTACATTGGGGTCACTCGTCTAAACTCGCTGGCCACGCTGGTCAAAAAAAGACCCTCCAACTCATTACTCGGCATTATTGGTGGCCTACCCTGCACAAAGACGTAATAGACTTTGTTTCTGCCTGTGTTTCCTGTGCCCGCAACAAAGTTCCGAGACACCTGCCTACCGGCCGTCTTCTTCCGCTTCTGTACCCGCTGCCCCCTGGCAGCATATAGCCATGGACTTCATAACAGATCTGCCCGTCTCTGCCGGTTGTACGGTCATTTGGGTGGTCGCTGACCGCTTTTCCAAGATGGCTCACTTCATTCCTCTGCCAGGTCTTCCGTCTGCACCCGGTTGGCTAAAGACTTTATCCGCCACATCTTCCGTCTTCATGGTCTGCCTCGTCACATTGTGTCGGATCGTGGGGTTCAGTTCACCTCACGTTTCTGGAGAGCCACTTGTAAGTTGCTAGACGTCACCCTGGATTTTTCCTCCGCTTACCACCCACAGTCCAATGGACAAGTTGAACGAATAAATCAGAATTTGACCAGTTATCTTCGACACTTCGTTAATGCCCACCATTCTGACTGGGTGGAGCTCCTGCCTTGGGCCGAATTCTCCTACAATAATCATGTGAGCGAATCTTCCACCAAGTCTCCGTTTTTTGTAGTCTTCGGTCAGCACCCTCGGATCCCTGTCCCTGTTTCCATCTCTGTGGACAATCCAGCTGCGGAATCTCTGGTTAAGAGAATTCTCCTCCATCTGGGAGAGTACCCGGTCCGCACTCATTCAGTCATCCGAGCGCATGAAAAGACATGCTGACAAAAAACGTCTGGATCCTCCTCAATTCCGTCCTGGGGACAAAGTCTGGCTTTCGTCCAAATATGTTCGACTCAAAATTCCATCCTACAAGTTAGGTCCTCGGTTCATCGGTCCTTTTGAGATCATCAGTCAGATCAATCCGGTGTCCTATAAATTGAAACTCCCGGCCAATTTGAGAATTCCTAATTCTTTTCATGTATCTCTCCTCAAACCTGTGGTTCTTAACTCTTTTTTTAAGTCTACAGGTACACCTCCTGCTCCAGTGTCTGCTGATGATGAATTTGAGGTAGAGAAACATTCTGGCCACAAAAAGGACTGTAGCGCCCGCGTCCCTGCCTGCTGCCAGACAGGGACGTCGCTCTCCTCACCTGCGCTCAGCGTCCTCAGTGCTCCCAGCCCCCTCTGCGCCTATGACGTCCTCCTTCAGCCCTGCTGGTCCCGCGCGCTCCTTCCCTGCTACTGGCCTTAGGGCGCGCGCCCGCACCCTCCCCCTCTTAAAGGAGCCGCGCGCATTTTCCAAATCAGTCTCCAGCCAATGCTGGAGGACTCCACCCTATATTAAGGGCTTCCTCCTTAATGTAGGTGCCCGAGCAATGTTGTTCCTGTGCAGTCTAACTCTGTTTCAGCCTTCAGCTCCTGATTCCAGTTACCTGCCTGTTACCTGTCGGCTTGCCTGTCTGCCATCCGTCTGCAGTTCCATCCAGAGGTTCGGACGTCATCTGCAGAGATCCCCGGCTCTTGCCTGCTCACCTAGGAGCGATCATCTGCCATCCGACTGCAGCTCCATCCGGAAGTTCGGACATCATCTGCAGAGATCCCCGGCTCTTGCCTGCTCACCTGGGAGCGATCATCTGCCATCCGACTGCAGCTCCATCCTGAAGTTCGGACATCATCTGCAGAGATCCCGGCTCTTGCCTGCTCACCTGGGAGCGATCATCTGCCATCCGACTGCAGCCTACCTGGAGGCTCCACCATATCAGGTCGTATATACCTGCCTGTCTAGAGACTGCCTGGTCACTTGCTGTGACAACCTGCCTGTCTAGAGACTGCCTGGTCACTTGCCATGACAACCTGCCTGCCCAGAGTCTGCCTGGTCACTTGCTGTGACAACCTGCCTGTCTAGAGACTGCCTGGTCACTTGCCGTGACAACCTGCCTGCCCAGAGACTGCCTGGTCACTTGCCGTGACAACCTGCCTGCCCAGGACTGCTGGTCATTGCCGTGACAACCTGCCTGCAGAGTGCTGCACTTGCTGTGACAACCTGCCTGTCTAGAGACTTCCTGGTCACTTGCCGTGACAACCTGCCTGCCCAGAGACTGCCTGGTCACCTGCCGTGACAACCTGCCTGCCCAGAGACTGCCTGGTCACTTGCCGTGACAACCTGCCTGTCCCAGAGACTGCCTGGTCACTTGCCGTGACAACCTGCCTGTCCAGAGACTGCCTCGGTTACTTACCGTTACAACCTGCCTGCCCAGAGACTTCCTTGGTCACTTGCTGTGACAAACCTGCCTGTCCAGAAACTACCTATATCCTCTGCCGTGAATCCCTGCCCTTTTCCCAGGTGCCACCCGCTCTCTTACAAGTAAAATCTCTTGTATAATAAAGCTATGTGGTTCCACCAACCTGACCTGTCTCGTCAGTAGTTCCACCCACCAGACCCGTTACAAGAACATTGGCACCAGACTAAAAGTCTGAGGCATGCTCTAGCAACGTCATTACTTTTTCTTTTTTTTCTTTTGAAATGTTGTGGCCCTAAGAACTTTGCAACTAGGGTAACTATCCCTGTCCTCCCGCCATGAGTCAAAAAGAGGTTCCACAGGAGTCGTGACATCTCTGTGATGGCTTGTGACTCCCTGCTTTCACATAGTCACTGAGCTCCTTGGTGGCTGCTCGGATTCTTAATTTTGATTATTTACAGCAAACACTACATTATTCATATATGATTTTATCTTTACCAAAGTGCCCAAAGCAGTTTTGCAAGTTTAATATTTAAAGTGTTTTGGAGATCAATGGAAGTCCCACCAGTCACTCCACTGATCGGACACTTATGGCATATCTTAGTGACCTACAAGAAATATTATATGTGGGTAAACCCTTTAAATATATAGCAATTTTATAATGTGCAGTTATTGGAATAGTGCCCAATAGCTTTCCGTTACCATGCATGAATTATTGTGGGGAATGGCTTTTTAAATTCTTCAACAGAATATATCTATTATATAGCAGTCTATAGACACCTACCTGCTGCCACTCAGTAATAACAGTATCATGCTGGTGGATCTACAGAGCAATGGTGGTGAGGAATGATACAGCCTTACATGAGTGTCATTGGAATATTCTCACTGATAAAGTATTCTGAATATGGCACCACATGAGGAAAATGATGTTTAAACAAGTCCTTGTATTTTCATGCGCATTTAATAAGTGTGAACTGTTACAATGTGTAACCTGCTCAGAAAATAACATCAGCATAACTTCACAGTGCTTAAAGGGAACCTGACAGCTGATACATGCTGCCTGAGCATGCATCAGACCGTGGCCGCACGATTTCAGCTATGTATATTTAACTCAGGTGTTTCAGAGAAAAACATGGAATGATAGCTGCCGGGGACCAATTCACACGAGAGACTAATCGGACAGGTGGGCCCCCGGCAGCTTCTCCCCGCCTGCTGCGGTGGGGGTGATAGCTCTCTACTTGCATTTATGTTTAATGAGAAACCTGTCACGCTGAGGATCCACCTGTCCAACCAGCCTTCTGTGCGGCTCGGTCCCCAGACGATATTCAACCATGTACACCCAGTGTCTAATACTTTCTGCCTGTAGAGCGGGCAGCATGAATCAGCTGTCAAGTTCCCTTTTAATGTGTTTGCCACTACTTTTTATTATTTTGAAGTGGTGGCCTTAGGCTATGTTTTCATGTTTGTTTTTCTTCCAGATGCTTTTTTCTGTAGGACTCAATATTCAAAATATAGCAATCTGCTTTGCATTTTTTGCTGCTTTTTTAAAATGTTTTTCCAATTTTTTTGTGCTTTTTATCACAAATTTAAGGCAGCTTTTTTCTTCTTTGTTCCTATTTTAGTGCAGAGCCTGCTTCATAAGCAGTAAAGGGAATTTGCAAGATGTGGTATCTTTTAGACATCTTTTAGAGTTTTGCAAGAGGATAGACACTTTAGACCTTGTAAATTGATGTTTACCTCAGGCATTACGACATTTGTGGCACATCAAGTGCGTCTTTGCTAAATCTAGAATCCCCATTTCAAACCGTAGTCAATTCTAGGTTCACATAGCGTTAATGCAGTCAGTTCAACACATAGCATTGACGGACTGCATTAACGCTACTGTCATATTGTGATCGGGTCTACCGATCACGCTAGCGCAGCTTCTCCATCTGAGCTAGCAGTGATGGACCCCCGATCGCTGCAGACCGCGTCCGAGGGTCCGTCACAGAATGACGGCACATCGCTAACGCATGCCGATTTCGGCATGTGTTAGGATGCGCTACTGTTATTGCGGGCAATGGCGGCGTTAATGCATCCGTTACATAGCGTTAGTGCCGCTATGTGACGAATGCCATCAGCGCATTGCCCGCAACGCAATGTGAACCCGGCCTAAGCACCATTACAAACTCTGTGACAGGTAGGTCCCCAAATATCAGGTGGCATTTCTAATGAGAGAGGCCTTTGTGTATCCTCAGACATTAAGGCCTAGTTACTATTGATCTGATGCATCTCATAATATACCTACACAATTGAATTTACAATAACTTTGCTAAAGATATCAAGGGTTTTCCAACATGCTCTCTATTTCCACCAGTGTACTATAATTGTAGGCATTATATAGGTGTTTTAATGCTTTAGCTCACTCCTGCTTAGTAAACACTCTGGTTGTCGTGAGACATTTCTTCAGTTACCAAGGCCTAACTGTTAAATAGGCATTTGAGTGCAAACCGCCAAAGTGTAAAGTGCACAGGAGACCTAGATAGGATGTTTGTGCCTGGATCCGTGCCACTGAAGGTCCCAGAGACTTCTAAACATGATCCACCTGTTGGTCCATATCCTAGACATATCTGGGTCCACCCAAATGCCCCAAAGGATGAGTTTGATATAGTGTGTCATGAAATTTGGAAAAGAGCTCAGAGCTTACCAGAAGGTTTAAAACCTCGAAGTGGAAATTTGACAACAAAGACTGTAGAGACACATGAAGAATCAAATAATACTAATGTGAGGTAAGATTATAGTTCTGAGGGAACAATATTATCAGACCATGATTATAGAGAAGGCAAAAGGGGGAATTGCCCAGGGGCATTCTTCACTGAGTTTTCCCAAGCCAGTACATGTATTAAAATCATACCTTCAATGTAACAAATGATTATGCAACATTGGCTCCTATTCTCTTAACTAGCTGTCAGGGTCTGCTACAGATTGATTGGAGCCATGCTGTTCATCTCTGTTCTCTGTTTTCATCCTGCACTGCCTGAGCTAATATCAGCTGATTAATGTTCTTTTAGGAAGAGTTTTCAGCATGCTCATTATCAGCAGAGGTAGGGTTGTAATGATAGCTAACACCTGAACACACAGCTGATAACACAGGATCCAACTTTCATAATAGGTCTCAGCTCCCACTAGCTCTTCAACCTATTGCCACTGCAGTCAATTACTGCAAATTTTCATGTGGGCTTTAAGAAATCCAGGGAATAGCGCCAAAGACAAAAAAGTGATTTAAACAATAAGTTATTTTCTGTTGAAACATTCCCTCTGAAGACATAATGTAAAGTGGTAAAATTAAAGCCTAGTATCTGTTAACAGCAAAAGTTCAGATTATAGGTGTATATATACACATGCACTCTATATATGAACTAGCCCCCATTTCACTCATAATCTGTGTGTGTGTGCATGATCCGTGTCTGTTGTTACCATCAGTGTGTCATCAGTGTATGGTCCGTGTGTCCGTTCTTAACATCAGTGTGTCATCAGTGTATGGTCCGTGTGTCCGTTCTTAACATCAGTGTGTCATCAGTGTTTGGTCCGTGTGTCCGTTCTTAACATCAGTGTGTCATCAGTGTTTGGTCCGTGTGTCCGTTGTTACCATCAGTGTGTCATCAGTGTTTAGTCCGTGTGTCCATTGTTACCATCAGTGTGTCATCAGTGTTTGGTCCGTGTGTCCGTTGTTACCATCAGTGTGTCATCAGTGTTTGGTCCGTGTGTCCGTTGTTACCATCAGTGTGTCATCAGTGTTTGGTCCGTGTGTCCGTTGTTACCATCAGTGTGTCATCAGTGTTTCGTCTGTGTCCATGTTACTATCAGTGTGTCATCAGTGTTTCGTCTGTGTCCATTGTTACTATCAGTGTGTCATCAGTGTTTGGTCCGTTTGTCCGTTGTTACCATCAGTGTGTGATCAGTGTTTAGTCCGTGTGTCCATTGTTACCATCAGTGTGTCATCAGTGTTTAGTCCGTGTGTCCGTTGTTACCATCAGTGTGTCATCAGTGTTTAGTCCGTGTGTCCGTTGTTACCATCAGTGTGTCATCAGTGTTTAGTCCGTGTGTCCGTTGTTACCATCAGTGTGTCATCAGTGTTTAGTCCGTGTG
>JARQOD010000002.1:355613719-355636219 GCA_033576555.1 Oophaga sylvatica | reverse complement strand
TCTATCTATCTATCTATCTCATATATATCTATTTATCTATCTCATATCTATCTATATATCTGCCTGTCTATATATCTATCTAACTGTCTATCCCATATCTATCTATCTATCTATCTATCTATCTATCTATCTATCTATTATCTATCTATCCATATTTATCTATCTATCCCATATCTATCTATCTATCTATCTATCTATCTATCTATCTATATCTATCTATCACTATCTATCTATCTATCTATCTATCTATTCTATCATATCTATCTATTACATCTATCAATATCTATCCCATATCTATCTATCTATCTATCTATCTATCTATCTATCTATCTATCTATCTATCCCATTATCTATCCCATATCATCTATCTATCTATCTATATCTATCTATCTATCTATCTATCTATCTATCTATCTATCTATCTATCTATCCTATCTATCTATCCATATCTATCTATATCTATCTATCTATCCATATTATTATCTATCTATCTATCCTATATTATCTATCTATCTATCTATATCTATCTATCTATCTATCCATATTTATCTATCTATCCATATTTCTATCTATCTATCTACTATCTATCTATCTATCTATCTATCTATCTATCTATCTATCCTATATTTACTCTATATGTCTATCTATCTAACAAAGAAATGAGGCAGCACTCCATAGGGTAAAGTGAAAAATATGTGGTTTTATTTTACCTATAGATAGATAGATATGAGATAGATAGATAGATAGATAGATAGATAGATAGATATGGGATAGTTAGATAGATATGAATGGTAGATAGATAGATAGATAGATAGATATATAGATAGATAGTAGTAGATAGATATGAGATAGATAGATAGATAGACAATAGATATATAGACAGATAGATAGTAGATAGATATGGGATAGATAGATAGATAGATAGATAGATAGATAGATAGATAGATAGATAGATATGAGATAGATAGATATGAGTAGATGGATAGATAGATAGATAGATATGGGATAGATAGATGGATAGAAGATATGGATAGATAGATAGATAGATAGATAGATAGATAGATAGATATGAGATAGATAGATACAAAATAGATATATAGACAGATAGATAGTTAGATAATATGGGATAGATAGATAGATAGATAGATATGAGATAGATAGATAGAATAGATGATAGTATAGATAGATAGATAGATAGATAGGAAGATAGATATGGATAGATAGATAGATAGATAGATAGATAGATAGATAGATGATAGATAGATAGATATGGATATGGATAGATAGATAGATATGATAGATAGATAGATAGATGATAGAAAGATATGGGATAGATAGATAGATAGATAGATAGATAGATAGATAGATAGATATGGATAGATAGATAGATATGGATAGATAGATAGATATGGGATAGATAGATAGATAGATAGATAGATAGATAGATAGATAGATAGATAGATATGGGATAGATAGTTAGATAGATAGATATATAGAAGATAGATAGATAGATATGAGATAGATAAATAGATAGATAGATAGATATGGGATAGATAGATAGATAGATAGATAGATAGATTAGATAATTGTAGATAGATAGATATGAGATAGATAGATAGAAAGATATGGGATAGATAGATAGATGAAGATATGGGATAGATAGATAGATAGGATAGATAGATAGATAGATAGATAGATAGATATATAGATAGATTAGATATTGATGATAGATAGATAGAATAGATAGATAGATAATGATAGATAGATAGATAGATAGATAGATAGATATATAGATAGATAGATAATTGGGATAGATAGATAGATAGATAGATAGATAGATATGGGATAGATAGATAGATAGATAGATAGATAATGGATAGATAGATAGATAGATATGGGATAGATAGATAGATAGATATGGGATAGATAGATAGATAGATATGGATGATAGATAGATAGATAGATAGATATATGGATAGATAGATAGATAGATAGATAGATAGATAGATATGGGATAGATAGATATGGGATAGATAGATATGATAGATAGATATGGATAGATAGATTGGGATAGATAGATATGGGATATAGATAGATAGGATAGATAGATAGATAGAAATATGGGATAGATAGATAGATAGGATAGATAGATATGGATAGATAGATAGATAGATAGATTTGGATAGATAGATAGATAGATAGATAGATAGATAAGATAGATAGATAGATATGGATAGATAGATAGATAGATATGGGATAGATAGATAGATAGATAAGATATGGGATAGATAGTTAGATAGATAGATAGATAGACACAGATAATAGATAGATATGGATAGATATGGGATAGATAGATAGATAGATAGATAGATGTAGATATATTTGTAGATAGATAGATATGAGATAGATAGATAGAAGATATGGATAGATAGATAGATGGAAAGATATGGATAGATAGATAGATATGGAATAGATAGATAGATAGATAGATAGATAGATAGATAGATAGATAGATAGATAGATAGAAATATAGATTAGATGTAGATATATTTGTAGATAGATAGATATGAGATAGATAGAAAGATTATGATAGATAGATAGATAGATAGATATGGGATAGATAGATATGGGATAGATAGATAGATAGATAGATAGATAGATAGATAGATAGATAGATAGATAGATATGGGATAGATAGATAGATAGATAGATAGATAGATAGATAATGATGAAGATAGATAGATAGATATGTGATAGATAGATATGGATAGAAGATATGATATAGGATAGATAGATAGTAGATAGATATGGGATAGATAGATAGATAGATAGATATGGGATAGATAGATAGATAGATAGATGATAGATAGATAGATAGATAGGGATAGTTAGATAGATATATAGATAGATATGGATAGATAGATATGGGATAGATAGATAGTATGTCTGTGGTTTGTTAATGCACATGCGCGAGTCTAGAATATGCCACACATATGATGTTGTGATGATGCGCTTGAGCATGCGCAGTAGAAACATAGAAACGCTATTATGGCATGTTTACAGCGTCCTCCATGTGCTGACAGTTAATCCTTAAGGGGTGAGTTATATTCACAATTGCACAGATGTTTATGGTATTTAATCATTATCAATTTAATAAAAATAACAAAATAATGGTATCTGAGAGTCACTTTAAAGCACATGTCACTTTATATGATGCAATTGAGAGGACACTAGGACACTATTTAGTAAATGGATTGTAATATGTGATATTTTATAATGATTGTTGGAATATTGTTTAATGTGGATTGTTAATAATAATGTATAAATATATATAGTCACCTGTGTGTGTAATCCATTGCTTGAGAAAGGCTCAGTGTGAGACAAACGTTGCCACACCATGTGGGTTTGAAATAAAACCACATATTTTTCACTTTAACCTATGGAGTGCTGCCTCATTTCTTTGTTATATGGATTGGGGCAAATTTTGTATGCTTGCTGAGGAGGCTTGTGCACCCACTTTTTGGTTTTTGTGCTGTTCCATTTTTTTGTTTCTATCTATCTCTGTCTGTCTGTCTATCCAATACCAGTCAGGGCCGGGGCACAGTTACAGCCGCCTCTCTCTATGTACACGGCAGTGACTGAACCTGTGCCACCCCTTTGACTGGAAGCCGAACGCTGCTAGGGGGAATAAAGTTCATTTCCTCCCAGCTGTGGGGCTCTCAGAAGGATGTCAGAACGCTATTAGCCTGCAGATTAACCCCGTATATGCAGGTTAACAGCGTTATTTCACATGACAGTTCCTTTTTTGGCAGTGGGTGACAGAGAGAAACAAGGTGATGACTATTGATTCTAACCTGACAACATACAGTATGCAGAAAGGTGCAAGGATAAATTTGGCCTATGGTTGGTTTAACACAGAAATAAAACGGAAGAAACAATTAATAGGGATGTTAAGGATATACATAAAAAACAAAACTGGGAAGGCTTTATAATAAAACAAAACACAGTGATTTTATTCAGTGCAGTGTGTACGGAGCTCAATTATTACTGACAACATGGCTGCCCTTCCTGTTCCCGCTTTAGCACAGAAAACTTTGCTCCAGTGCTGCTCTATATAAACATTTTATTATTTTATTAACCTTTGTCTTAAGCGTCACTTTCCTGGATTCTTTTAGTAGACCAGACTTCAATTTCTGAAAATAATAGTCTGCCATAACACATGCAGTTAATTTTCTACAAAATAATTAAACCCAATTGTCGATGTTCCAGGCATAAAAGTAAAGGATGTATTAAGAAGCAAGGACATCCTGACATCTATCATTTATTTACCCAAACCTATTATGTAGGAGTCATATCTGCAACTTGGATTATTGGGTCTTTTTATCTCTACATATTTTCTGAGTACGTGAAAAAGTTCAATGAAAAGTATGAAATAAGAAATGTAAAGCATCTAACAATTACTAATAATTGTAAGTGTTTGTGCATTCTTTTGCAAGACATTTTGCGAAATCCTCAGGTAGATAGTAAAGGCCCCGTCACACATAACGAGATCGTTATTACGTCACGATTTTGAGATCGCTGGAGAGCCGTATCGTGATCGTTGAGGAGCTGTCAAACATGCAGAACTTCCCAACGATTTCGGCCGCCCCAGCGATCTAACTAACGATCTCGTTGGTCGTTGGGACGCTTTCACACAGCAGCTATTTCAACGATCCACACCTTGATAGGGGCTGTACTGTGTCACCAATCATCTCCGATTGGTGGACGCTACTGCGTTCTGATTGGGCGGCAGGTTTAAAATAAACCACTTGTAGCAGTTCCGTCCATTTGTTCCTGATTGTGTTCTGGTTCGGATCGTAGCAGCGTTCTTCGGCTGTGACTCTGTATCCATTCATCTGAGCTTTGTTCCTGACAAGCGTTCTGGTTTGTGGATTGTGGTGTTCTTTGGCTGTGACTCCACACAGCCCGGAGAATTCTGCTAAGATCTGCAATCCAGCACGAGGTCAGAAACAAAGGATGGAATCCTATTCTGTTGCTTTCTTTATGCACGGCGGGAAATGAGAACGCTGTAGCGACCACCAATCGGGGATGAGGGGCGCAGAAAAGTCCAGTTTATGCATGCCTACATGTTTCAGTTCTGAATCGCTAACGAGGTCGTTGGTTAGGTGTCAAATACAGTGATGCACACTGCCCAGCGGGAGCGCAACGACCTAGGAATGGTCCAGGAAGCTTTGTAACGATCAGCGATCTCACAGCAGGGGCCTGATCGTTGATACCTGTCAGACGTAACAAGATCGCTAGCGAAATCGTTATTGCGTCACAAAACCCGTGACGTATCAACGATCTCGCTACCGATCTCGTTATGTGTGATGGGGCCTTTACCCTGTTCAGTGATGGAAATAAGTATTTGATCCCTTGCTGATTTTGTAAGTTTGCCTACTGACAAAGACACGAACAGTCTATAATTTTAAGGGTAGGTTAATTTTAACATTGAGAGATAGAATATCAAAAATAAGATCCAGAAAATCGCATTGTATAAACTATATAAATTTATTTGCATTTTGCAGTGAGAAATAAGTATTTGATCCCTCTGGTAAACGAGACCTAATACTTGGTGGCAAAACCCTTGTTGGCAAGCACAGAATTCAGATGCTTTTTGCAGTTGATGATGAGGTTTGCACACATGTCAGGTGGAATTTTGGTCCTCCTCCTTTGCAGATCATCTCTAAATCATTAACATTTTGAGGCTGTCGCTTGCAACTCGGAGCTTCAACTCCCTCAATAAGTTTTCTATGGGATTAAGTCTGGAGACAGGCTAGGCCACTCCGTGACCTTAATGTGCTTCTTTTTGAGCACTCCTTTGTTGCCTTGGCTGTATGTTTTGGGTCATTGTCTTGCTGGAAGACCCAGCCACGACCCATTTTTAATGTCCTGGCAGAGGGAAGGAGGTTGTCACTCAGGATTTTACAGTACATGGCTCCATCCATTCTCCCATTGATGTGGTGAAGTAGTCCTGTGCGCTTAGCAGAGAAACACCCCCAAAACATAATGTTTTCATCTCCATGCTTGACAGTGGGGACCGTGTTCTTTCGGTTATAGGCAGCATTTCTCTTCCTCCAAACACTGGTGAGTTGAGTTAATGCCAAGGAGCTTATTTTTTGCCTCATCTGACCACAGCACCTTCTCCCAATCACTCACAGAATCATCCAGGTGTTCATTGGAAAACTTCAGATGGGCCTGCTCATGTGCTTCTTGAGCAGGGGGACCTTGCGGGAACTGCAGGATTTTAAACCTTTACGGCATAATGTGTTACCAATGGTTTTCTTGGTGACTGTGGTCTCAGCTGCCTTGAGATCATTAACAAGTTCCCCCATGTAGTTTTAGGCTGATCTCTCACCTTCCTCATGATCAAGGATAGCCCACGATGTGAGATTTTGCATGGTGCCCCAGATCGATGTTGATTGACAATCACTTTGTATTTCTTCCATTTTCTTACTATTGCACCAACAGTTGTCTCCTTCTCACCCAACGCCTTATGTATGGTTTTGTAGCCCATTCCAGCTTTGTGCAGGTCTATGATCTTGTCCCTGACATCCTTATAAAGCTGTTTGGTCTTGCCCATGTTGTAGAGGTTAGAGTCTGACTGATTAATTGAGTCTGTGGACAGGAGTCCTTTATAAAGGTGACTATGCAAGACAGCTGTATTTAATGCAGGTAGTGAGTTGATTAGGAGAGTCTAACTGATCTGTAGGAACCAGAGCTCTTAATGGTTGGTAGGGGATCAAATACTTGTTTCTCACTGCAAAATGCAAATAAATTTATATAATTTTTACAATGTGATTTTCTGGATTTTATTTTTGATATTCTATCTCCAATGTTAAAATTAACCTACCCTTATAATTATAGACTGTTCATATCTTTGTCAGTGGGCAAACTTACAAAATCAGCAAGGGATCAAATACTTTCTCCTTCACTGTATGTACCCAACGTTCCCTGGTGAAGGACGTCCTTAACCTTCATTAGTATTATTGCTAAAAGACAATTCCCCCTATCTTCAACATTAAACCCGTGAAACTCAGATCCTCAATTTGAAAAATAAAAAAAAACACATTTTTGTATCTAATTCAATCTAGTACATTGTGCAAGTATAGAGCGCTATTTCTTTTATAGATTTTTATGTTTTAATAATAACTATATGATTGAAGTATGGGAACCAGTAATACAATATAGACATAATTATCCTGTATATTGACAAAATGCCATGTTCAAGGCCAGAAACATACATTTATGGGATGACGGAAAAATAAAACAATTATCAGCATCTTCTGAGTGCAAGGCCATTTGAGTCACTATTTTCTATTTAACAGTTTACGTCAGGTAATGGTTTTGTAATGTGTGAATAGATGATTGATATGCACAATGTCTGTAAAAATGTCAGTTTCTATCCAGGTAAGATTTCAGCAGGCATTACTTAACTGCTTCCAAAATTGAGCCAATACTGGTTGCTTGCTTCATCTTGTTTTATCAAACTTAGTATTTTTGTATAGAATTAGGGTACATTAGCGTACATCCGCAGCGTCCAGTTGTTACAGCATAGTGGATGGGATTTCAAGAAATCCCATGTCCACTATGCGTGCACCGACATCCGCTGCTCACTCGCGGACACGGAAATGAGGCGCGTCTTTCCAGACCACAGCATGTCTATTTATCTTGCGGAAACGCGAGCCTCCGTGAGATAAATTTCATCCGTACAATGTATTGGACGCAGTGATTCCGCACCGTTCAATGAACACATGCGAATTCACCTGCTTTCAAAATTCGGCAGCTCTTTGGACGCAGCGGACATGTGCTGCGTCCAAAGCGCTGCCAATTACTGACCGTGTGCACATACCCTTACAGTGTAGGCTGAGTATTTTTCGTGGGGGATTGTTGCAAGTGAATTTGTCAGTAGGATCAACAGTCCTAAGCCGTCTTTACATTCATGTAGGAATAGGAAGTTGAATAACATGATATCTTGATATCTGTGATCCGATGTCTATTTCCAGTGAAATCCATGTTTTTTTTATATGTAAATGAGCTGTTCAGACTATGGGAAAGATACAGATCTTATGAGGATCTGCCTCCAGAATTATTTTAAGTAAAAGGGGGGTGATGTGTATTGGACCATCTATGCTCTCCTGATCTCCATGTCTCATACTGGTAACTCCCCCTTTCAATTAAAATAAACTCTGGAGGCATATTCTTAGGGAGATCAGTGTCCTCCCCATAGATCTTAACAGCTCATTTACATATTAGGAAATATTTGGATTACTCTGGAATAAGACATCATATTGTATCAAGGTATCATTTTACCATTTTCATGTGATAGCCAGTTCCTACAAGCCGATGATTCTATACACTACATAACGCTCATTGGCACTGTGTAGCTACCGAATTAGAAGACAGAAGCAGTAATTAACCACTTCTGTTTTTGCATCAGGATCTCCAGCTGTGTCTGATAACTAAATTGCTGAAGCAGGAGCTTCAACACCCTGTCATACATTTACTGGAGACAGGGGTTAATGTCTAGAACTAGGCATCTTAAGTTTACAGTGTCGTTATTGATTAAAAAGGCTTGTTCAGGACTACAAATCCCTTTCAAGAAAACCTGTCATCACTTCTCTGAGGGCAACGACAGACTTGATGATCTTAGCATTATGTTGTGTATGTCTTGTAGTTTTGTGGAAAGTTATACTTTTTAGGATGCCATACTAGTGAAAACATAGTTGTCTCAATGCAGTATGTGCGTTGTGGAATTCTTAGTATTTATATTTAACCCCACTTATCCACATTGATTGACAGCTTTCTACCTATGCAGAGTAAGGCCTCTTTCACATTTCCGGCGGGCGCCTGGCGGCGCCCCCGGCATTTTGCCGCAGCGCCGCATGTGAAAACCTTTCACACTTCCGTCGGCCAAAATGGTTTTTTTGCCGGATGGTTTCTGATGCTTGGAGAGATAAGAGACCATCCGGCAAAAAAAAAAAACGTTACATGCAGCGTTTTGTCCGGCCGCCGCAATGTACATTTGCGCCGCATCCGGACAAAACCGCATGCAACGCATTGACATGCGGCGCCATGCGGCGCTAATGCATGTCAATGTGAAAAAAGCCGCATGCGGCGCATCAGATTTTCAGATGCGGCGCTGCGGCAAAATGCCGGGGGCGCCGCCAGGCGCCCGCCGGAAATGTGAAAGAGGCCTAATGAAGAGAAAACTGCTACAATCAGCACTGTGCCAAGCGAGCTGTCGGAGCGTGCTTATGGCTGCTGTTCGTAATGCTGTCGGTGATGACTGTGGCTGGTCCGTGCATGCCCCTATATCTGAAATCCAGCACTTCGGGGAGGAATAAAGTTAATTTTCTCCCTCTTTCAGTAAGGCGGACAGACAGCCCTGAAACACTATTGGCCTGCAGATTAACCCTATATTTGCGAGTTAATAGTATTAAGGGATATGACAGGTTCCTTTAATAATAAAGTTACAAAGTTTTAAAAAAGAGCTAAAAGTTTTGCTGTTTTCAAAGTGTGACTTAGAAGCTTGTGAATGCTCCCTAACTGTATTCTTAAGAAAAAGTTCTATGTGTGCGTCCCCTTGACAATACTTGTTCCTGTACTCTGATAGCTCAGGGTTATCAGACGAATAGATCTTAAATGTTCTTAGTACCTATCTGGAAAAATGAAAGCCAGATTCTAGTGAATACAATGATGCACAGAGACCCTACGATAAATTACCGAAGCTGCTAAGGTTAAGAGACGAGAAGTGTTGTCAGGGCCCCAGAAGCATGAAGACTTTTCTCACAGGAGGCCTGTAATATCAATCTTTTTAACTTGCTTTTAGATTTTGTTAACTTTATTCACATTTTTAAAAACAGCAAATATATCTTCCTATGATTTTGCTTAAATTCAATTGCTATAAGTCACAAGAGCATGATAAGACTTATGGTATCATAGCGAATAACCAGCCATCCTGTTCCTAGTGTACTGTACGAAACATAACAAGCAAAGGCATAGTTAATGTTCTGGGGAAAAAAGATAATGCCAGCAACTGCAAAGAAAAGTATATAAATATGTGTAAAACATCACATTTATTAAGTCAATTAAAGTCAAGGGTCAGGGAAAACAGGATAAAAAAAGACCATGTGAAAACACAAAATTACACATTTCGAGCTACCGCAGCTCTTAATCCTAACAAAGTGTGTCTAAAATAAATGAGGCTTATATACCAACTACCTTGAGGAGTATGTGAGAAACACCCATGTTGTCCTCAAACATTAACCCTATGTGGAGAGTACACAATATTGTATAAAGCAAGGGCCGATATAATCAATCAAAAATAAATCCATTCTGAGCAGATTGATAAATTAAAACTTAACGTTTAATTCACTATTAAAATCTCAATAAAGTGCCTAAAAGTGTCAAAAAGTGCTTGTGCAGAAACATGTGCGAATAAAATAGCAAACTATGCTAAACTGCCAGTTGAACAAGGACCTATATTTTACAGGTTTGTAGGACCTGCATTATATACAATACCCCGGTATCTTTCAAAATACGTTAATGGAGATATTGTGTAGGTATTGAATCAACAGCTTTTTCTTAAATGTATGGTTTGTTCTGCCTATCTATAATATAACAGTAGGAGCGTCACTCTGTCTGAAGCCTTTATAGACTGCGCAAGCGCGACACGCCTGCGCAGTCTGGCTCCAGACAAGTGAGGCATCCAGAGCGGTGAGTACTCTGTATGGCGCCGGAGATCGCGGTATGCGTACTGGATGCATATCGCGATCTCCGGCGCCATACTCACATACTTACCTGACCGGGAGGAGCGTTGCCACGGCGCTTCTCTTCTCCCGGGGCAGGAGACCAGGAGTGCGCGTCGGATCGCGCATGCGCAATAGCGCTATCCGGCGCCATTTTGCTGAAGACACATTTAGTGTATCTTCAGCAATATGGCGCCGGACCGTGCGGTATGGGCATGCGCGTACTCCGGCGCCGCTCTCCTCCCCCGGCGTCCAGCTGAACGGAACAGCGCTGGAGCACAGGGATGAAAGGTGAGTATAAATGTTTGTTTTTTTTGGGGTATCTGTGCAATTTAATAGCGGTGAGGGGGCCATGCACATCAGGATAGGGGGGGCGTGAGGGGACCATGCACATCAGGATAGGGGGGGCGTGAGGGGACCATGCACATCAGGATTGGGGGGTGAGGGGACCATGCACATTAGGATTTGGGGGGGTGAGGGGACCATGCACATCAGGGGTGGGGGGTGAGGGGACCATGCACATCAGGATTGGGGGGTGAGGGGACTATGCACATCAGGATAGGGGGCGTGAGGGGACCATGCATATCAGGATTGGGGGGTGAGGGGACCATGCACATCAGGATTGGGGGGTGAGCGGACCATGCACATCAGGATTGCGGGGGTGAGGGGACCATGCACATCAGGATTGGGGCGTGAGGGGACCATGCACATCAGGATAGGGGGGGCGTGAGGGGACCATGCACATCAGGATTGGGGTGGTGAGGTGACCATGCACATCAGGATTGGGGAGTGAGGGGACCATGCACATCAGGATTGGGGGGGTGAGGGGACCATGCACATCAGGATTGGGGGGGTGAGGGGACCATGCACATCAGGATTGGGGGGTGAGGGGACCATGCACATCAGGATTCGGGGGTGAGGGGACCATGCACATCAGGATTGGGGGGTGAGGGGACCATGCACATCAGGATTGGGGGTGAGGGGACCATGCACATCAGGGTTGGGGGGTGAGAGGACCATGCACATCAGGATTGGGGGTGAGGGGACCATGCACATCAGGATTGGGGGTGAGGGGACCATGCACATCAGGATTGGTGAGGGGACATGCACATAGGATGGGGGGGGACCATGCACATCAGGATTGGGGGGTGAGGGGACCATGCACATCAGGATTGGGGGGTGAGGGGACCATGCACATCAGGATTGGGGGGGTGAAGGGGACCATGCACATCAGGATTGGGGGGTGAGGGACCATGCACATCAGGATTGGGGGGTGAGGGGACCATGCACATCAGGATTGGGGGGTGAGGGGACCATGCACATCAGGATTGGGGGGTGAGGGACCATGCACATCAGGATTGGGGGGTGAGGGGACCATGCACATCAGGGTTGGGGGGTGAGGGACCATGCACATCAGGATTGGGGGGTGAGGGGACCATGCACATCAGGATTGGGGGTGAGGGGACCATGCACATCAGGATTGGGGGTGAGGGGACACCACAGGTTGGGGGAGGACCAGCAATCAGGATTGGGGGGTGAGGGGACCATGCACATCAGGATTGGGGGGTGAGCGGACCATGCACATCAGGATTGGGGGTGAGGGGACCATGCACATCAGGATTGGGGGTGAGGGACCATGCACATCAGGATTGGGGGGTGAGGGGACCATGCACATCAGGATTGGGGGGGTGATGAGGACCATGCACATCAGGATTGGGGGGTGAGGGGACCATGCACATCAGGATTGGGGGTGAGGGGACCATGCACATCAGGATTGGGGGGTGAGGGGACCATGCACATCAGGTTGGGGGGTGAGGGGACCATGCACATCAGGATTGGGGGGTGAGGGGACCATGCACATCAGGATTGGGGGGTGAGGGGACCATGCACATCAGGATTGGGGGGTGAGAGGGACCATGCACATCAGGATTGGGGGTGAGGGGACCATGCACATCAGGATTGGGGGGTGAGGGGACCATGCACATCAGGATTGGGGGGTGAGGGGACCATGCACATCAGGATTGGGGGGTGAGGGGACCATGCACATCAGGATTGGGGGGTGAGAGGACCATGCACATCAGGATTGGGGGTGAGGGGACCATGCACATCAGGATTGGGGGGTGAGGGGACCATGCACATCAGGATTGGGGGTGAGGGGACCATGCACATCAGGGTTGGGGGGTGAGGGGACCATGCACATCAGGATTGGGGGGTGAGCGGACCATGCACATCAGGGTTGGGGGGGTGAGGGGACCATGTAACCAGGATTGGGGGGTGAGGGGGCCATGCACATCAGAATTGGGATGAGGGGACCACACACATCAGAATTGGGGGGTGAGGGGACCACGCATATCAGGATTGGGGGGTGAGGGGACCACGCATATCAGGATTGGGGGGGTGAGGGAGCCACGCACATCAGGATTGGGGGGTGAGGGACTATGCACATCAGGATAGGGGGGGCGTGAGGGGACCATGCATATCAGGATTGGGGGGGTGAGGGGACCATGCAAATCAGGATTGGGGGGTAAGCGGACCATGCACATCAGGATTGGGGGGGTGAGGGGACCATGCACATCAGGATTGGGACTTGAGGGGACCATGCACATCAGGATAGGGGGGGTGAGGGGACCATGCACATCAGGATTGGGGGGGTGAGGTGACCATGCACATCAGGATTGGGGAGTGAGGGGACCATGCACATCAGGATTGGGGGGGTGAGGGGACCATGCACATCAGGATTGGGGTGGTGAGGGGACCATGCACATCAGGATTGGGGAGTGAGGGGACCATGCACATCAGGATTGGGAGGTCCATGCACATCAGGATTGGGGGGGTGAGAGGATCATGCACATCAGGATTGGGGGGTGAGGGGACCATGCACATCAGGATTAGGGGGGTGAGGGGACCATGCACATCAGGATTGGGGGGTGAGGGGACCATGCACATCAGGATTGGGGGGGTGAGGGGACCATGCACATCAGGATTGGGGGGTGAGGGGACCATGCACATCAGGATTGGGGGGTGAGGGGACCATGCACATCAGGGTTGGGGGGGTGAGAGGACCATGCACATCAGGGTTGGGGGGTGAGGGGACCATGCACATCAGGATTGGGGGGTGAGCGGACCATGCACATCAGGGTTGGGGGGGTGAGGGGACCATGTATACCAGGATTGGGGGGTGAGGGGGCCATGCACATCAGAATTGGGGGGTGAGGGGACCACGCATATCAGGATTGGGGGGTGAGGGGACCACGCATATCAGGATTGGGGGGGTGAGGGAGCCACGCACATCAGGATTGGGGGGTGAGGGGACTATGCACATCAGGATAGGGGGGGGGCGTGAGGGGACCATGCATATCAGGATTGGGGGGGGTGAGGGGACCATGCACATCAGGATTGGGGGGTGAGCGGACCATGCACATCAGGATTGGGGTGGTGAGGGGACCATGCACATCAGGATTGGGGCGTGAGGGGACCATGCACATCAGGATAGGGGGGCGTGAGGGACCATGCACATCAGGATTGGAGGGGTGAGGGTGACCATGCACATCAGGATTGGGGAGTGAGGGGACCATGCACATCAGGATTGGGGGGGTGAGGGGACCATGCACATCAGGATTGGGGTGGTGAGGGGACCATGCACATCAGGATTGGGGAGTGAGGGGACCATGCACATCAGGATTGGGAGGTCCATGCACATCAGGATTGGGGGGGTGAGAGGATCATGCACATCAGGATTGGGGGGTGAGGGGACCATGCACATCAGGATTAGGGGGTGAGGGGACCATGCACATCAGGATTGGGGGTGAGGGGACCATGCACATCAGGATTGGGGGGTGAAGGGACCATGCACATCAGGATTGGGGGGTGAGGGGACCATGCACATCAGGATTGGGGGGGTGAGGGGACCATGCACATCAGGATTGGGGGGTGAGGGGACCATGCACATCAGGATTGGGGGGTGAGGGGACCATGCACATCAGGGTTGGGGGGGTGAGAGGACCATGCACATCAGGATTGGGGGTGAGGGGACCATGCACATCAGGATTGGGGGTGAGGGGACCATGCACATCAGGATTGGGGGGTGAGGGGACCATGCACATCAGGGTTGGGGGGTTAGGGGACCATGCACATCAGGATTGGGGGGTGAGCGGACCATGCACATCAGGGTTGGGGGGGTGAGGGGACCATGTATACCAGGATTGGGGGGGTGAGGGGGCCATGTACATCAGAATTGGGGATGAGGGGACCACACACATCAGAATTGGGGGGTGAGGGGACCACGCATATCAGGATTGGGGGGTGAGGGGACCACGCATATCAGGATTGGGGGGGTGAGAATGCCACGCACATCAGGAATGGGGATGAGGGGACCATGCACATCAGGATTGGGGGTGAGCGGACCATGCACATCAGGATTGGGGGGTGAGAGGACCATGCACATCAGGATTGGGGGGTGAGGGGACCATGCACATCAGGATTGGGGGGTGAGGGGACCATGCACATCAGGATTGGGGGGTGAGCGGACCATGCACATCAGGATTGGGGAGTGAGCGGACCATGCACATCAGGTTTGGGCGATGAGGGGACCATTCATACCAGGATTGGGGGGTGAGGGGACCATTCATACCAGAATTGAGGGTGAGGGGACCATGCATTCCAGGATTGGGCGGGAGGTGACCATTCATACCAGGATTGGTGGGTGAGGGGACCGTGCATACCGGGATTGGGTGGTGAGGGGACCATGCATATCAGGATTGGGGGGGTGAGGGGGCCATGCACATCAGGATTGGGGATGAGGGGACCATGCACATCAGGATTGGGGGTGAGCCGACCATGCACATCAGGGTTGGGGGATGAAGAGGACCATGCACATCAGGGTTGGGGGGTGAGGGGACCATGCACATCAGGATTGGGGGTGAGGGGACCATGCACATCAGGATTGGGGGGGTGAGGGGACCATGCACATCAGGTTTGGAGGGTGAGCGGACCATGCACATCAGGATTGGGCGATGAGGGGACCATTCATACCAGGAGCGGTGAGTACTCTGTATGGCGCCGGAGATCGCGGTATGCGTACTGGATGCATACCGCGATCTCCGGCGCCATACTCACATACTTACCTGACCGGGAGGAGCGTTGCCACGGCGCTTCTCTTCTCCCGGGGCAGGAGACCAGGAGTGCGCGTCAGATCGCGCATGCGCAATAGCGCTATCCGGCGCCATTTTGCTGAAGACACATTTACAGTGTGTCTTCAGCAATATGGCGCCGGACCGCGCGGTATGGGCATGCGCGTACTCCGGCGCCGCTCTCCTCCCCCGGCGTCCAGCTGAACGGAACAGCGCTGGAGCACAGGGATGAAAGGTGAGTATAAATGTTTGTTTTTTTTGGGGTATCTGTGCAGTTTAATAGCGGTGAGGGGGCCATGCACATCAGGATAGGGGGGGCGTGAGGGGACCATGCACATCAGGATTGGGGGGTGAGGGGACCATGCACATCAGGATTTGGGGTGAAGGGACCATGCACATCAGGATTGGGGGGTGAGGGGACCATGCACATCAGGATTGGGGGGTGAGGGGACCATGCACATCAGGATTGGGGGTGAGCGGACCATGCACATCAGGGTTGGGGGTGAGAGGACCATGCACATCAGGGTTGGGGGGTGAGGGGACCATGCACATCAGGATTGGGGGGTGAGGGGACCATTCATACCAGGATTGGGGGGTGAGGGGACCATTCATACCAGGATTGGGGGGTGAGGGGACCATTCATACAAGAATTTGGGGTGACTGGACCATTCATACCAGAATTGGGGGGTGAGGGGACCATGCATTCCAGGATTGGGCAGGAGGTGACCTTGCATACCAGGATGAGGAATGGGATGCCATGCATAGTAGATTTGGGTGGGGGTGAGGGTACCATACATACCAGGATAGGGATGAGGGGTGCCATACATACCAGAATAGGAGGGGGAAGCACATACCAGAATGGGAGACCATGTACCTATAAAAATGCTTGCCACCCGGGCATAGAATGGGTTCATCACTAGTTGTAATTAGTGTTGAGCGATATTGCTCGATATCTAAAAATATCGTATAGAAATTGTATCGCCGATAGCACTAAATATCGTCGATATCCGATTCCGATTGCGGAAGTCCAATGTAAGTCTATGGGAACAAAATATCGCAACGAAAAAAAACCTTTATTTCCTTGTAAACACTAAATATACACACATAGAATACATATATATATATATATATATACATGTCATTGTGACATATATATATACATATATGTATAGTTTATACACTTCTACATAGTAAAATATCCTCTGATTCAATTGCCGGGTAAAGCCGGCTTCTGTGAAAAGACAGAAGCACCCGACATGAAATGACACTTGGTGTACATAGGGTTAACCATGTCTTTTCATGTCGTTTGCAATCTGATTTGCACAAACAATTACATCAGTCTATGTGTGCAAAATTTCACACCTGTAGGGGTTAATTAAAGGTGTAAATTAGTTGTAAAAAAAACGGACTTTTTTGCTACGAATTTACACCTTTAATTAACCCCTACAGGTGTGAAATTTTGCACACTTACACTCATGTAATTGTTTGTGCAAATCAGATATCAAACTACATGAAAAGACATGGTTAACCCTATGTACACCAAGTGTCATTTCATGTCGGGTTCTGCATTTTCACAAAAGCCTGCAATTGAATTAGCGGCTATTATACTATGTAGAAGTGTATGAACTATAAATATAAATATATATATATATATATATGTGTCACAAATTTAATGACATGTGTATATATATATATGAGGTGTAAAATTGCTGAAAAAAAAGGCGTGGGCTCCTGCCCTATTTTCGCAACCAGACAGACAAAGCCAGTGAGTGGGGGCAGATAATAATAGCCCAGAGAGGGACCATTATTTTTGCCCCCCCCGGCTACAAACATCTGCCCCCAGACACCCCAGAAAGGGCAAATCTCTAATTAGATTTGCCCTTTCTGGCACTTTGCCCGTCTATTCCCATTGCCCTGTAGCGGTGGCGAATGGGTTAATAAGGGGTTAAAATGACCTTGCAATTGAAAGGTCACTTTAAGCCAGGTTAATAATTGAGAGCTGTCAATTAGACAACTATCAATTATTAATCCTATTGTATGAAAGAAAAATCAAACACACACACTTTAATAAAAAAGAAGTTTAATGAAATAATCACACAGTTTTTGACCATATATTATTTTCCTGCTAAAACCATTTCCTGTAATAAAAATAAAATAATAAAGCAAAATTATTCTTACCAATCCGATGTACAGTCAGGTCCCACGGTGTAATCCTTCAGAAAGGGTTAATGTTTACTGCAGGGACCGCAGCTAATGCTGCAGCCTCACAGTAAACCCCCAATGAATGAGTTCCTCTCCTGGCTGACAGGAGAGGAAGTGGAAAGCTTAATTGATTGCTTTCCACTTTCACTTCAGGTCAGCCAGGGACACCATCAGTGACGTCAGAGGGAACTGGTTAACAAAAATAGGGGATCCCCTCGAAAAAAATTGCCGTGGGGTCCCCCCTATTTTTGTTAACCAGCCAGATGAAGCAGACCTCTGAGGCCTGGATTTTCAGGCTGTTAAGGAGCCAAGATCCATGGACCTTGCCAGCCTGATAATACCAGGCCACAGCAGTCTGCATATCTTGGCTGATTAACAAAAATAGGGGATCCCCTCGAAAAAAATTGGCGTGGGTCCCCCCTATTTTTGTTAACCAGCCAGATGAAGCAGACCGCTGAGGCCTGGTTTTTCAGGCTGGTAAGGATCCAATATCCATGGACCTTGCAAGCCTGATAATACCAGGCAACAGCAGTCTGCTTAGCTTGGCTGGTTAACAAAAATAGGGGATCCCCTCGAAAAAAAAACCGGCGTAGGGGTCCCCCTATTTTTGTTAACCAGCCAAGTAAAATGCAGACTGCTGCGGCCTGGTATTAAAAGACTGTCAAGGCCCATGGATTTTGGCCCTCAACAGCCTGATAATACCAGGCTACAGCAGCCCCACATTTGGCGCATCAAAAGATGTGCCAATTGTGGCACTTTACCCGGCTCTTCCCACTTGCCCTGTAGCGGTGGCAAGCGGGGTAATAAGGGGTTAATGTCACCGTTGATTGCACGGTGACAATAAGCCCGGTTAATAATGGAGAGGCGTCAATAAGACACCGATCCATTATTAATCCCAAAGTTATTAAATGCATGAAAAAAGACAAAGCAAGAAAAAAGTATTTTAATGAAATAAAAGAGACAACACACTTTTCATTTCTTTTATTGTACTCTCATTCCTGCGACGCCATCGATCTCCTGTAAAAAAAGAAAAAAAACAAACCAACAGTATACCACCTGTCCGACGCAGTCCATAGTAACGACAGTCCCACGACGATCCAGCTCTGCTACATCGCAATGACAGGCAGAGCCTGTCATCGCGACGCAGCACAGCTGATTACCTGCTTCCCCGGCGGTGACGTCATCGGACTGACTGCTTTACGGCCGGGATTACCCAGCAGTCACTGCAGTTATCGCGAGAAACTGCATGTGACCGCCGGGGAGAAGAGGATGGCGGCCATGAAGCAGTCCAGGCCGTGACCGCCGGAGATCTTCTGCCAGGTAAGTGCCGCTGACTCCTGACAGACCCGACCGACGGACACTGACAGTGACAGACCCGACCGACGGACACAGACAGTGACAGTGACAAATCCGATTCCGGTATTCGATAAGACGAAAATATCGAAACAAATTATCGAAAGGATAGCCGATATTTGCATTATCGTATCGCTCAACACTAGTTGTAATATAATCATGTATACATCAAAGGCATCAATACCCACATAAAGAAGAATCAAAGCATCATAGAATGCATGTCCTTCATATATATGGGGATATTAAATCACTTTGTTATGTTTCTGCACAAGCACTTTTTGGCACATTTAGACACTTTATTGAGATTTTAATAGTGAATAATTATATAATAGTGAATTAAACGCTAAGTTTTAATTTATCAATCTGCTCAGAATTGAGTATACAATATACAGTTGTGTGAAAAAGTGATCTCCCCTTCATGATTTCCTATTTTTTTGCATGCTAGTCACACTAAAATGTTTCAGATCACCAAACATTTAAATATTAGACAAAGATAACACAAGTAAACACAAAATGCAGTTTTAAACGAAGGTCTTTATTATTGAGGGATAAAGAAATCCAAACCTACAGGGCCTTGTGTAAAAAAAAGTAATTGCCCCTTAACCCTGAAACATAAATTAAATGATTTATCACATCTTTGGGAAGCTGAGTTCAAATTCCATAGCCACATCCAGGCCTTATTACTGCCACACATGTTTAAATCAAGAAATTACTTAAATAGGACCTGCCCGACAAAGTTAAGTAAACCAAAAGCGTGTATTTAAGCGTGTGTTTAAGATCATTATTCATTTATAGGAGCCATCCTCTTTTCAGCTTCAGCATTTTTATAGATGTGTTATGTTTGCAAAGGAATTGTTGAAATTTCATTGAATCCATTCTTCCCTCTACCCATTTTATGTTCCCCGTGTCATTGGCTGCAACACAACCCCAAAGCATGATTCATCAAAGTTATCTGAGCACACAAACCTCCAAGGGTGCCCAAGCCATCTAGCCAAATCAGATCTCTCCTACTTTGCACTGACGAGGACCAATAGTCCGAAACACCGTGTCTGCAAATGGAGATTCTGATTTGGCTTTTATCCTAAGTCATATTACAAGACTTGTTAAAGGGTTGATTGTGACTTGTAGGATCGCTACTTCCAATAGGTGGCGCTATAGAGTACAATCCTCTTTTTTTGAAGAGGCAATTTGCATATTTTCTTTTTTGTAATTTTTAAAATGAAAAAAAAAAGACAAAATATATATACTTTTTGGCCTAAAATACAAAGGAAATGTGTCATCGTTAACTATAGCCTTTTAGAAGTAATTTCATCTTCAACTTGCTTAACTGTTCATGATAACAGTAATTTTGACCAGGGGCGCCAAACTTTTACATGTCACTGTAGCCGAATTTCGCTACCTCTGTGGAAAAGGTAAATATCAGGAGATTGTCACAATGTATCATAATACAATGATAGCACAAGGAAGAATATCATTAAATGTACACAAAATAATGCCACACACCATGGTCTAACTAATAAAACCTCATCAAAAAAATAAATAATTCAAACACCAAGCCCTATAGTAACTCCTGATGCTGTGATATGTGGCTGTATTCACAGCACTTTACATGGTGGTCAGTAATAGATGCAATTTGGTCTGTTTTAGAACTTATAGGTTCAGGACTTTTTAGCCAGTGGAATAGTCACAATCACATCGTTCACTGATAGTCAGTTGTACAGTCAAAGGTCAGGCTTTAAGTATAATGCTAAAGCGGTTGTCTAGAATTGGAAAAACATAGCTGATTTCTATCAGCAACAGTTTCACACGTTTCTAGTATGGAGCGTCAAAACCAGGTACAATCCCTAGATAGTTCACTTGTTTCTGAAAGAATGCAGCCATTTTTGAAAATCCTGGACAACTCATTTAAGTAATAAATGAATGATTGCGCGCCCTTTTGGCGCGTACTGTGATTACGAACCACGCAATGGGGTGTAACCACACAGCAGACTGACCTCGCAAAGGGGTGTACCCACATACCAGACTGGCGTATGTGCAGACTAACAGCAAACATAAATACCTGGTGTACCTCTCCTGCCACTATACTGACCGCCGGAAGCGTCAACTCTGTTTAGCTCAAATAAGCCTGCAGAGTAGAGGCTTTTGAGTCCGAAATAACCATATCCACATTACCATCTTCGAAAAACACTTGCTGCATGTTTTCAAGGTGAACAGCAAGCCTTTTAACCCCTTTATCCCATCAGACGTACTATTCCGTCCATGTGACCCTGGACCTAATTCCCTTGGACGGAATAGTACGTTACATGCGATCAGCTGCGCTCACGGGGGGAGCGCAGCTGATCGCGGCCGGGTGTCAGCTGATTATCACAGTTGACACATGGCACTATGTGCCAGGAGCGGTCACGGACCGCTCCCGGCACATTAACCCCTGGCACACTGCGATCAAAGATGATCGCAGTGTTTCCAGTGGTATAGGGAAGCATCGCGCAGGGAGAGGGCTCCCTGCGTGCTCCCCTGAGACCCTCAGAACAGTGCAATGTGTCGCGCTGCTCCGAGGAACCCTCCTCACTGCAGGACCCGGATCCAAGATGGCTGCGGGGTCCTTCTGGGTCCTGCAGGGAGGCGGCTTCCTCAGTGCCTGAGAGCAGGCGCTGAGGAAGCCTGCAGCAGTGCCAGTGAGATCACTGGTGTGAGAGAGCGATCTGACATTATACAGTGATGTCCTACCCTGAGACAAAGTAAAAAAGTTAAAAAAAATAAAAATAGCAAGTGTAAAAAAAATCATAAATAAAGAAAAAAATATATATATTCCCCAATAAATTCCTTTCGCCATGTAAATAAAAAAAAACAATAAAAGTGCACATATTTAGTATCGCCACGTCCGTAACGACCGTCCTATAAAACTGTCCCATTAGTTAACCCTTTAGTGAACTCCTTAAAAAAAAAAAACAAGGCTAAAAAACAATGATTTATCATCATACCGCCGAACAAAAAGTGGAATAAAACGCGATCAAAAAGACAGATAT
>JARQOD010000002.1:355494124-355613619 GCA_033576555.1 Oophaga sylvatica | reverse complement strand
CCAGCGCCTCCCATCTTCTTATGATCGCCGCCCTCCTGCTTGCTTCATGGCTCCCCGGCACAGCGCTCCTGTGCAGGCGTATTTATCTGCCCTGTTGAGTGCAGAGCAAAGTACTGCAGTGCGCAGACACCGGAAAAGTTCAGAGAGGCCCAGCGCTTGCGCACTGCAGTACTTTGCTCTGCCCTCAACAGGGCAGATAAATACGCCTGCACAGGAGCGATGTGCCGGGGAACCATGAAGCAAGCAGGAGGGTGGCATTACAAGAAGATGGGAGGCGCCGGACCAGGACCTGCGACACCCATCCAACCAGACCGCCCCCAGGTGAGTATAATAAAACTTATTTTTCTGCTCTTGTAGGTCGAAATGGTGGCTTATCTACTTTATTATAGAATGCTGTAGATAAGCCCTGAAAGGCGGTGGCAGCATCTTATTTCGGCCAAAATTGCTGACAGGTTCCCTTTAACTTTTTGATGATATTCTAATTTTGTGAGAAGCACCTGTATAAATTTATGTCATAATCTTATGACACATGGCAAGAATCAGGCCATAAGGAGATTCTAGATGAGAGTATGTAATCAAGACAGAACTTGTATGTGACCCCTAGAACTTTGCTATAGCTCCCAGGTCAAGGGTAGTGCAATCATAAATGCCAGTGTCTCCCAATACGAGAAAAAGCTTATTGGTTACACAATCTTGTTGGTTGCACATCACTAGAGATGGGCGAACCTGAACAGTAAAGTTCGGTGTCCGTACCAAACACTTACTGTTCAAGCACGGACTACACCAGAAAGTCAGTGTTACTGTTCAGGTTCGACTGCCCAAACACCAGGTGTTTGTCGCACAGTCATGTGCATGGCAGCGTGGCTAATACCGCTCCTGTTTGGCTGTGAAATCATCTCTGTTGGTCAGAGAGCAGCGGTTCCCAAGCTGTCAAAAGACAGCATTAACGATCAGCTGTGATCGGAGGTATAAAGTTCCCATCTGGTCACTGGTGTCAGCTGATGGGACTACTGCTCACATCATCCGACACCTGCAGCTGCTAATAACAGTGAGAGCAGGAGTGGTGGATGAGAGTATTCATCAGCCATTCCTGCGCTGTAGATAAATAATTTAAAAAAAAACAGCATGTGTTCCCTGTATTTTTGCTAACCAGCCAGGCAAAACCCACAGCTGGGGGCTGCAACCCTCAGCTGTCAGCTTCAGCAAGGCTAGTTATCAAGAATAGAGAGGTCCACACGCTGTTTTTTGTAATTATTTAAATAAACAAATAGTATTACACAATCTGAGATACAGTTGCAAGATGTGCTTTGCAATAGACCTAAATGTTAAGATTGACCCTTTCCCTTTAAGTGACAGAAGCTGCAGAAACCCAAATAATGCAGTCCAACATTGGGCTGTACAGTCATGGCCAAAAGTTTTGAGAATGACACAAATATTATATTTTCACATGATCTGCTGCCCTCTGGTTTTTATGTGTGTTTGACAGATGTTTTTATCACAGACAGAAATATAAATATAATAGCAAACATATGAGTAACAAAAGCTTATATTGACAGTTAGAATGAGTTAATGCAACAAGTCAATATTTGCAGTGTTGACCCTTCTTCTTCAGGACCTCTGCAATTCTCCCTGGCATGCTCTCAATCAACTTCTGGACCAAATCCTGACTGATAGCAGTCCATTCTTGCACAATCAATGCTTTCATTTTGTCAGAATTTTTAGGTTTTTGTTTGTCCACCCGTCTCTTGATGATTGACCACAAGTTCTCAATGGGATTAAGATCTGGGGAGTTTCCAGGCCATGGACCCAAAATCTCTATGTTTTGTTCCCTGAGCCATTTAGTTATCACCTTTGCTTTATGGCAAGGTGCTCCATCATGCTGGAAAAGGCATTGTTGATCGCCAAACTGCTCTTGGAGGGTTGGGAGAAGTTGCACTTGGAGGACATTCTGGTACCATTCTTTATTCATGGCTGTGTTTTTAGGCAAGACTGTGAGAGAGCCGATTCCCTTGGCTGAGAAGCAACCCCACACATGAATGGTTTCAGGATGCTTAACAGTTGGCATGAGACAAGACTGGTGGTAGCGCTCACCTTGTCTTCTCCGAATGAGGCGTTTTCCTGATGTCCCAAACAATCGAAAGGGGGATTCATCAGAGAAAATAACTTTACCCAGTCCTCAGCAGTCCACTGTCTGTACCTTTTGCAGAATATCAGTCTGTCCATGATGTTTTTTTCTGGAGAGAAGTGGCTTCTTTGCTGCCCTCCTTGAGACCAGGCCTTGCTCCAAGAGTCTCTGCCTCACAGTGCATGCAGATGCACTCACACCTGCCTGCTGCCATTCCTGAGCAAGCTCTGCACTGCTGGTAGCCCGATCCTGCAGCTGAAACACTTTTAAGAGACGGTCCTGGCGCTTGCTGGTCTTTCTTGGGCGCCCTGGAGCCTTTTTGGCAACAATGGAACCTCTCTCTTTGAAGTTCTTGATGATGCAATAGATTGTTGACTGAGGTGCAATCTTTCTAGCTGTGATACTCTTCCCTGTTAGGCCATTTTTGTGCATTGCAATGATGACTGCACGTGTTTCTTTTGAGATAACCATAGTTAACAGAAGAGAAACAATGATGCCAAGCACCAGCCTCCTTTTAAAGTGTCCAGTGGTGTCATTCTTACTTAATCATGACAGATTGATCTCCAGCCATGTCCTCATCAACACCCACACCTGTGTTAATGGAGCAATCACTGAAAAGAGGTTAGCTGGTCCTTTTAAGGCAGGGCTGCAATGATGTTGAAATGTGTTTTGGGGGATAAAGTTCATTTTCTAGCCAAATATTGACTTTGCAAGTAATTGCTGTTAAGCTGATCACTCTTTATAACATTCTGGAATAAATGCAAATTGCCATTAGAAAAATTGAAGCAGTAGACTTTGTAAAAATTAATATTTGTGTCATTTTCAAAACTTTTGTCTATGACTGTAGTTGGCGCGCTTACAGGAGCTGTTGGTGCACTTTAAGATCACAATCAAAGCAAAATACTTTCAGTAACAGTTATCTTATGAACTTCTTAGAAGCAGAACAACAAGTCCCATTAATTTTTCCTCAGCAATAGTTCCCTTATAGATTATTTAGAAATGGAACTCACTGTTTCAGCAGGATGTACTCAATCCTTGATGCAGCAACTCTCTGATTACCTAGGAGCTGCAGCGCTCAGACATCTGAGAACATATTGAGTACTGACAGCATCCTTCTTTGAGGTAGACCAGGTGGCGATGGACATGTCCTAGTAACATGGCTGGTCTGCATATGTGGTTCAGCTCCAGGATTATCTTCTCCCATTACCCATTGAGCAGCTGAGCTATCAGCACCATATCTTTGTCTCTGTTCTCTGTTCTCCAGTTCTCCTGTTCTCCAGTGTCAGACTCTCTTCAATCTGCTATTGAGGAACACACATCTCTCTGAGTCCAGCTAGCTCCACCCTTGTTCCACCTGCTCTGCCAATCAATGTCTACTGGGAGTTGTAGTCCAGGGCAGTGCAAAAATCAAAGCATTCTCTGCGGTGAATGTCTGTGTAATCCTAGCAGCAGTCTCTGTATGCATAGGTCTCTCAGGTGTTGTATAATATAAAGGGAAAAGTCACTTATTGGAACAGAAGGTGAATATCATCTCTAGAGATGATTAGATCGGTGTGCAGTAAATAAAATTAAAGCTGAGTTTCTCAAAATTTGCAGATTTTTGTGAATTTGAACAATTTGAGATTCAGCTTGCCTGGATCTGGCAAATAGAAAAAAATACCGGGCTTTCCCATAATGCTCTACAGCTATCACATCACATGACCTTGCACAAACTATCCTAGAGGACTATCGCAGTGAGTATAAAAAATGAGAAAAGGCCAATCAGTGCCATTTTATGGTTTTACAGCTCTTTGTACAAAGGTACAGAAAAAGGCAGGTGCTAGCAGCCTCACTGATTATTGTATTCTAATTACACACATTTATCACCCTTCTTGCAATACGAAGGTTCTCGCTTTCCTCTAAGTCAATATTAACAATAAAACAGATTACATAAAGTATTGGAGCATGGCAAAATATTCTACACACTATTACAAGGCAATTGGAATACTTTTTGTGAAAAATGTTGCCGAATCTGGCAAATTCAAATATCAAAAAGTTCAGTGATCATTAATCACTAGTAAGAATCTTAGCCCAACTTAGAGGTTTCAGTAATGATCACAGCACACCACAAAGGCAGAGGGTAGCTTGTTATGGAGGTGTATTGTATCTCATTGGAAAACTTTCAATCTGGTCATCAGTCTCTTCTAGCTCTCTAAAGCCACAGAAGACTCACAGATCAAAGAACCACATACTCCCAGGTATAAGGCATGCCTGAACTTGTCACAGTTCCTCATACAGGTTTTTTCATAGAATATGGGATAATTTACTATTCAATGGGGATTCGGTCGCTGGGATCACCAACAATCTCGAGAACTTGAATCTTGAATGGAGCGGGGGATGGGGTGAGGCACCTGCTCTATCCCTACTCCATTCATTGTCTATGGGACTGCTGGAGAAAGCTGAGCAGACAACTAAATGATACACCAACAACTAAATGATGTGTTCTGAAGAATTTAAATATCATCTTCATTTAGCATCTTTACAAGGCAATTATTTGGCATCAATTGTTTTAAAGTATTTAACTTGACAACAATAAAATTTAAAAAATGAAGTAACTGTAGGATGAGTATTCCTTGGGGTACCTTGGTTTGCACACAAGGTACATGAAGACCACTCAAATATAACCCCATCTGACACTGAATAATTTACAGCTAATTAATCACAGCTACATTTTAAAGTTTATTGGGTTTACTCACAAATACTGCAATCTAATAGCAGTAATTGTTCAATTGACCTATGTAGGCAACAATAGCACCATATGCAACAGACGTGCACTATCAGTTTTCCATGGTAGTGAATATGATCTTATTGAGGTTGTTCTGATTCAAGCATTTTCTTTTCTATTTCTTCTTTTACTTTTTTGGGACCACTACCACTGTGCTATGCATCTGCCTCGACTCAGCAGGGCGGCATCAATATCCCCTATGACTGCTGCCTACAGCAGTGGTCCTTGCCGGGTTTTACAAGTGTCCAGCATGCTCCTATAGAGTCATTACATGTCAAGTGGACCAGTGGTCCCCACTCGACCTTCTCCGATTTTGCTGAAAATTTATAAGGATGTACATGTATGTTTGAAAAGAGGTTCTGTAAATTTTTAGGGCCAGATCTCAAATACATTGGGCACTGTTGACCTTTCACTGGAGGTTCCACCAAGCCTGCGGCTTCAGCTAAGAGGATTTTGCAAACTTTGGCACATAGCCATTAGAGTTCTATACTGGCTATGATGCTGAAATTTGGCATACTAGCTCAACTTTTGCTGCTAAACACGATAAAATTATTACCGGCTATGACAAAACAATATTTCGGCCGCAATTTTGTGTCAAAGTAGCTTGTAAAACGCGTCGCATAAAATTTATGCCAAACTTTGCCCATATATAACTCAAGACCAAAAACCAATAGTAACTGGTGCTTTGCTCTGTACACCAAACATCTACATGACTTTGCATTGCTGTAATATCACGGTCAAACCATATGTATTTGTGGAAATATTCACACCCACATATGATGAAAACTTAAAAAAAACGAATTTTACCTATTTTTAGGTCAAATTTCTCCAAAAAGGGTACCCCTAAAATATATTAATTCTGATATCATTAGAAAGAGCACATTTTTCTCTACAAGGATCATTGTTGTTTTTTTTGGAGTCTCTCCGTTTAAGAAAAGAAAAATGCCACTGAACATGGTGTTATTTATTAATAAGCAATGAATGGTAACTGCACTATTCAAACCCTTGCGTTGGTCCATGGTGGTTATACCACAACCAATTCTCTAAGAATTGGTATTATAATCCTATTAAGAATTGTAATAATGCTGTCTTTCGAGAATTGGCAGCCCCATCGCCTAGGAGCCATGGCCGATAGCCATACAAGGACAGCCGCGGGCGGTCTCTTTATCGCAGGTTCCGAAGCCTGAGGGTGGGTGTCTTTGCCTAGGATCCCAAGCCTAATATTGGGTATCTTTTGTTGGTTCCCAAGCCATAATGTTCAGTCTAAGTGGTCTGGAATTGTTGCTGAATTTGCAACATAATCGGTTCAGAGAAGCTGTATTGTCGGCCCATTGCTGTTGCAGCTGGTGCTGGAATTATTGCAATGATTGACTGCTCGGGAATCCAGCATGTATCATTTCTCACAGGCCAGTGAAAGAAGCTAGCTGGTCCATGAGGATGCATAAAATTTATTAATGCATCATGGTCGTCGACTGAAATTTCAGAAATATTTCCAATCCACCAGTTCCTATCGTAAATACAGGCAATGTATTGCCCTGGCTGGAGGTTTGCAATTGGCACAAAAGGCATATCTGATCTGACAGATCTATCTACATGGGCAATGAAAGATGATGGGTCATTTGACACCCTTGAAATGCGAATCTTTTTGTCATCAATTGGCACAAACTGGTGATTTTCTCTTGTTCCAGCAATTTTATGTCCATCTTTGAACCTTTCCTCTTGAACTACCCGTATTTCGTCAATTTTTTCTTTTGGAACAAAAAAAAATTTGATTCCATGCAGTTGCTCGTTGCAAAAGTTGAATAAATCCACCGGGGTCAGTATTTGGTTTTCAGTTGGGCGTTGAAGACTGGCACAAGCTGCCAACGTCTTTGCTGTCCCTCCAATCCCATCACAGGGCGACTTTCCATGACTGGTACCAAAAAAATTCCATTCAGCGCTGATATTGAAATCAGCATTGTGGTGGCACAAGTTGAGAAAATTTTTGAAATTTTTGTACTGAGCTGCAGATCCATCGCTGAAGTAGTGGATATGACGAATCCCATAGATGAGAGTCTTGAGATACTCCACAATTACTGTTAAGAAAGTGTGGACTGCAACTGTGTCATGTCGTGAGCAATCACTGATTATGCACAAGCTGATGTTCTGCGCAGCTTCACCATTTAACTCCTTGAAGTAAATTACAAATGGGTGTACTGTAGCTTGACTATTTTCCCAGTGGAAACCTTGAATGGCATCTTGAACAATAAATGAGTAATTTTCAGCAAAGTCCATAAGGATCACAAGCTCTCCAGGTCTCAGATTTTCCTTCAACGATTTCAAATAGCTACTTTGATGCTTGGCGATGTAGTGATGGCTACAAAGTTTAGAAATTTTCAAAACCAATTCTTCAATGAAATCTTCTATAGTCAGTTGTTTGGTATCAAGCATGTCTCGATCAGTGTGAATCCATTGTTTGAACTCAATAATATCTTCAGGGTCACTGTTGACAAACACATTGACTAGGAATTCTTTTAAAACTTCAGGACCCAGGCATTTATCACAACGGCCAAGCATACAGTCCTTGGATTCAATTCCACAGACCATTTTGCATATGAGCTCTTTGTAGTCATCATTGATTGGGCATGCTGCAAGCATTAGTTTGACATTTTGGTGAATGGTACACACACAAACGGAATGTGTTCCAGCAGATCCAACGGTTACGCACCACTTTGGCCGAAGCTCACAAAGCTTGGAAAATCCAATTTCAGGGCCATTCCAATCCCGATAGGCAACAAACATTTCCCTCATATTGCTCATTAATAGTCGCTTTTGCATCTGCTTTTTTTCTCCTGCTATTCGCACTGATTCATAATCATTTTACCAGGGCACATTCGACTGAATTCATCATCCTCAAAAAATGCCTGCACCTTTTTCTTCACTTCCTCAGAAACTTTCTTGCCACACTTGATTCTAGGTAAGGCTAAGATCCCATGTTCACATTTAAGCTTTCGAGCTTGTTTGACCATTCGTTCAGAGACACCAAATTCGTCTGATATAGCCTTAATGGACCAACTTTTAGGTGCCAATGTCAAGATTTGGACCTTTTCTGCCCGACTGGACACCTGCAGCTTTTGCTTCAAATCTGCCAAAAGGTGATTGTAATCCAGACACATTTTGCACTGTGCTGTTTTTGTTTGCTCAATGTCTTTCGGCTCAAGCCCTCCAATTGAAGCAATCTTGCTAGAAAATGCATTAATAAATTTTATGCATCCTCATGGACCAGCTAGCTTCTTTCACTGGCCTGTGAGAAATGATACATGCTGGATTCCCAAGCAGTCAATCATTGCAATAATTCCAGCACCAGCTGCAACAGCAATGGGCCGACAATACAGCTTCTCTGAACCGATTATGTTGCAAATTCAGCAACAATTCCAGACCACTTAGACTGAACATTATGGCTTGGGAACCAACAAAAGATACCCAATATTAGGCTTGGGATCCTAGGCAAAGACACCACCCTCAGGCTTCGGAACCTGCGATAAAGAGACCGCCCGCGGCTGGCCTTGCACGGCTATCGGCCATGGCTCCTAGGCGATGGGGCTGCCAATTCTCGAAAGACAGCATTATTACAATTCTTAATAGGATTATAATACCAATTCTTAGGGAATTGGTTGTGGTATAACCACCATGGACCAATGCAAGGGTTTGACTAGTGCAGTTACCATTCATTGCTTATTAATAAATAACACCATGTTCAGTGGCATTTTTCTTTTCTTAAACTGAGAGACTCCAAAAAAAACAACAATGATCCTTTTAGAAAAAAATGTGCTCTTTCTAATGATATCAGAATTAATATATTTTAGGGGTACCCTTTTTGAGAAATTTGACCTAAAAATAGGTAAAATTCGTTTTTTTTAAGGTTTTCATCATATGTGGGTGTGAATATTTCCACAAATACATATGGTTTGACCGTGATATTGCAGCAATGCAAAGTCATGTAGATGTTTGGTGTACAGGGCAAAGCACCAGTTACTATTGGTTTTTGGTCTTGAGTTATATATGGGCAAAGTTTGGCATAAATTTTATGCGACGCGTTTTACAAGCTACTTTGACACAAAATTGCGGCCGAAATATTGTTTTGTCATAGCCGGTAATAATTTTATCGTGTTTAGCAGCAAAAGTTGAGCTAGTATGCCAAATTTCAGCATCATAGCCAGTATAGAACTCTAATGGCTATGTGCCAAAGTTTGCAAAATCCTCTTAGCTGAAGCCGCAGGCTTGGTGGAACCTCCAGTGAAAGGTCAACAGTGCCCAATGTATTTGAGATCTGGCCCTAAAAATTTACAGAACCTCTTTTCAAACATACATGTACATCCTTATAAATTTTCAGCAAAATCGGAGAAGGTCAAGTGGGGACGATTTTTAAAACTGGTCCACTTGATGTGGAATGACCCTATATGATTATTTGCCTAGGCCTATATGAGGCCTTCCAAGACACACACCTGTGTCTTAGTATTACGACTCCTATGACTAAGGGTGCTTTTAACGCACCAGAAACGCGTCAGGTTGTCTTTACATTTTATATGGCTTAATTAGCCAAATAAAATTTTTCTATTTTTTTATGGGTTGGTGTGCCGATTTTTCTTCTTTTTTTTCTGGATTAATACTCCTAGTTCCATTTGTTTGACGGTGTGCAGCTACCTTCCTGTTTAATGTTTGCCTGCGGCCTCCAGTGCTTCATGTATTTGCTTCATACATGCCTTTCTGCTGCTGCATCAATGCCCAAGATCCATGTGCCTACCTGGGCCTGGGCTTAGAGGATCCACCTCTCAAGGTGAACCCTATACCAGCATACCAAGACCAGTGATCTCAAAAGTGCAGCTACTAAAACAGTTGCTATTGTACTATTGGACTCAGATGATTTGTCAGAACTGGTTTGCAATTTACTGTGAGTCAACCAGAGCTCTGCAGGATCTCACAACACTGTATTCCTACAGTGTCACCACCAACTCCTCAACACCTGCAGTAGTCTAATATTCACTTGCAACACTCTGCCTGGGAGACATTTCCACATTTGCCCGCTCTTATATGTTTTGATGGAGACATTTAGTCCTGCAAGGTTTGTGAACTCATGCACTGTACATTTTGAGTTGTGTCCCCAGCAGCTTTTTCTAACTAGTCTACAGTGGCGTATATTTATTCTTTGCTGTCCGGTGATGAGTTGGCGTAGGCTTCACCATTAAGGGAATGGGATGGCCCTATGATGTATTCTCTAACATCTTTTTGCTTGCCTTCTGTAAAGCGTTTGACGAACCGGGTCATATCCACTTCACTGCTGGTTCCATACTGCAGCCCAGACAAGGGACTAGCTCTGTGGGATATTATGCAATCCTGTTGCACACCCTGTCTGCTGAATTGACCTGGAAAAACGATGCTCTCCTGGCTGTTTTCTATGCTGATTTATCCAGTTGGATCCAAGATGAACTCACTAGCAGAGATTTGCCTTTCTCCCTTGATGATTTGATTCCCTTGCTACTCGAGTGGACTTGTGTGTTAAAGAATAACCTAATGAAAAGAAGCTTGATTCCCCTGTGTCACATTCTGAAATGTCTCCAAAATCTCCTCCCAGAATGGCTGAAATAGAATCCATGGAAATCAGTTGGAACAAATTACCTCCAGCTGAAAGATACTGTTGCCTTACTGGCAGACACTGTTGGTATTGAGGTGAATGAGATCATTATCCTACATAATGTTCCAAACTAAAGGCCAAACAGGGAGAACATCAGACCCTAAGCATATAGGGAGGTATCACCTTGAGATTACCATTTTCCTCCACTAAAGATAAATTACTCATGTTTATTTCCTACAATTCCTCTGTGTTCAAGGACAATCTCTTATTGAGTCTGAAGCAGCAGATCTCTGACCAAAAGGCTGAAAATTCCTTAGGTTTGTTTGCAGACTCCTCTTCAGCTAAACTCCATAAATGGCTCAACAATTCCTGGTGGCTGTATCCAATTCCAGAAAGGGAAGGTAACTCTTCAGATTGATGCATTACATGTGGAGGACATTTCTTTTTTAGTTTTGCCACTTTCTGAGGCACCGGAACTTTTAGGACTTCAATGGCTATGGCTAAATTCTCCACTCATTGTCTGGTTGTCTGACCAGATCGCCCGGCTGAGATCATTTTGTTTTCATAACTGCTTCAGAATTCTACCTCAACCACCTTGTCAGAAACTCTGAGCTGCATCTGTTGCTTCTAACATTGCTGCCTTCTATCAGAACTCCACAGATGTCTTCTCCAAGCATGGGGCCAAAGAGAAACGCAGGAAAGATGTGACTGAGCCTGAGTTGGTCCATGCTTCTGTTATTTCGTTTTCCAACCCACCATCTGCAGGTTGTCCTTTGAACCTCAACAGGTTCTCTTCTGCAGTCAAAACAATTCCTATTTCTGATCCAATCATGGAGCATGAAATCAACCAAGCTTTGGAGTTTAAAATGACTTGTGGTCCTGAGGAGAGAAACTGGGTACCCAAAACGGACAAAGATGTTACAAAACTGTTCAAAAAAATGGGTGCAGAGCTTTCTGTTTCATCTATTACTGACTCATATTGAAGGGCCACGAAAAGTGGGAGTACCGTTACACATCAGCCTCAACTCGACAGGGTTTCCATATCGTCCCATATGGCCGCTGCCATCTGATGTGGTCCATGCCAGGTGGTCCAGCATGCTCCCATATGAGACTGTATTAGACTCAGCACACTGGTGTCTTGGTACTAAGGCTCTTAGTTCAGTTTGACTGTTCACCACTTTCCTGTGTCCCATCTGTCTGCGCCCTCTAGTACTTCAAGTACCTGCTCCATACATGCCTTTCTGCTGCTGCATCAATGTCCAGGATCCATGTGCCGACCTGGGCTTGGAGGATTCACCTTACAAGGTGAGCAATATAATATACTGGAATATTTCCCAGGTTCCATAGCGAACAGTCTAATACCTTAGCCTAATATAACCTTCTTCAAATATTTATTTAGTACGGAATTTACAATTATTGGTCCTTGCAGCCAAGTCACAAAAGGAAAGAAGCTAGAACAAAAAGAGAAAGTGATCATAGGATAATTCTGTATGATAAAGATGGTATCATTAGGGAAGGAACAATACCATCCATATTGACACACTCAACATTGGGTTTTGCATTTAAAACACAATACCTATCCTAACATACATATCTGGTCAGCTGCTTCTGCCAGTCCTGTAAAGGCAGAAGGAACATCTTGCATTACTGTCGAGGATTAAAAAAGTAATAGTAAAATATACATATTTTTTATCATGATGTAATACATCAACGCGTTTCCGGCTCTCACCCTTTCATCAGGAAAAGAACATTATAAAGATGTGTGACAAATTCTCATTTAAATATACATAGAAAAGGAGCCAAATAAATGATCTCCCCATTGGGAATAACACATGAAGCTTTAATAATATGGGATAGATGCAGAGGTCTGGGAAAAACAATGCTCACTCTGGTATTGTGTGTCAAGCAAAACATAGCATTCAAGATTGCACTAAGAAAGATGGGAATAATACTCTGTGACTGACAAAATCGAACAATAGGCACTAGCTTCTTTATCATTTGATCTTATGGCATGTTACCTCCTCATTTTATAAACCAGCAGCTCACCCCCTATTGCATGGGACAATGGAAGATTTATGTAGCAGATGACTCTGGCTCATAAATGCCATCACAGTAGCACTTTTGTCTCTATTAGGTTTCCGTAGTCCTGAAAGTATCTTGGTCACCTCCCTGATCCGGACGGATGGACGGTGACTTCTCTCGGACTCCTGTTTAATACTTATTGACATTGATACATTGTTACATGTAGACAGCCCCACAGTTTTATTCCCATCTCTCTCACTGAAATCTCATATCCTCATCTTCATAGAAGCACCCAGCTTTGCAAGTTAGCATGTGCGGCCTTCTTTCCCAGTCCCTTGAATAGGACAATTACGGTTTACTGTTTTTTATTAATTCAAACACCCATCATGTCTAGCACATTCTATTACTAATCATTATTTTTATTTTTTTAGATTTTAACATCAATCATTTATTTGTTGTATTTTTTATTGGGATGCACTCGCTTTGTGTGATCATCGATGTGCCTTTTTTTATTAATATAAACGAGTATATGTCACAAGTCTGTATGATGATCTTTCCTGATGAAGGGGTCAGTTAGAGCCAGAAACACCTTAATGTGTTACATCATATTAAAATATTCCAGTATTTCACTATTATCACTCGCTACTGAATCCATGTATCTTGATTCATTGGTGACTTATTGATGCCTTCACAAAGAGAAAAGAATATAGTCCTCTATTATACATATTATATTATCTTTACACTGTCTCTGTATTAAAGGTCACAACTGTCTATAATATAAAAAGCATGGACTTTTATGTGACACTCAGTAAATGTTTTTTCTTTAATTTTTAAATAAGTGGTGCTGCTTATATACTATACATCTCCTAATAACTACAGCACACAGTCTTAGAATCAGGCTCTTTGCTCCTACATTATGCTGCTCTCAGATTACATAATGAAAACCTGCTGGTAGATTCCCTTTAATCTGCTGTCTCCATCCCACATAGATTGTAGATTTTAAGTCTGAGTCTCCCCCTTTTTACCAGTCTGTATTTGTTATTTTATGTGTACTGTACTTGCTTGTAGCTGAATTTTGCATACTGTATGAATCATATATATATAAACCCTCTTCACAAGTTCAGCTCTCTGGAATTAATGTTACTTTAAAAATTAGAACAATAGCCCCTTATTGGTGAAAAGTTAAAGGACCATTAAATCCTGTGGATTTTTTTTTATTTACTGCCCCATTTTTCTCATCATCAGCTATTTGGCAAGAAGAACTTGTGCGATAGCTATTATCTAATATTATCTAATATTAAATACCTAAAATGTGTCCTATTGCATCTATAAAACTTAATAACAACAATAATAATAACAACAACAACAACAAACTACACACAATCTGTTGGTAGATCCAAAGTTTTAATTTGCTACAGACCTTTCTCCATCTCCATCTAAAATCTATAAACTATATATCAGATGTTAAGATGTAGCCAACTTTACCTAAGGACAGATAATGAAGAAGTGGGATATCACCAAGCCAAAAAAAAGTGCAATTTGATACCTAACCTGACATTGGTCAATGGTTACGTTAACCCATTTACCATCTTAAATGTACAGTTATGTCTAAGGTGGCCTCCCTCTGTTTGCTGCGATATCCGGCAATGAGTCTGTAACTTTTCCGGCACATGTCAGATGGTTCCATCAGCTGTCATGTGCTCCGAAAAGCTGCAGGTGGAATCGCGATCCACCCGCCGCTGTTAACATGTTAAATGCCACTGTCAATCTCTGACAGTGGCATTTAATACGATCAGGCCAGAAGCCCGTCACTAATCCTGTCACATGGCCGCGGGTCTCTGATGGATTGGCATAACAACACAGGGTCTGCAGCAGACACCTGTGCTGACATTACTGGATAGCTATAAACGGCACCCACTGGTCAGCGCTCATAGCAAGTGGACATTTCTGCTACACAGACCAGGGCTGCAACCCTGCTCTGTGTAGCACAAGCGATCAGATGATCCCGTGGAGAATATTGAAGTCAGTGTAGAGTAAAAGAAATGATTTTAACCCCTTCACGACATGCGCCGTACATGTACAGAGCATGTCGTGTCCCTCCCTTTGATGTGGGCTCCAGCACTGAGCCCATATCTTTCCTGGCACATGTCAGCTGTTTTGAACAGATGACATGTTCCCTCAACAGCCGCAGGTGGCTGTCAATCTCTGACAGCAGCATTTTTTGCGATTACGCCGGAAACGAGTCACTAATCTCGCCCATCGGTGACCCTGTTACATGACTGCAGGTCCACCGATGGGTCGGCATGAAAACAAGAGGTCTCCAGCAGACCTCTATGGTTGTCATAGCCAATTTGCTGTGCATGCCGCCCAACGGTCAGCGTTCATAGCAAGTGAGCATTTCTGCTACACACAGGTGATCTAATCATCACCTGTGTGTGGCACAAGCGATCAGACACCTGCATCTTCTAGTCTCCCATGGAGACTATTGAAGCTTGCAAAAAGTAAAAATAAGTTTTAAAAATATAAAAAAAATAAAATATAGAAGTTCAAATCACCCCCCATTCAAAATAATACAATTAAAAAATATATATATATATGTATATCTATAATATAACGGTGGGAGCGTTACTCTGTCTGAAGCCTTTATAGACTGCGCAAGCGCGACACGCCTGCGCAGTCTGGCTCCAGACAGAGTGAGGCATCCAGAGCGGTGAGTACTCTGTGTGGCGCCGGAGATCGCGGTATGCGTACTGGATGCATACCGCGATCTCCGGCACCACACTCACATACTTACCTGACCGGGAGGAGCGTTGCCGCGGCGCTTCTCTTCTCCCGGGGCAGGAGACCAGGAGTGCGCGTCGGATCGCGCAAGCGCAATAGCGCTATCAGTCGCCATTTTGCTGAAGACACATTTACAGTGTGTCTTCAGCAATATGGCGCCGGACCGCGCGGTATGGGCATGCGCATACTCCAGCGCCCCACTCCTCCCCCCGGCCTTCAGCAGAACGAGACAGCGCTGGAGCACAGGGAAGAAAGGTGAGTATAAATGTTTGTTTTTTTGGGGGTATCTGTGCAGTTTAATAGCGGTGAGGGGGCCATGCACATCAGGATAGGGGGTGTGTGAGGGGACCATGCATATCAGGATTGGGGAGGGTGAGGGGACCATGCACATCAGGATAGGGGGGGTGAGGGGACCATGCACATCAGGATTGGGGGGGTGAGGAGACCATGCACATCAGGATTGGGGGTGAGCGGACCATGCACATCAGGGTTGGGGGGTGAGGGGACCATGCACATCAGGATTGGGGGGTGAGGGGACCATGCACATCAGGATTGGGGGGTGAGGGGACCGTGCACATCAGGATTGGGGGTGAGGGACCATGCACATCAGGATTGGGGGGGTGAGGGGACCATGCACATCAGGGTTAGGGGTTGAGGGGACCATGCACATCAGGTTTGGGGGGTGAGGGGACCATGCACATCAGGATTGGGGGTGAGGGACCATGCACATCAGGATTGGGGGTGAGGGGACCATGCACATCAGGATTGGGGGGTAAGGGGACCATGCACATCAGGATTGGGGGGGAGGGACATGCATCAGGATTGGGGGTGAGGGGACCATGCATCAGGTGGGGTTGAGGGACCATGCACATCAAGATTGGGGGGTGAGGGGACCATGCACATCAGGATTGGGGGGTGAGGGGACCATGCACATCAGGTATGGGGGTGAGGGACCATGCACATCAGATTGGGGGGTGAGGGGACCATGCACATCAGGATTGGGGGGTGAGGGGACCATGCACATCAGGATTGGGGGGTGAGGGGACCATGCACATCAAGATTGGGGGGTGAGGGGACCATGCACATCAGGGTTTGGGGGTGAGGGGACCATGCACATCAGGATTGGGTGGGTGAGGGGACCATGCACATCAGGATTGGAGGGTGAGGGGACCATGCACATCAGGATTGGGGGTGAGGGGACCATGCACATCAGGATTGGGGGGTAAGGGACCATGCACATCAGGATTGGGGGTGAAGGGACCATGCACATCAGGATTGGGGGTGAGGGGACCATGCACATCAGGATTGGGGGTAAGGGACCATGATTGGGGGGTGAGGGGACCATGCACATCAGGATTGGGTGGTGAGGGGACCATGCATACCAGGATTGGGGGGTAGGGGCCATGCACATCAGATGGGGTGAGGGGACCATGCACATCAGGATTGGGTGGTGAGGGGACCATGCATATCAGGATTGGGGGGTTAAGGGGGCCAGCACATCAGGATTGGGGATGAGGGGACCATGCACATCAGGATTGGGGGTGAGCGGACCATGCACATCAGGATTGGGGGGTGAGGGGACCATGCACATCAGGATTGGGGGTGAGGGGACCATGCGCATCAGGATTGGGGGGTGAGCGGACCATGCACATCAAAGATTGGGGGGGTGAGCGGACCATACACATCAGGATTGGGCGATGAGGGGACCATTCATACAGGATTGGGGGGTGAGGGGACCATTCATACCAGAATTGGGGGTGAGGTGACCATGCATTCCAGGATTGGGTGGGAGGTGACCATTCATACCAGGATTGGTGGGTGAGGGACTGCATCCGGATTGGGGGGTGACATCATATCAGGATTGGGGGGGTGAGGGGGCCATGCACATCAGGATTGGGGATGAGGGGACCATGCACATCAGGATTGGGGGTGAGCGGACCATGCACATCAGGGTTGGGGGATGAGAGGACCATGCACATCAGGGTTGGGGGGTGAGGGGACCATGCACATCAGGATTGGGGGGTGAGGGGACCATGCACATCAGGATTGGGGGGTGAGGGGACCATGCACATCAGGATTGGGGGGTGAGGGGACCATGCACATCAGGATTGGGGGGTGAGGGGACCATGCACATCAGGATTGGAGGGTGAGCGGACCATGCACATCAGGATTGGGCGATGAGGGGACCATTCATACCAGGATTGGGGGTGAGGGGACCATTCATACCAGAATTGGGGGTGACGGGACCATTCATACCAGAATTGGGGGGTGAGGGGACCATGCATTCCAGGATTGGGCAGGAGGTGACCTTGCATACCAGGATGAGGAATGGGGTGCCATGCATAGTAGATTTGGGTGGGGGTGAGGGGACCATACATACCAGGATAGGGATGAGGGGTGCCATGCATACCAGAATAGGAGGGGGAAGCACATACCAGAATGGGAGACCATGTACCTATAAAAATGCTTGCCACCCGGGTGTAGAACGGGTTCATCACTAGTAATATATATTATATATGTATATATATATATATATATATACACACACATATTTGGTATCTCTGTATTCAGAATCATCCAATCTATCAAAATATAAAAAGAATTAATCCTATCGGTAAGCGTAGCGTAAAAAAAAGTCAAAACGCAAGAATTAAATTTTTTTGGTCGCCGCAAAATTGCATTAAAATACAATAACGAGTGGTCAAAATATCGTATCCACACCAAAATGGTATAATTAAAATTGTCATCAGCTCGGCACTCAAAAAATAAGCACTGACCCATCCACAGATCAAGAAAAATGGAGACGCTACGGGTCTGGGAAAATTACGCAATTTTTTTTACAAACTTTATTTTTTATTTAAATGGTGGAAAAAAAATCCAATCTATACATGTTTGGTATCTACGAACTCGTAATGACCTTTTTTAGCATTTGGTGAACATGGTAAAAAAAATCCAAAAAAACAGTTGTGGAATTGCACTTTTTTTTGCAATTTCATCGCACTTTTAATTTTTTTTCCCATTTTCCAGCACACTATATGGTAAAACCACTGGTGTTGTTCAAAAGCAAAACTCATCCAGCAAAAAACAAGCACTCACATGGCCATATTGACGGAAAAGTTAAAAAGTTATGGCTCTGGGAAGGAGAGCAAAAAATGGAAACTTAAATACGGAAAAACCCAAGGTGATGAGGGATTAATTTTTATAATATTAATCAATAGAAGCCGTGAAGAAAAGAAACTTGGTAATGTATCCTCCTGGACTGATCGTTCATTTTCAAAATTCTGAATGCTTGAGTAAAATTTGTGTTCAGGGAAGACAGATTTTTATATTACTGAGATAAGAGATGGCAGTTGCTTCTCATAAGATTCCATGTAGAAGGAAGAAGTTAAAGGGGGGCAGGAGTTATGCCTCAAGCTCCTCCTTCATCTTCCTCTCTCCTCTTTGTATAGAATCTTATCAGTAACAACTGCCATCTCCTATCTCTTTATTCTATCAATCAGTCTTCACTGAATGCAGATTTTATCCAAGAATTGAGAATTTTGAAAATAAAAAGATGAGTCCTGGTGGAGAAAGAAGCAGTATGAAGAAACCAGATTGTATCTTAACTCCGTCGATATGCCTTATAACGGCGGTAATTAAAGGTACTTAAACCACAGCGCCGTTAATTAATGGCGCTGTGGAAAAAGTGTATATCGCCCCCAGAGTCGGATTTTCTCCGAGGTCTCAGCTGCTGGGGGTAGCTGTGTCCCCAGAGAACATGATTCGGGTCGGTTTTTACCGACCCCAGGGTTGAGATCGCCGTTATTAAAACGGCGACCGCAAAGAAAAAAATAAAATCTGATGTGTCATTTAATTTCTCTCTCCTCTGATGTGATCGCACATCAGAGGAGAGAGAAATAGGGTCCCCAATCCCGCCTCATACCCACAGGTGGTCCTCGGGCTTTCCAGCCTCCTCTGGTGGGCACCGCCATCTTCTTCCGGTTGAAAAATGGCGGGCATATCCGCCGCGATGTGCCGGGTGGCGGGACGATTTTCTCCGGGGTCTCGGCTGCCGGGGGTAGCCGAGACCCAAGAGAACATGATTCAGGTCAGTTTCTACCGATCCCGGGGTTGCAATCGCCGTTATTAACAATATAACAGCGACCGCAAAAACAAAAAATCCAATGGGCCATCTACAGTAATTTCTCTCTCTTCTGATGTGATCTCACATCAGAGGAGAGAGAAATAGGGTCCCGAGCCCCTCGTACCTCGGGCCCTCCTGCATACTCTGGTGGGCGCCGCCATCTTCTTCCGGTCAGAAAATGGCAGGCGCATGCACAGTGCACCCGCTGCGATCTTCCGGCCGGCACCCGGCAACAATAGGAAGAGTTTTCCTATTGGTTTATTTTGGTCACTGTGATAAACGCTATCACAGTAATCAAAATAAAAAAATAGGAAATAAACCCCCCCTTTTTCACCCCCTTAGTTAGGGACAAACAATAAATAAAGAAAATATATTTATTTCCATTTTTCCATTAGGGTTAGGCTAAAGTGAGTTGGACTAAAGTTTTAGGGTTAGGGTTTGAGTTGGGCTAAAGTGAGTTGGGCTAAAGTTTTATGGTTAGTGTTAGGGTTAGGGTTAGAGTTAGGCTAAAGTGAGTTGGGCTAAAGTTTTAGGGTTAGGATTAGGCTAAAGAGAGTTTGACTAATGTTTTAGGCTTAGGGTTAGACTAAAGTGAGTTGAGCTTAAGTTTTATGGTTAGTGTTAGGCTAAAATTAGTTGGGCTAAAGTTTTAGGGTTAGGGTTAGACTAAAGTGAGTTGGGCTAAAGTTGTACGGTTAGGGTTTGGGTTTTAATTATGATTGGAATTAGGGTTAGGGTTGGGATTAGGGTTAGGGATGTGTTGGGGTTAGGGTAATGGTTAGGGTTGGGATTAGGATTAGTGGTGTGTTGAGGTTAGGGTTGTGATTAGGGTTATGGTTAGGGTTGGGATTATCATTAGGGGTGTGTTGGGGTTAGGGTTGTGATTAGGGTTATGGTTAGTGTTGGGATTAGGGTTATGGGTGTGTTGGGGTTAGTGTTGGAGATAGAATTAAGGGGTTTCCACTGTTTAGTTACATCAGGGGGTCTTCAAATGCAACATATCGCCCACCATTGATTCCAGCCAATTTTGAGTTCAAAAAGTCAAACAGTGCTCCCTTGTTTTTGAGCTCTGCCATGCGCCCAAACGGTGGTTTACCCCACATATGGGGTATCGGTGTACTCAGGACAAATTGCACAACTTTAGTGGTCTAATTTCTCCTGTTAACCTGGAGAAAATAAAAATTGGGGGCAAAAAGATCATTTTTGTGGAAAAAATATATTTTTTATTTCATTTCTATGTTATAAATGTCTGTGGAGCACTTGAGGGTTCAAAGTGCTATTCACACATCTAGATAAGTTCCTTATGGGGTCTAGTTTCCAAAATGGTGTTACTTGTGGGGGGTTTCCACTGTTTAGGCACATCAGAGGCTCTCCAAACGCGACATGGCAATTCCAGCCAATTCTGCATTGAAAAACTTTAACGGCTCTCCTTTCCTTCTGAGCTCTGTCGTGCACCCAAACATAGGTTTACCCTCACATATGGGGTATCAGCATACTCAGGATAAATTGCACAACAACTTTTGATTCCTCTTCCTACTCTTGGTAAAATAATAAATTGGGGGTGAAAAGATAATTTTTGTGAAAAAAATATGATTTTTTATTTTTACGGCTCTACGTTATAAACTTCTGTGAAGCACTTGGGGGTTCAAAGTGCTCACCACACATCTATATAAGTTACTTAGGGGGTCTAGTTTCCAAATGGTGTCATTAGTGGGGGTTTCCACTGTTTAGGCACATAAGGGGCTCTCCAAATGCAACATGTCATCTGATTTCAGTTCCAGACATTTCTGCATTGAAAAAGTCAAACGGCGCTCCTTCCCTTTATTTTCTCTTTTAACACTTGTGAAAATAAAAAAAAATTGGTTCTGAAGTAAATTTTTTGTAAAAAAAAGTTAAATGATATTTTTTTCCTTCCACATTGCTTCAGTTTCTGTGAAGCACGTAAAGGGTAAATTAACTTCTTGAATATGGTTTTGAGCACCTTGAGGGGTCCAGTTTTTAGAATGGTGTCACTTTTGGGTATGTTCTGTCATTTACACCCGTCAAAGTGACTTTAAATGTGATGTGGTCCCTAAAAAAAATGGTTTTGTAAATTTTGTTGTAAAAATGAGAAGTCGCTGGTCAAATTTTAACCTTTATAACTTCCTAACAAAAAAAAAAAAAATTCCAAAATTGTTCTGTTGTAAAGTAGATAAGTGGGAAATATTGTGTGACATATCTCTCCGATTTAAGGGCATAAAAATTAAAATTTTGAAAATTGCAAAATTTTCAAAATTTTCACCATATTTCCATTTTTTTCATAAATAAACACAAGTTATATCGAAGAAATATTACCACTATCATGAAGTACAATATGTCATGAAAAAAATATCAGAATCTGCTGGATCCATAGAAGCGTTCCAGAGTTATAGCCTCATAAATTGACAGTGGTCAGAATTGTAAAAATTGGCCTGGTCATTAAGCTGCAAAATGGCTCTGTCACTAAGGGGTTAATTTCCCAGACAACCATGTTTTTGTAAACCCACAAGAATTGACTTTTTATCTGTATATTGGCTTGTGGATTTAAGTGTTTATGTCTGGTGTGTCAAGAAGATAGACTTGCATACCATTTAACATAGTATGCGAGTCTGTAATAGTGACTTGTACATAGTGTATGTTTATCTGTGTTTATTGTGAGCTGATATGCTAATTGTGTGTTGTATTCTATAACCAGTTTGTTGACTTCGAAGGTAGGTAGGGAAAGGCTTTCAGGATGAACTGAAGCACACTGGGTAAATCTAAAAATAGATCACCTGCCTCGGGTATAAAATAAACTTTTTTCCTTCTGGCTGTCATCACTCTTCAGGGTTTCAGCTGAGGGTACATCAGACCCAGCTGAAAAAACACAGGACTGCTCTCGGTTATCTCCCTATGCTTGTCGTACCTCCTCTCTGTGTGCGTACCACAGGTGGAATATCGACCCTGGGAGCTCTGACATATCATCTACCATTATCTTGGCGAGTCAGCGGAAGGGTGAGACCTTGTAATGTGCATCATTTTGAGGGTAATTGCTTGGAATGTTCTGTTTGCTATAGGGTGTTGTAGTTCAATAAAGCATTGTCACACTGTTTTACCCTAACCCTGTGTTGTCTGTGTAGTATGTTGCCCACGGGGAGATAGAGCGGGCGTTCAGTGGTATGAGCCCTGGTCCATGCAGCCAGGCCAGCAGACAAGAGCACCCACTGACTCCGTTTCTCTACAAGCAGATTTCTCTGATAATATATATTACAAACTTTCTTAATTTTGCATGTACTATTGATTTATGAAATTAAAAGGGCAGTTTCTCTTTAATCTTCTTAAATGAGATTACGTTATGTGACAAGTTATGAAGACGGCATATTATTTGTCAAGTCAAATATGGCTACATCTGTAAATTAGAATTAATTATACTAGAGAATTATGTATGATATGCAATGTATAAAGTGACATTGCAATTTAACAGCTTTTGTAACACAAATTTATGCTAAACTTTAAATTCCTCCTGAGATAACTTTATAATAGATAGGTAGTCCAATCTGATACAGTCCACAAGGTCTCCAGAAATCATAATCACCAAGTATTTAAACTCCTAAGTCCTGAACTACCTTTAATTGTGGTATTAAACCATCTATGAGCAGAAAATAGCAAGACAATCTTCTCGACATTAGCAAGAGCGCAGAAGTTAGTTTTTAAACTGACCAAAATGAGATTATGGCAGAGTTCATTTCATATTGTGCAACACTCTACATTTTTGAGCTGGAACATTCATATTTGGAGAAAGTTTCAGTGTAGGACTAAGGGCCTACTTACGCATGCAGATATTCGTTAGTGTCACTCGATGAATGAGCAAAATGCTTATTGATCTCAGCAGTACATTACCCTGTGTAAACAGAACATGTGCTGCCAGTAATATGATTTTTGTGCACCCAGAATGATAATAGTAACAATAATTCTGGGTACATAGCAATAAGAAGTGAAATTGGTGTGTCTAAACAGGTTATTAAAATACTGCATATTGGACTGCAATTTAACCAAATACAGCCGCATTGGTAGAATATATGTGGGTCACACCACACATGTTTGTGACCAGAAATCACCACTCATAATAGCAAAATGACATAAAGGAGAAAATAGGAGTCACTGGTGAAAAAGGATTTTTTAGCAAAAAATGGTAAATATTTATTTGTATAAATGTATAAAAGTAACACAAGATCATATGAAAAAGACATAAGAAACACATACATAAGATGGATGCATATGCAGGGGAATGCGTTCCTGTTAATATCAAGTGACATTAATAACAATGGCAGTGGAATAAACAAATGGTAGCCCCAAACAAGGAATTATGTGGAGCACCTCCCGCAATGGGAAGAAGAATTGCGGTGCTGTAGCTACCTACATGTTAACCACAAAGTGCCTGAACATGCTTCAAAAAATCACAGGCATTGGTATATATTCAGGTCAGCAATAGACTGTGCAGCGCTGCCTAATTCAGCAAGAAGCCATGCTCACCAATACAAAAGTAACACAGGAATGCAGTCACCCCGCTCACAGATGCAATTCTTCTTCCCATTGCGGGAGGTGCTCCACATGATTCCTTGTTTGGGGCTACCATTTGTTTATTCCACTGCCATTGTTATTAATGTCACTTGATATTAACAGGAACGCATTCCCCCTGCATATGCATCCATCTTATGTATGTGTTTCTTATGTCTTTTTCATATGATCTTGTGTTACTTTTTATACGATTTATACAAATAAATATTTACCATTTTTTGCTAAAAAATCCTTTTTCACCAGTGACTCCTATTTTCTCCTTTATGTCATATTGGACTGCAAGTAGCAGTCATTTACTGGTCATGATTGGCTGCTGGGAGGGCTCATTCAGACATCTGTGCCATTCAGTCTGAGCAGAGATCGCTAATGCACGGACTGGCCGTGTGACCCCCTCATATTTCTGTGAGGCTGTAACTCTCATGTCAGGAGAGTTGTGGTCAGTCCATGAATTGCAGTTCAATCTCTACAGATTTGCATGGATGTGTGAATAAGCCTTAATCGGTCTTCACTTTAGAGCAAATAGCCCTTTTAGAAGAGACCCTAACTATTCAGGGACATGAGAAGACCATCATTATTTTGATGATTTTCCTATTGATCTTAAACACACAAATAATTATGCTCTCCCATTTTTATCCAAAGTTTATAATTCTGTCCATTTAAAGGGAGTTATGTCAGACTACGTGAGTGAGGGTTTGATGATCAGTAAATAAAAAGTCATACTCTAATTTCACTGCTAAATCCAGATCATAAACATCCATCTCTGGCAATGAGGCAACACTAGTTTCACTATAAAAATATCAGAACATTTTATCACATGAAGTAAAAATTTATGTGGGCTGTGTTATGTGAAATTGGTTTGGGAGAGAAATAGGTCACCTGGATTCACAGCCTGCATGCAACTTCTTTGGTGAGACTGAAGCCACAATACACACATACACAAAAGATGGCTGTTGACCGAGCGTGTTCTCTATGAGCGAGCCATCACCAGACATATCTGGTAGCAGTTTATCTCCGTGAGATCATATACATTAGAGTGTTGGCTGAACCTGTCGATATTGGTCTTGTGTACTGTATGGTGGCCTTAAGTGTAAACAGTGTCGGACTGGGGTGCCAAGGGCCCACCAGTGACAATGACTTTGGGGGCCAACTTTTCACCTGAATACAAATATTACAATACCCTCCTTCATAAACTTACCTATATCTCTATATAAAAATAAACTGGGTAGTTTGGTTAATGAATGATAAGATGCTGCTTTTTTCTGTATGGAGTAAATCATGTGAATCATGCCAAGTACTACCCATATAGTAGTGTTGGGAGCCCCTGTCTACACAGGTGCCCACAGGGGGATTCCGTTATTCCCCGATGGGCCAGTCGGGCCTGAGTATTAATGGAAGAACAACAATATTGCCATTACCAATCACCATGATTGGTCCTCAAGTTATTGTTTTCCTCTAGATGACAAAGATAATCCAATTTTACACCGGTAGACTACACGATAGGTAAAAAAAAAAGTTGACAACATGTGCTAAAAGTTGCAGAGAAACACCCCATAAAGTTTAGATAGCTGATGGTTGTACAATGGTTTTGCAATTCGTTTCATGAGCAGCTATCTCGCCCAACTCTCCCATACATAGGAGCACTTGCTTTGACTATGAAAGAGTTGTTGCTAGATATTTCTTATCTCAGGGAGACCAAAATGATTGGCAGCCCAAAGTCAGACATGCCAGATTCTTACCTCCCTCGAGAATTATATGTCAGGGGGCCCCATAAACATTAGACCATTAACCCATCAATATTGGTGGCTTCAGCTGATATTAGCCTAATGTGTAAGGGGGACTAGGTTTTACTCCATTCAGCTAAAAGGATCACATATTTCCTTTCCTTCAAATTTCATGAAATGGGGTAAGACACAGAACACAGGCAATCATTGAAGGTTCTCTTAAAGAATAGATATACATGAGGAGAAGATGAGAATTAAATTTATGACAATTATACCTGCAGTGATATTAGGCATGTATTCAAGTAGGCTCATTGTGTTGTCTTGTTAACTAAGTAATATATTCTTCACACGGTTATACATCATTGTGTTGACTAAAAACATGAAAGTGTATGTGCTGAACAGATTTATGCAGGCAATATACAGATAAGGTTTACATAAATTGTAAACTATGGAAACACATTACTTGTATTACTTATCGTGAGCTGGTACAGAATTACAGCCTGTGTTCCCAACTCTGCTGTTTGCTATTGGAAATAATTGGCTAGCTTCTTGATAAACATCACTAACATCTTTGCTGAGTTCATACAATGCACTGTTTAATTAGTTTTTTTTTTTCCTATGTCAGCTTACAGCGAGTGCCTGGTGTAAAGATGACACTTTTCAGAATTATGTACCAAGAATACACTATGTGCAGTCATTGAACCAAGTGGATGATTTTAGCTCTTAAGGTTGTGGAACGGTGAATCTAACTGGAGGGCTCTACTTTAATTTCAAAACTAGTAATATGATCAGATTGGTCAAAAACACTACAAAAATGATTCACAGAAAACAGGACAATCAATTATATTGTATATTGGAAACCATCCCTCCAATTAGCCCCACATTTCTAGGAATTCTCCCATGAACTGGACAACAAGGGAGGAAGGCTTGTGAACATTAGAATAAATGAATGGGGATTTATATATCCTTGGATACATAGGCAGCTTAAAATTAAACCACAATTTAGAAAGCAAATGTTTAGATGTGAAATGCTCATTAATGAGCACAGTAAAGAAAATGTGTATCCATTGAGAAAAAAGAAGATAGGCACATACCATACCGTGCAACAAAATCCTGTATTGTGGCATCATGTTACCAACAGCAGGCAGATAAAACGATGGAGCATATAAAGACGACAATCGTTTTGCGCTTACATTGCACTTCAATGATGACCTGTTAAAGCGCAATGTAAGCACGAAACGATCGTCGTCTGTATTTGCTCCATCGTTTTATCTGCCTGCTGTTGGTAACATGATGCCACAATAAAGGATTTTGTTGCACAGGACGGTATGTGCCTATCCACTTTTTTCACTATGGATACACAGATTCTTTTCTTTGGAAGTGGCACCCGTTTTCCCTGATGTGTGTGCAGCTTCATTAATCCGAGGTCATACAGATGTGCCTTCATCCTGCTTTTCTTCTACAGTAAAGAAAACATTGATACACCCTGGAGCAAATTCATCACAGCTTTACATCAGAAAACTGATGTAAAAGCTTTGAATAGTGGCAAAAAATTTGCGCCTCTTAGATTTGTGGGAAAAATTTGTTGACTATTTTGCATTTTCACGTCAGATGGAATAAGCTCAGCTGAAATAGTCAGAGGTGGAGCGGGCAATGTGTCATCCAATTCATTAAAAGCATTTTGTACACCAGAAATGCTACTCTGACCGGAGTAGCATATCTGGATTGGTGCATGCAGGCACACGTCACTTAGAAGAAGCACCAAATTCATGAAGTGGCGTGCACTCCTTAATGAATTTGGCACCTTGTATATCAGCAAGACTGGCGTAGCATAAGCGTGAACTATGTCAGTCTAATGAAAAATATTAGGGACAGATTAATTAAAAGTTTTAATCATGTATCCTAATCATTGAGGCCTACATCAAATTCATTTTTATTCTCCATGTTTTTTTCCCTTTTCCTAGATGCTATCAAGGCTTCCAAAGAGGTTTTCATAAACAGCTGTTGCATCTGTGAACCAGTAATCTGTCTTGCAACAAGCTTTAATTCCGCTACTGCCAGGGAACATTAAAACAATGTTCTGGGATTAACTAGTATTTGGAACACAAAGAGCCAATAATATAAAGTTCTGCAACAAAAGAGGTTATTGATTGTATATTCATGTAATTTACTGTCGCTTTCGTCAATACAAATCACTTAGAAATATTTGCAACACTGCTAAAGGCACGATTTACATAGAGTCGATTGTACCCAGAAGACCATAATATAAAGTAGGATATAAAACTACCCTAGATGCTGTGATGCTGTAAACAGCTTATAACTGTAAATCCAAATGGCATTCTGCAACTATATTATAACTTGTGTGCACATACGAAAAAGAAATAATTAAAAAGCACCAGATACAATTTTTAACATTATTTTCAGGGATGGCTATATTCAGGGAAAGCTATCAAAGAAAGAATTTACCAGGGAATTCAAATCAGACATTGAAGGTGCTTCAGTAGGACATGTCATAAATGTTGAGTGAGGAGGATTGAGTTCAAGTCAAATTTCCTGAAATTGGCAGTTCCAAGAGAATCAATATTTGATTCACAAAGATAATTAAAAAAAACATCTTCTTTTAGCCATCATGCGCCTCAACAGTCTATTCCGCACTCTAGGCCATTACTTCCGGTCACGACCAGACCTCTCTGGTCACTATGAAACATATGGTCGCGATGTTGTGATGTGATGACATGTGCCGTGACCTCAGAGTGCACAGTAACCCCCAAGACCTGGTTGTGGCCAGAAATCCCCAGCCTATAGTGAAGAACAAGCAGATTAGGAACGAGAGAGTTGAAAGGAGAGACCCTGAAGGCCAGATGATGAGCAGTGAGAAGTAGGGAGGCCGCTGAGGTAAGTATAAAGTTTTCTTTTGTTTTTTTACATCTTATGTTTATTATGCTCTGCTGTCTCTCTAGACCCCAAAGTATAATAAGGAGCATTGAATTTATGGCAAATACCTTCCCAGGAAAATCAAATTTCAAATGAGCTGCTCACCACTGGTAATGATGTATAAAGTCTTGCTGTCCCAGGATTTAATGTTTTATTCTTCCCTATGGGTCCTTCTCGCTTCTAAATAAATCCCTGGTAGACCCATTTTGGCAATCCGAAGAGGCCAGCAATAAGAACCAATGAAGATGTATGCATAACCTGGCATAAAATCTGATGTGATCCTTCAGAGTTTAACTAAGGTGCAGCAGTCACTGCATTCAGCTGTCTCCACTACTCACATACACTCCCTGACAGAAGTTATGTCGCTTAGCCATGTTATGTAAATAAAAGCTTATAACCTGACGTTAAATTCATCCATTGGTTGTATAAATTATTCTTTTGAAAGCTGAAACCCTCCGAAATATGGTTTAGGTTAAGAAAATAAATTGGCATCAATGCAGAAATATTGATCATTTAATGGACACAGAATGGTCAGATTATGGCAGGATAAAAGTTTTGTCGCCTTGTCATATAATGCACCCAATGCTAGTTGACATACTCACGTGTGCTCAGTAAATGATTGGTTAATTAGTAGGTGTGTATAAAAAGAAACCCAGCACCCCAGACCTTCACTTGAGCTGCAACTTGAGCTCTGACAACATGCCAAAAATCCTCCATGCGACCAAAGCCTGGATTATCAAGAGGCTGAAGACCAGATCCACTGTAGAGGTGGCTGGCACCTTTAATGTGTCTCAGCGTCAAGTACAAAGAATTAAAAAAAGATTTGAAGAGACTGGAGATGTCTTTGACAAGCCCACGTCCGGCAGACCCCGCAAGACAACTGCTCAGGAGGAACGTTTGTTGGTTAGAAAATCCAAAGCAAGCCCCTCTTCCACTGCAGCAGAGCTCCAACAGGCCTGGTTACTTCAAGTCCCTGTGTCAACTAAAACAGTTTGTAGGATTCTGTCTCGAAATTGCCTCCATGGTCGAATCAGTGCCCAGAAGCCAGCACTAAATAAAAGGCAAATAAAAAACCGTGTGGCATTTACAAAGTCCCACCGCCTGCTAAACAGATGGACGCTGGAAAAGTGGCAGAAGGTGGATTTCTCTGATGAATCTTCAGTAGAATTACACCACAGCCGCCGTAAATACTGCAGGAAACCTACTGGAGCCCGTATGGATCCAAAATACACCCAGAAAACAGTTAAATTTGGGGTGGAAAGATCATGGTCTGGGGTTACATTCAGTATGGGGGTGTGCAAATCATTTGCAAGGTGGAAGGCAATATCAATAGCCTAAAATATCAAGAAGTATTAGCTACCTCTTATATTCCAGATCATAAAAGGGGTCAAATTCTGCAGCAGGATGGTGCTCCATCTCATACATCCATCTCTACAACAAAGTTCCTCCAGGCAAAAAAGATCAAGGTGCTCAAGGAATGGCCAGCCCAGTCACCAGACATGAACATCATTGAGCATATTTGGGGTAGGATGAAAGAGGAAGCTTGGACGACAAAACCAAGGAATCTAGATGAACTCTGGGAGGCATGTAAGACTGCATTCTTTACTATTCATGATGTCTTCATTAATAAATTGTTTGAATCATTGTTGAACCACTTGGATGCAGTCCTTCAAGCTCATGGAAGTCACACAAAATATTAAATATGACTCTAATAGCACCACAACTTCATTCACCAATGTTATGCAACATATATTTGTATTTTAAGTTAATTACTTGAATAAACATTACTTTCTGTGGGCGACAAAACTTTTGTTTTGCCATAATCTGATCATTCTGTGTCCATTAATTGATCAATATTTCTGCATTGATGCCAATTTATTTTCTTAACCTAAACCACATTTTGGATGGTTTCAGCTTTCAAAATAATAATTTATACAACCAATGAATGAATTTAACGTCAGGTTATAAGCTTTTATTTACATAACATGGATAAGCGACATAACTTCTGTCAGGTAGTGTAGTTGAATGGACCAAAAAGTGGCCTCCACAAAATGTGTTCCTGTAGTGTCCTTGTAAAGGTAAAGAAGTCATCCTGACACCTTCTCTAAAGACTTCTTGCATTACTGTATTGCAATAACCTATTTTATATGTGATTCTACAGGTACTGTGCTCTGCAGAAGTTTGTTAGGCAGTGACACAGTGTTAACAGTGTCAGCCCAGGTGAGGGGGATTTACAGGGGCATTTTCAGGAAGCTAGTTCCTAGTTACTCAACAGTTATTTATTGAATAGATTCTGATGAGATAAGAAGAACTGTTGACCAGTAGTCCACAAGTGGAGAGTATGTTGTGACTGAGGTATCAAAGGGTAAAGTTCAGAACAGTGTTATAGAAACCAGCTTACCCTCTGCAAGGCCGGATTGCAGAGATAGAAAGGAAGTCACAGCGACACACTAATGTGTGATCCTTATATATACAAGAAAGATCCTTCATCAACAGTGAGTACCTGTTTAAAATAAAGAGAGCTAAGGGAGGCGTAATGTGTCAGTCCGCTCCTGGAGGTCTAGAGAGAAGACTATTCTGACCTGGAAGGAGCAGTGTGCTGCACTGTAGTGGATGATACTCTCAATGGGAGGTTAGAGTTAGGAAGCTCTTGGAAAAAGTGCTCTATACTCTGGAATGTTACCTGAACATTGTTATGCTATTTGCTATGTTATGCAGAAGAAATGTTCAATTAAATGCATGCAGTTTATCAAATGTTGAAGATCTATTTCAAGAAATAAAGTAAAGACATTTATAACCTTTTAAAATATTTGCTGGACTCTCTGATTGATGGCATGAATTTAAGGTCCCATGCAATCAACCCACTGGTGGCCCAAGAAGGAGTAAGCAGCAAACACTCAAACTACAAGCATAGAGACACCGGCACTAAACACAATGTGCGTACATTGACAGAACGCGTTGAAGCGTAAGAAACACGCAAAACCGCTGTCGTCCACCACAGAACCGATTCCCCTGCCTCCACAATTTTAATCTTGATGTATTGAATTAACAAGATTTTTTTTTAGTGGAAATCAGAGTGCCATCTCTTTACTTCTTCTCTTTGAAACCTTTAAACTGCATACGCACACTAAGGGGTACCCTAGCAGGGTGTTTTGTGACACAGGTATAGCCTTATGCCAGTCTCGTTCCTTAAATCATCTCTAAATCTTGTTCCAAAAAATTGGTCATGCTAAACCATGTTCTCTGAGTCTCTTGGTTATGCTTCGAAGTGTACTGCATGCACCCATATAATATACTGTACCCACACATATAGATGTACTAATAGTAGGGATGAGAAGATTGATCTGAAAAGGATTGACTTCTAGCTGAGTTTCTTCAAGTTCGCAAGTCCCATGAATTCAAACACTAAGTTCTCACGCAGCACAGTTGCCGTAAGTGAGATCACCAGGGCTCATCAACTGATGAACTCTGGTGAACTTTCTCACCGCAGCTCAGCGCTACACACTGCAGGAATGATTACACCCTCCTGTTAGTGTGTTGCCGGCTGCAGAGTAGAGCAGTGACATTAGTAACTGCTCTTAAATTCATCAGGATCGTCATGGGACATTATGGATTATCTCTTCACTTCGGACAGGTGAGGAACACTGTTGTTTATTATTTTAATTCATTTGCAGGGGACATTGGCTTCAGTGGACTGGGCGATGATAATAAATAAATAATATATATATGATAGATAATAAAGGAGTCTGTGTCATTTTTTCAAATAAAGGACTTTATTTTGGGTGTGTGTTTTTCATGCAATATCAATATGAGGTTAGTAATGGTGGTGTCTTATAGATGCCTCACAATTACTAACCTCTGGGTTGATGTCACTGGAAAATACAAAGGTGACATCAGACCCACAATTATGATTCCCACTTGACACCGCCAGAGGGGAAGTCGGAAGAATAAGGTAAAGCTCCTCAACTGGCGCATCTAATAAATGCAGCATTTCTGGGCAGCTGCAGGCTGCAATTTTTAGGCTGGGGGCCAATATACATGGCCCCTTGCCAACCTGAGAGTACCATGATTTTTTTTTATTATTATTTGTTAAAAAATAATTAAAAAAAACGTGGAGGGACCCCTCTGTTTTTGACAACCAGCCTTACTAACGCTGACAACTGAGGATTGCAGCCCGCTGCTGTCAGTTTTGCCTGGCTGGTTATCAAAATTACATGGGAAACCCATGTCCAATTTTTTTTAATTATTGATTTATAGCTCAACTAATGGGTAAATTCATGCAACTTTTACTGGTATCTGCCCAAAATTTGAGCTCTTGTGGCTTCTTTTGGGCCTCTTGAAGGTGTTGTCTATGCGTTTGGTTTTGCTTCCCATTGAATTCGGTGATGCTCGGTTATGTTAGGCTAACATCAAGAAGTTCCGTGAACATAGACGAACCAGACCTTAAAGGGTTTGCTCATCTCTATTCAAGAGGATCGCAAAAAGAAAATGTCCAGTACCAACATCTGTGTAGAAACACTAGCAAGGCATGCTTCTACCCCAAAAAGGGCTCACTTTTGGATTATTTTTAAAATTAAGTAGCCTCAAAAGTCATATACTGCAATGTGTTGTTAAATAGGTGGTTTTTTTTTAACCAAATACCATCCATTTGCCCACAGCCAGATAGGGTGAGGTTACTTGGACATCAGTAAGACTATTTCGCAATAGAGAGCTAAAAATGTGTTCAGTAGTCTAATTGAAAACCTCAGAGGGTTATAAATAATTAAATTTATCACAAAGCTGGAGAATTTGAATTTCAAATGATCTGCCCAATTCTACTTTGTAGAATAATAAAAAAAAAGTCTAAAGATCGACCCTCCCTGCTATTCTGGAGTGAGGTGAAAATTATTTACTTAACGTAATAAATGCTTATGAGGCCGTTGACTTTGGGAGACCTGCGTCTGTTTCATATATCGTGGTCCATACTCAGAACGCAAAACACAGATATGTGAATTGGGCCTAAAGGGTGAATTTTTTACCTTGTACTATGTTTTCCCATGCTTAAAAATTCATTTTTTCTTAGTGCTATGTGAATTTGAAATGTATGTGAGGCACGCAGCACACAATTGATGTGATAAATTAGTGTGGATGACTTTCAATTAGCTTGCCATTTCAACAAAATGAACCGGGCATTGTAAAGTGCAATAGGACATAAATAAATTAAAAATGGCCACAAAAAATGCATGATAAAACCAAAAGACATTGCTTATACTCTATATGGTACACTATATTTACGTTCCTAAGAAAAAATATATTTTAAAATGTATATTTTTTTCTATTTTTACATGTTTAACAAATTCATTTGTTTTAGATCTTCAAGTGAATGTAATACAAAGACAACCAGAGCCACATACAGTTTTTTTTTAATATATTTATACAAATATCAGAACACTCACTAGTCCATTGTAATAAAATAAGTACCTGGCCATATTGAATAAATGTAGATTAGTCTGTTATATTGATTTACAGAAATATTTATCTATTACTTCATTCACACTCAATAATCTCAAGAATGAACATATTACAATTGGTCATCAATATTATAGCAGTGAAAGACCCTTTTAAATAAATCCATTTTTTTCAGGAGGTAAGCAATTATGATCTACTGAAAATTGATCAATTTTGAAAATGCTTCTAAGTAGTCTTACTCATTGTTATTTTCTACTTCAAGATCTGGACAGTGGAATAAAGCTGTGTGTGGCCAGCTTTTTGTGCTCCTTCAGACGAGCGTATTATACAAAAGTGCCATTGAGAAAATATTGGTCAGCACTAGTGTTGAGCGATACTGCTCGATATCTAAAAATATCGTATCGGAATGGTATCGCCGATATCACTAAATATCGTCGATATCCGATTCCGAAACCGGAAGTCCCATGTAAGTCTATGGGAACAAAATATCGCAACAAAAAAAACCCTTTCTTTCGTTGTAAACACAAAATATACACACATAGAATACATATATATATATATATACATGTCATTGTGACATATATATATACATATATTTATAGTTTATACACTTCTACATAGTAAAATAGACTCTGATTCAATTGCCGGGTAAAGCCGTGACATACCCCATAGAAGTCGACGGGCTCGGTGCCGAGTACCCCCAAAACCTCTGGCTCTGTGCGACTCAACTTGGGCGTCACGAACAGGATTCTGTAGCTCGCTATAAGCGAGTCCTGTGTGCCTGAATTGAACTGGTTTTGTGCTTGAGAATTGCTAAAATCATCAGAGAATGTATTTGCCATTTTTCCGCCATATCTGCGTCACGACGAGGCACTGGAGAAGAAGAAGGGGGTGCTCTTCGTGGGTGTACACTCACTCAGTGGCGCGAAAACGATGGCCGACCACTCTAAATGGTACTGCAATGTAAGATCGTGCCCCACAGCTCTTCAGTTCCGCCTCCTCATCCTCCTCAGTGTGCGGAAACTAACACGAAGGTCCCGCCTCACTACAAAAGAGGGGCCCTCTCCAGATGCTAATGACACATGTGACTTGGCAGAGATGGCTAATGGACACGAGCAGAAGTGTGAAGGGATGGAGCAGTCAGAGCTCTCCCCCCATGGAAGCGACCCGATCGCCACGGAACCACCGTTGGGCACCCGGCCTGGAAACCCTCCTACGCTGCAAGAAGTGGAGGATACCCTAAGAGGCCTGGCCCGGCACCGGGAGGAGGTCGCCAGGATGGAAGCCAGCTGGCGTGCCCTAAAACTAAACTTGGAGCGGCGCCAATCCCTCTTACCTGAAGTGTCTGTACCGGAAGGTGAGGCACCCGTTCTAGTAGAGGAGTCCGTGCGGGCATCCCAGCCCTTGCAATGTGATCCGGTTGACGTTGTCGCAGTGGAGGCACCCGTTCCTGCAAAAAACTCTGCACCGGCAGCACCCCAGATCCCGCTGTCTGCCCCCGTCGCTGAGACAGAAGAAGCGACACCAGTCCTCATGGAGGAGGCCGCGCAGGCACCAGAGGTCTACCTGTCTGTACCGGAGCCCCGACTGTCATCTGTTCCAGAGCCGGCTGCTTCCTCCGCAGGTGAGCGCCGCCAGGACTGTCGGGCGCCAGGAGAGCTGCCGCAAACCGGACATCGTAAGCTGCAGTTTGATGGTGGAGAAATGGAGATACTGGTGGAGGAGAATTACAACCAGCGTCAGGAGGAAGAGTGGAGACGTTGGGAGCGGGAAGCAGAGCGACAAAGGGAGCAGTGAGAATCCCAAAAGCTTCGGCAACGTAACCTGGAGAAGGACCGGGCAGATAAGGACCGGATGAGAAAAGATAAAGGAACCCTGTGGGAGCCGCGGCGTAAGGGTGCAGTACGGAGCTTTAAATTGAAAGGTGGTTGGGGCTTCATCCAGGAGCCTGGACTTTATTTAGAAGTGTTTGTGACCCGGCGGGACGTGGAGACTCACCTCCCAGAAGGACACCCGGGGAGGGACCTGTTGCCAGGAGACTTTGTGACTTACACCCGACACTGGGGTTACAATGGATGGTACGCCCTAAATGTTACCAGGTGCGACCCCTACTCCCCAGAGTGTCAGGAACCTGTGAGACCCTCGGAGCCTTCAGCCTCCCACATCCAGGCCTCTGCACAAGTGCCCACCCCACGCCGTAAATCTCCCCAGCCTCCCTCAGTGGTCTCCTCAGCAGCCCCAGCTATGGACATGATAACTATAGCTGGCCCGTACCCGGCGCCTGTTAGGCCCCCTGGGGTTCGTTCAGTCCGGGACATAGGGCTCCAGACCCGGAGGGAGATGAAAGAGGTGGCCTCACAGACACAGATAGCGGGTCACGACTTGACTGTACAGGCCACACGACGTCATCAGGTCCTGGTGGTCCTTGGTGTCTCGGATGTTTGGCAAGCATCAGAAGAGTACCAGGTGGTACCTGGAACACCCCTGCCAAAGAATTATAAATAACCCGGACAGGGTCCCTGTATGTAAATAGTTAAATTGCTGATGTACCCGGACGGGTGAATGTTCATAAAAAAATTTTTTAATTTAATAAAAAACACAACACAGTTTTCATTACTTTTATTACAGTCTCATCCTGCGACGCCATCGATCTCCTGTAAAAAAATGAAAAAAAAAAACAGCAGTATACCACCTGTCCGACGCAGTCCATAGTAACGAGTGTCCCACGACGATCCAGCTCTGCTACATCAGAATGACAGGCAGAGCCTGTCATCCCGGCGCAGCACAGCTGATTATCTGCTTCCCCGGCGGTGACGTCATCGGACTGCTTTACGGCCGCGATTACCCGGCAGCACGTGCAGTTATCGCGAGAAACTGCACGTGACCGCGAGGGAGAAGATGATGGCGGCCATCAAGCAGTCCAGGACGTGACCGCCGGAGATCTTCTGCCAGGTAAGTGCCGCTGACTCCTGACAGACCTGACCGACGGACACTCACAGTGACAGTGACAAATCCGATTCCGGTATCCGATATGACGAAAATATCGGTACTCGGAATCGAAAGCCCGATACAGCTAATATCGGCCGATACCCGATATTTGCAGTATCGTATCGCTCAACACTAGTCAGCACACATTGACAGCTTTTTCACTGTTGAGTTTTGAATTTCCGATAATACTTACTGTATCTAAGTAATATATACAACCTTTTTGAGCTGTGTTTTGCAATAAATGGCCATTATTATTTGCCTCTATCTAGGCAGTGTATGGAACCTATCAATTTAGCATATCGCTAAGAATATGTTAACCTTAGCTCTATGGGAAAAAAAATCCTAGCTTTCCATATCTTGCTATTTATGTGAGCATTAAGGGGTTCGCAAACATCTGCATAACAGCCTCTCTTTTATAGAACCGTGTGTATTAAGCTATATTTAAAAAAAATTAAAATTAGCAAACTTTTTGGTGAATCTTATAAAACATTACCTGGAATTGTCCATAGTTCATGGCATGGGGCATACAGGAAGTTGGCATTGGAGGAAAATATGAATGGTTTGCGGGAAGTTCAGCCTTAGAGGTTGGTGGCGTGAGTACAGGGCCTGCCTGTTTCATGTTTCTACCGTCAGCCTCATCTCCAGCAATGGATGCGACAGCATGACTATGGATCGCAATACCTAGAGTAAAGTCAATAGCAAAAGAAAATTATTCTATCATTGGGTCATGTCATTTCTTACAGCAAAGAAACTTGTGAAATGTAATTTGGATGTTTTAATAGATACCGACATTAATCTGTTCTTATTTGGAAAATTCACAAGATAAGGATAAGCATGATGTAATAGCTAAAGCTCCCTTTATTTTATACAGTGTACCTTCTGTCCAGAAATGCTGCAACTTGTGTTACTTTTCTGACACCATGTCAGATGGATGTGTCAGTTAATGTTACATAACACCATTTATGCTGTTGTCTAAATATGCATACTAAGGGATCAGTACCCCCAACCGTGGAATACCATATACCAGTCTAGGTGCAAAACTTTCAGATTATTTTCTCAACAGTGCGACACAGGCATCTTGGAGGTTAATGTGAGGGCTAGCTCACACGAGAGTATAACTCAGACCAATGCTAGCTGATGAAATAAGGGATTGCACTGGGACCAATGTTATTCATATAAGCAGTGCAGATCTGCGCTTTTTTTCGAAGCCGTATTTGGCGCAAGAAAAAAAAATCGGATGCCATATGGAGCCATAGTATGGCATCAATTTTTATAGATATGTTACAATTCTGTAACATAAAAAACTGTAAAAGATTAATAACTGTTGATTAAAAACAGATTGCACATAGAGACAGCACACAGATGACAAGTGAGGAAAAATGGTCCCACTTTTTTGGATGAAAATCCGACCGATTTTTAAGCTTGTCGTGAGACCCCGGCCTGAGTGGTAGAATAGTGTAATTATTACAGTTTCTAGATAAGGTACAGTGCTTGTTGGTTACTCTAATATTAGGTGGGCAAAGTCTCTAAAGCAACAGAACAGCACAATAATTGCAGCTCATAAGACAGTCCTTTGTTATTGTCCAGGGTTCAGATTCCTCCCAAGATGGTTTTCAAATCCAGTCCAAAAATTCCATACCTCTATGGGTAGAAGAGTTAACACACATCAACATATAAAAAATTGGTGCCATTCGCATCCAGAAAAGTTGATTTACCTTTTGTCATGTGAGTGCAATGCAAGTGTGCAATTATTTTCTTGGCTCGGATCCATGTACAATCAGTATGTAATGAGTTTTTAACATCATCTTTTACATAATATAATACTCTATACATAAACACAAATTCGGACTGACATGCTTAATGCCTGAATGAAGAGAACCAGGATGTAAGCTAAAACCAATCTTTACTAGATGTGTTAAAAACATAGAATAAAATACAATAATGATGTAAAAAAAACAGAGTACCCAAAAAGGGGGGACACTCTGCTGTCCTATTAAACCACTTGTGGAGAAAAAGCTGCACCGAGAGCTGTAGGAGTTAAGTAAACAATTTACACATATATCCAGGTCAAGTGACCTCCCACCTAATGATACTCCCCTCCCAACCAACTGCACAGGAACCAGGGTAACCTATGACAAGTATTTCAGATATCTAGGCTATAAAAACAACATGGAATAACCTACAATTAAATATAAGTAATAAGTATCATAATATGTGCTATTAGGTGGTCAGGGGTGTCATACAAACATTATAATATTGCTCTGTCAATACCAACAGCAAATACATGAGTGCGGTAAGTAAATGTATTACCATGGTAGCAGAGTGAAGCACAGCTATGAGAATAGACCTCAATATCTCTCCTCACCCCGACGTACGTTTTGTTTCCTGCTTCTCCCTCTGACATCTCCTTATGGCAGAGTAGAAAGAAATTGTAAATTGGCATATATTGGTGTGTGGCCAACATTTTCTGCAGCGTGCCGCATATTTTGTCCCTCTCTCTGTTCTTCAAATGTTTGAAAGCATGCAGCTGTTTGCTTGTAGCAAATAGCCTTGTTTATGTTGATTTTTGTTGTGTATTGCCCGCTGTGTATATTTAGCCAAGCACTATTGATGCCAGTATTATCCTATTCCAGTTTTAAGATTTATAATGATGTTCATTATAGCAATATTTATTATAGTTAGTAGTGTTGAGCATTCCGATACCGCAAGTATCGGGTATCGGCCGATATTCGCGGTATCGGAATTCCGATACTGAGTTCCGATACTTTTGCCATATCATATACTGGAATCGGAAGTTCCCATAATGCTATGAGAGGCAGTGTGATTTTATTCAGCCAATGAGGAATCCTAAGAAGTGTGGGCACATCCTGTAAGGCTGCGGTCATGTTAACTAATGGCACGGCTGTGATTGGCTGCTGAAATGATGTCATGAATGCACTATAAAAGTCGCCGCCGCCATTTTGGTTTCACTCTGCTGTGAATTCAGTTATGGACAGAACGCTGCTCTTCTAACTCTGAGGGACAGTTAGAGATTGCGATTTTGTGTATTGTTCTTTAGGCAGGCTGGTTTACCAACCGCTGTGTAAAGCTTCCTTTTGCCTTGCAGTGCTGTTTTCACAGCTGTCTGCAAGGTCTGTGTGTGAGTGCAGGTCATGCTGAAGTTTGTTCTGCATCCACTGCTGGTTGTAGTCAGCTTAACGTGTGTCACTGCCTCATATTTTTTTTTAATTGCTGCTGCTCAATTCAATTTAAATTACCGTATATACTCATGTATAAGCTGACCCGTGTATAAGCCGACCCCCCAACTTTAGCCTCAAAAAACTGGGAAAAGTTATTGACTCGCGTATAAGCCTAGGGTGGAAAATGCAGCAGCTACTGGTAAATTTCAAAAATAAAAATAGATACGAATAAAAGTAAAATTAATTGAGACATCAGTAGGTTAAATGTTTTTGAATATTTATTTTAAAGAAAAACATTAAACAAGCACTGTAAGTGGAAAAGAGGGTCAACAAAAGCAATATGGTAACAACAATAACTTTAAAAGTACAAAAACCTTAGCTTTAATCAGCAACCAATGTTAAACACAAGAGTTAAAATCCTTCAAAGTCGCTGGATTCCTCATCATCTGTATGTGCAAACAGAGCTTCAGCTTCAGCTGGTAAGAGGTCATCAGCATAGACATTGTCATCATCACTGAGTTGATCATCACCGTCACTGCTGTCGTCTTCATACAAAGCGTTGTCTTCACTGCCATCCATTGCATTACTAATGCCACATTTCTTGAAGGCCCGTTGCACCATGTCCTCTGGAATTTCTTCCCATGCATCACGAACCCACTTTGCTATTAATTCTATGTCCGGCTTCATCAGATTTCCAAGTTTTGTCAGTCGGGCTTGACCAGATGACATCCATTCATGCCACATCCTCCGCACACGGTCTTTGAAAGGTTTATTTAAACACACATCTAGGGGCTGCAATACAGATGTAAGTCCACCTGGAATAACCGCCAAAGTTACTTCAGAAGACTTTGCCAATTTTTTTATGTCATCAGATGTGTGGGCTCTGAACATATCCCAAACTAGCAATGATGGTTTTTTCCTTAAAGCTGTTCCTGGTCGTCCATTCCAAATTTCTTCCAGCCATTTTTTTGTTCCATCTTCATCCATCCAACCTTTAATATGAGCGCGCACTGTAATTCGTGGGGGGAAATGGACCTTTTTAGGCAAAGTCTTTCTTTTAAAAATAATGACAGGCCGCAGCTTAGTTCCATTAGCCAAACATGAAAGAACGACTGTGAAATGATTTTTTTCATTTCCTGTGGTTCTGAGTAAAATAGTTTTGTCTCCCATATTTGCCACAGTTCTGTTGCTTGGAAGATCAAAAGTCATAGGTGTTTCATCCATATTTCCAATATCCCCCAGGTCATAGTTATGGACCCTTCTTTGTTTTATGATGAATGAATGGAATGACATCACTTTTTCATCAAGGTCTTTTGGCAACTTCTGTGAAATCTTTGTTCTTTGCCGCAAACATAGGCCAAATCTATTCATGAAGCGGGTACACCATCCTGCTGATGCAACAAAATGTTCAATTCCTGGTGCTTTCAATTTGTCTTCTTTAGCCATTTGAAGGGCACGAAAGCGAATTCCCATGCGTGTTACGCAGTAACCATTTTCACGACACTCCATAACCCATTTATGCCATTCAGTCTCTAGAGCCTCATATGACACCTTTGAACGACGTTGAGCTTTTTTGGCCTTTGGAGCCTTTTCCAAGTCCGCTTTCATTTTCCGCCACTCCCTCACTTGTTTTTCGTTAACACAAAATTCCCTACTTGCAATACTGTTATTGCTTTCTTCTGCTCTTGAGACAACCTTAAGTTTGAAACCAGCTTCGTACGACCTGCGTTTTTGTTTTGGTCCAGGATTAAAAGTACTGGGATCCATTTCTAATAGGATAAAAAAAAGACTTTAAAAAAGAAATACGGTACATACCATAGCGAATGAATTCTCAAATTACGGTACGTACTGTGTATCCAAGACAAGAGATACGGTATACCTGTACGTGTACTCAGCAATGCTTGGACAAAGCAAGGGGGCTCCATATTGAATCATGAGCCCCATATAATGCTCCATACAGTTCATGATGTGCCCCATAAGGTGCTCCATACAAAATACGCCTCATATGATGCTCCATAATGTTCATGATGGGCCCATATAATGCTCCATAAAGTTCATGATGGGCCCATAAGATGCTACATTAAGTTTATGATGGGCCACATAAGATGCTCTATACAAAAATATGCCTCAAATAATGCTGCACAGTGAATAATGGTGGCCCCATGACATGCTCCTTTATATACCGTACAGTATGCCCCATATGCTGCTCAATAATTGTAATGCAGGCCCATGAATGGCTCCTTTATATACAGTATGCCCCAATATGCTGCTCAATAAATTGTAATGCAGGCCCATGAATGGCTCCTTTATATACAGTATGCCCCAATATGCTGCTCAATAAATTGTAATGCAGGCCCATGAATGGCTCCTTTTATATACAGTATGCCCCAATATGCCCCAATATGCTGCTCAATAAATTGTAATGCAGGCCATGAATGGCTCCTTTTATATACAGTATGCCCCAATATGCTCCAATATGCTGCTCAATAAATTGTAATGCAGGCCCATGAATGGCTCCTTTTATATACAGTATGCCCCAATATGCCCCAATATGCTGCTCAATAAATTGTAATGCAGGGCCATGAATGGCTCCTTTTATATACAGTATGCCCCAATATGCCCCAATATGCTGCTCAATAAATTGTAATGCAGGGCCATGAATGGCTCCTTTTATATACAGTATGCCCCAATATGCCCCAATATGCTGCTCAATAAAGTGTAATGCAGGGTCATGAATGGCTCCTTAATATACTGCACAGTATGCCCCAATATGCTGCTCAATAAATTGTAATGGTGATAGGATTTATCACCATTACATCCTATTACATCCTAGTAATCCTATCATTTTGCTGCTGCAATAAAGAAAAAATATATATATATATACTCACCTCTGTCCCTGCCAGCTGTCCGCGGCTCCTCTCCTCTTCTCCGAGTTGCCGGCTCTGCAGTGACTGTTCAGGAGGGTGCGTACTACGTCATCGCGCCCTCTGAACTCAACGTCAATGCAGAGGACGGAAGACGGCAGACTCAGAGCGGGTCACAGCGGTGGAACGCGGACCGGTAAGACCGGTAAATATCACCAGTGCCGGGGGCCTGAGCTAGCGGCGACACTGGCACCTGGCCCCCATAGTGCGCCGGTGTCCCCGCCAGCTCAGGACACCGGCACTTGTCCTGCTGCCAACCGCCGACCGCCAACGCTGACCGCCGGCCCTGTCAGCCACCGGGACACTGACAGAGGCTGCAGGGGGCCGCGGGCATGTACCGGAGACGGCGGGGACCTCCTCCCTGCATCAGTAAAATGTAAGTTAAAACCGTGACCCGTGCATAAGCCGAGGGGGTCTTTTTCAGCCCAAAAAAGGGGCTGAAAAAGTCGGCTTATACATGAGTATATACGGTAACTCTCTCCTATTAGTGTGCCGCGCTTCCATCCGTATCCAATACATTGGTTGCAAACACTATAGGAATAGATAGCGGAGCCTTTCATAGCTAGTGCACAGTTCTCTGCAGTGTTCATGGCTGTCTGTCAGGTATCTTTGTGAGTGCAGCTCACGCTGAAGTTTGTTCTGCATCCACTGCTGGTTGTAGTCTGCTCAGCGTGCGTCACTGCCTCATACTTTTTTTTTTGTTTAATTGCTGCTGCTCAATTCAATTTTAATTAACTTTCTCCTATTAGTGTGCCGCGCTTCCATCCGTATACAATACATTGGTTGCAAACACTATAGGAGTAGATAGCGGAGCCTTTCATAGCTAGTGCACAGTTCTCTGCACTGTTCACGGCTGTCTGTCAGGTTTCTGTGTGAGTGCAGCTGACGCTGAAGTTTGTTCTGCATCCACTGCTGGTTGTAGTTCGCTCAGCGTGCGTCACTGCCTCATACATTGTCCATTTTTTCTGTAGTGTTTTTTTTTCCTGAATTTCTCCTATTAGTGTGCTTCCATCCGTATCCAGCTAGATTGGTTGCAAACACTTGATAGGAGTAGATAGAGGAGCCTTTCGGCTGGTTTGCGGCCTGCAGGACCAGCCAGATTAGTATCACCCTATTTTTTGCAGCCTCATCTATTGCATTGTAGGCTCCTGCATTGTAATAGCTTCAAAAAGTTTGTGATACTATCGATTGTACATCTTTTGTCTCAATCACAACCTTTGTTTTTTTTTGTGAAAGTGAATAAAGTTCACCAAACACTACACTTGACACTTGTTAGGCCACATTAGCTCATATTAAAGTTCACACTTAATAAACTTAGTGTTTCTTATACCTGTTAGCAGCTGTTCAGGAATAAGCACACTAAGGACTTAGTACTTTTCTGCCTATTTTTATCAATCTACCAAGATGAAGAAGGCAGGGAGTAAGGCACGTGGTCGTGGGCGTGAAGTTTCAGCAGGGAGAGGACGTGGGGATTCTGTGCCTGCTGCGGGCATCAGTGACAAAGCATCCCTCAGTTTTCACCAGGAGCGGTCCTTTATGCGCAGCTTTGTAGGAGCTCGCCGTACCCCCCTGCTGCGGGAAGAACAAATTGAAGCCATTGTCGGATGGATGGCAGCTAACGCATCGACTTCATTTACTTCCACATCCTCTCAGGATCAGAGCACTGAAGAGCAACCATCTGTCTCTTCACCACCTGCCAAATTGCCCAGGCAGTCAGAGAGCTCTGTACAGGAGCCAGCTCAGTCTCTACTTCTGTTCTCTGAATCTGTTGGCTTGGAAAGAGGGGGCCAGTCAAGCAGCATTCTAGAATGTGAAGAAGAGGGAGTATGCAGTGATGCGCAACTGCTTTGTCTCTCTAAATCTGAAGGGGCGGGTGGCCCAGTGCCTATGGTCAGCACACCTCAGAACGCATCTGATGATGATGAGACTCAGGTGCCAGTTTCTGTTGCGCATGGTGCTGGCCAGACAACTCAGGAGAAGCAGGTGTTTGAAGAGGGTAGTGTAGATGATGAGGTCCTTGACCCATCATGGCGTGAGGAACAGGAAGGTGGTGGGAGCAGCTCTGCGGAAGAGATTCTCCCAGCGGCCCAAACAGGAGGGAGAGGTAGGGGTCAGACTTGGTTGCCTGTAGCCTCCACTTTGCAACCCGTTCGGAGCAGTTCTCTTCCAAAAGCCAAAACAGGCGCTCCCAGGACTTGCAGTGCATGGTCCTTTTTTGACACAGTTGCAGATGACATTTGCTTTGTCAAATGCAAGCTGTGTAATCAAAAAGTAAAAAGAGGTAAAAGTGTCAGCAACCTCAATACCACAAATATGTGGAAACATGTGCGGACCAAGCACGTGGTGGAGTTACAAAGACACACTGAAGACGTAGGCCAACCTACAGCACCACCTACCTCTTCAGCTCGTGTTGTAGCCTCTTCCTCCAGCTCACACACAGCTGGTTCGGCTTCCTCACAGGATCACCCTGGAAGAACCTCTGGCACTGGTGTACAGAGACCCAGTGTAATTCCACCCACAGCACCACATTCCCTGTCATCCTCACACTCCCAGACGACTCTACAGCCATCGGTAGCACAGGCATGAGAGAAAAGGCGGCCATACTCGGCAAACCATCCCCGAGCACAGGCTCTGAATGCTGGCATTGCAAAACTCCTGTCTCTTGAAATGCTGTCATTCAGGCTGGTGGAGACTGACACCTTCCGTAACTTCATGGCATTGGCAGTCCCACAATACAACGTGCCCAGCCGCTTTTATTTCAGCAGGCAAGCCGTCCCTGCCCTGCAAAAGCATGTGGAGGGAAAAATTAAACATGCGCTACTAAACGCCGTCAGTAGCAAGGTCCTCCAGACCACCGATGCGTGGACCAGTAACCATGGACAAGGACGATACCTTTCCCTCACTGCCCATTGGGTCAATGTTGTGGAGTTGGGTACAGATCTTGAGAGTGGTGCTGTACGTGTTCTGCCTACTCCAAGGATTGCAGGAATCCAGTCTGTACACATTGACTCCTCCTCCTACTCCAGTTCCTCAGAATCATCGCTGCAGGAGCCGTCACAGTGTACCTCCACATGGACCCGTGAACGCTTGCCTGTTACGACCGATATGAGCACAGCCGTGGCCAAACGTCAACAGGCCATCCTGAAATTAATTTCTATGGGGAATCGAAGCCACACTGCGCAGGAGCTCTGGAATGCCATTAAGCAGGAGAGCAACGTGTGGTTTGTGCCAGCGAATCTCCAGCCAGGCTTGGTAGTGTGTGACAATGGCCGAAATCTGGTGGCAGCTCTGGGCCTAGGCAACCTCACTCACATACCATGTCTGGCACATGTGCTCAACTTGGTCATGCAGAGTATTTTGAGGGACTATCCGGATCTTGATGCACTGCTGCACAAGGTCCGCATAGAGTGCGCTCACTTGCGGCGTTCCAGCATGGCCAGATCGCGCATTGCAGCTCTGCAACGCCGATTCCGCCTTCCGGAACATCGCATCATATGTGACCTACCCACCAGGTGGAATTCCACGTTACATATGTTGGAGCGATTGTGTGAGCAGCAGGCAGCCGTAATGGAGTACCAGCTGCATCAGGCGCAAACAAGTAGCACTTCGCGCCGTTCACAATTCACCACCATTGAGTGGGCCTCTATGAAGGACATCTGCCACGTTTTGTGTGCGTTCGATGATCCACGCGGATGGCGAGTGCAGATTATGCACTAGTCAGCATGACTGTCAACCTTATCTGCCTGCTTCAAAAAACACTGCAAGCACTAAGGGATGAGGTTTTGGAAGAGGTGGAGGATGAGGAGTCACAAATTCCATCAGCTTCTGGACAGTCTGCGCAACGTGGTTCCTCACAAAGGCCTAGGCAGGGGACACTTTGTGAGGAGGATGAGGAGGAGTCAATGGAGGAGGAGTCAATGGAGGAGGAAGACATCGCTCCAGAGGAGGGAGGTACACAATGCTCTAGTAGTCAGTATGTAGAGCGAGTGTGGGGTGATGCAGAGCAGGCAGAGATGACGCCTCTTGCAGGGGACAGCGTTTCTTGGCCAGTTGGGAGTCTGCAGCACATGGTTGATTTCATGCTGCAGTGCCTGAGAAACGACCGCCGCATCGCCCCCACTCTCACCACGTCTGATTATTTGGTGTACACCCTCCTAGACCCTCGCTACCGGGACAACTTATAAAGCCTCATAACACCGTTGAACCGGGAGCGTAAAATGCGGGAGTACCAAGACACACTGGTGCATTCCATCATGTTCTCCATTCCAGCCGAGAACACTGCTGTTAGTGCTTTACAAAGCAGCTCTGTGCGTCGAGGCAGTGGAGGAAGCTCTGCACCAAGAGGGAGCAGAAGCAGTGCCTCTGCACAGGGCAAGACCAGTATGGCCCAAATGTGGCAAAGTTTTGTGTCCCTGCCACAACTGTCTACACCATCACAGATGGCTCCAGTCAGCAGGAGGCAACGTTTCCGTCAGATGGTGACAGACTACATGTCTTGCCCTCTCAGTGTACTCCCAGACGGCTCTTCCCCCTTCAAGTTTTGGGTCTCTAAGCTGGATACATGGCCAGAGCTTAGCCAGTATGCATTGGAGGTGCTGGCTTGCCCTGCTGCTAGTGTATTATCGGAGCGCGTCTTTAGTGCCGCAGGTGGTGTACTAACAGACCGTCGCATGCGACTATCCTCCAATAACATTGACCGGCTTACTTTTCTGAAAATGAACAAGGCATGGATCTCGCCTGAATTTGCCTGTCCGGTTTCAGATTAAATAATTGGTTGGCAAAAGTATCCATGTCTCCTGTTGTGTTCATGTTTCCACCACCTGAACTGTACTCCCTGGGCTCCAACACTGCCAGTTGCTGCTCAGAAGTGCCGTCTGCACAGAGAAAAACACAAGCTCCTGTGTTAGTGGGGTTCAGTAACGCCAGCTGTTCCCCTGCTGTGTGTCCGGCAATAAGTCCCCTGCTCCCTCCACATGCACACAACATCAGATGTCAAACTTGCTCCACATAGGGCTGAGCCTACACCCTGATTGATATGCTCCAAACAAGAAAAACGGAAGCTTTCCAACCATAAAATGATGAATCGTAGTGCCAAATATGTAAAAACAGACATTTTAAATATAAGCGCATATATGCACATGGCGACAACAAATGCAACCAAAAAACCAACATAGGGTATAGGGGTTCAAATGAATGCATACAAGTACATTTCATAATCCATTAATGCTGCCTAAGGAACGGTATGTACACCTGTAATATAGTGCACACAATGGATGTAGGACTAGTCATCATCATCATTACTTATATATATGACAGTAAAAAATACACTGATTGAGGACAACTCTTAGTTCACACCCCATATATGAAAGGTCCAGAATCTAATCTTGATAATAAGGCGCAATAATCATGCATAACCTATAAAAAGTGCATCGTGCATAGTGAAAATAGCAATGTATATCTGCAAGTGCAGGTGAAACAACGCCAACGGATAGAAAAGGTTTATGCTATCTAGGTATCAGAGTGCATAGCGACTGATAGCGAATGGCGATATAATACTGTACCTCAATAAAGGCTGTGGCACCCCTCACGCGCATTTCGCTTGTAGCTTCTTCAAGAGGGAACGTGCGTGTATGGGTGCTCATAGGTGCATGTTTATAGAGGAAATCAGTCATGATGGCGGCTTTGTAGCGGCGCTACCGCTGACGAACAATGCACAACGTCACTGCAAATCAGCGTCATATGACGCCCAGCCGTTCCCCTACCCGACGCGTCAGAGCAGGAAGGCAGTCTGGGCGGCAAAACCGACGCGCAAGCATACATGCACTTCCCCTCTTCAACAAGCTACAAGCGAAACGCGCGTGAGTGGTGCCGCAGCCTTTATTGAGGTACAGTATTATATCGCCATTCGCCATCAGTGGCTATGCACTCTGATACATAGATAGCATATACCTTTTCTATCCGTTGGCATTGTTTCACCTGCACTTGCAGGCATACATACCAATTTGCACTATGCACGATGCAATTTTTCTAGGTTATGCTTGATCATTGATTATTGCGCCATATTATCAGGATTACATGGTAGACCTTTAATATATGGGGTGTGAACTAAGAGTTGTCCTCAATCAGTGTATTTTTTACTGTCACATATAACTTATTATGATGATGATGACTAGTCCTACATACATTGTCTGCACTATATTACAGGTGTACATACCGTTCCTTAGGCAGCATTAATGGACTATGAAATGTACTTGTATGCATTCATTTCAACCCCTATACCCTATGTTGGTTTTTTTGGTTGCATTTGTTGTCGTCATGTGCATATATGCGCATATATTTTAAATGTCTTTATTTCAATATTTTTGAATAAAATTCATCATTTTATGGTAATAAAACTTATGTTTCTCTTGTTTGGAGTATATACATTTTGAAGTGCCACGGAACAAGGCGACTATTCTATATGTGATTTCTACACCCTCCTTGACCCTGGGCTTCAACACCGCCAGTTGCTGCTCAGAAGTGCTGTATGCACAAAGAAAAACACTCGCTCCTGTGTTTGTGGGGTTCAGTAATGCCAGCTGTTCCCCTGCTGTGTGTCAGGCAATAAGTCCTGCTACCTCCAATTTCAAGTTACACCAGAGATTAAACTTGCTCATACTAGGCCTCAGCCTACACCCTGACTGACCCTGGGCTTCAACACCCCCAGTTGCTGCTCAGAAGTGCTGTATGCACAGAGAAAAACACTCGCTCCTGTGTTTGTGGGGTTCAGTATTGCCAGCTGTTCCCCTGCTGTGTGTCCGGCAATAAGTCCTGCTACCTCCAATTTCAAGTTACACCAGAGATTAAACTTGCTCATACTAGGCCTCAGCCTACACCCTGACTGACCCTGGGCTCCAACACTGCCAGTTGCTGCTCGGAAGTGCCGTCTGCACAGTCAACACTAGCTCCTGTGTTATTGGGGTTCAGTAATGTCAGCTGATCCCCAGCTGTGTAGCTGGCAATCTTTCCTGCTCTGTCCACACTCACACAAGTCCAGATTTTAAACTTGCTCCAATTTGTCCTCTGCCTCCACTCTGTTTCTACTCTCATCCCTGGGCTCCAACATCGCCAGTTGCTGCTCGGAAATGCCGTCTGCACAGTCAACATATGCTCCTGTGTTATTGGAGCTCAGTAAAGTCAGCTGATCCCCAGCTGTGTAGCTGGCAATCTTTCCTGCTCTGTCCACACTCACACAAGTCCAGATTTTCAACTTGCTCCAATTTGTCCTCTGCCTCCACTCTGTTTCTACTCTCATCCCTGGGCTCCAACACTGACAGTTGCTGCTCGGAAGTGCCGTCTGCACAGTCAACACTAGCTCCTGTGTTATTGGGGTTCAGTAAAGTTAGCTGATCCCCAGCTGTGTAGCCGGCAAGTTTTCCTGCTGTGTCCAAACTCACACAAGTACAGATTTTAAACTTGTTCCAATTAGGCCTCTGCCTCCACTCTGTTTGTAGTGTCATCCCTGGGCTCCAACATCGCCAGTTGCTGCTCAGAGGTGTCTTTGACATGGGTACTCCCTCCTGCCCAGCCAGGTTACAGCACGCCAGCTGTTTCCAAGCAGTGTCAACGTCATTTTGCCTCCATTATGTTGTCCTGTCGTGTTGCGGTCGGGTTAGTCGACTCTATGGTGCCTGCAGTTTAGGTGCTTCCTACGTGGGCTGCGGGATATGGAAATAAAGGCTGTTTCCGTAGTGCCAATAGGACAAGCACCCCCTGTAGGACTGTGGTATTCGGTAACTGCGGCCGGCTCGCGGCCTTGCAACTTTATTTTTCATGGGTACCTTTTGCTACCCATCCGGGTTCCAGTACCGTCAGCTGGTTCTCGGCAGTGTCTTTGGTACGGGTACTCCCTCCTACCCAGCCAGGTTACAGCAAGCCAGCTGTTTCCGGGCAGTGTCAACGTCACTTTGCCTCCAATACGTTGTCCTGTCGTGTTGCGGTCGGGTTAGCCGACTCTATGGTGCCTGCAGTTTAGGTACTTCCTATGTGGACTGTGGGATATGGAAATAAAGGCTGTTTCCGTAGTGCCAATAGGACAAGCACCCCCTGTAGGACTGTGGGATTCGATAACTGCGGCCGGCTCACGGCCTTGATACTTTATTTTTCATGGGTACCTTCTGCTACCCATCCGGGTTCCAGTACCATCAGCTGGTTCTCAGCAGTGCCTTTGGCCTAGATGCCTCCATCTCGGTATCCGAGTTCCAGCAACGTCTGCTGTTCCTTGGTAGTGCTTTCTAGCACAGGTACCTCCTGCTTAGTAACCGTGACCAGTACCATCAACTGGTCCTCGGTTGTGCCATTGTCTCTGTTTCTTCTGTTGCCCTTCCGGGTTCCAGCACAGTCAGCTGGTCCTCGATACTTTCATTGGTTCTTGTACCTTTTGCTACCCATCCGGTTTCCAGTACCGTCAGCTGGTTCTCGGCAGTGCCTTTGGCCTAGGTGCCTCCATCTCGGTATCCGAGTTCCAGCAACGTCTGCTGTTCCTTGGTAGTGCTTTCTAGCACAGGTACCTCCTGCTTAGTAACCGTGTCCCAGTACCGTCAGCTGGTCCTCGGTTGTGCCATTGGCTCTGTTCCTTCTGCTGCCCCTCCGGGTTCCAGCACAGTCAGCTGGTCCTCGTTACTTCCATTGGCTATTGTACCTTCTGCTACCCATCCGGGTTCCAGTACCGTCAGCTGGTTCTCGGCAGTGCCTTTGGCCTAGGTGCCTCCATCTCGGTATCCTAGTTCCAGCAACGTCTGCTGGTCCTTGGTAGTGCTTTCTAGCCCAGGTACCTCCAGCTTAGTAACCGTGTCCCAGTACCGTCAGCTGGTCCTCGGTTGTGCCATTGGCTCTGTTCCTTCTGCTGCCCCTCCCGGGTTCCAGCACAGTCAGCTGGTTCTCGTTACTTCCATTGGCTCTTGTACCTTCTGCTACCCATCCGGGTTCCAGTACCGTCAGCTGGTTCTCGGCAGTGCCTTTGGCCTAGGTGCCTCCATCTCGGTATCCGAGTTCCAGCAACGTCTGCTGGTCCTTGGTAGTGCTTTCTAGCACAGGTACCTCCTGCTTAGTAACCGTGTCCCAGTACCGTCAGCTGGTCCTCGGTTGTGCCATTGGCTCTGTTCCTTCTGCTGCCCCTCCGGGTTCCAGCACAGTCAGCTGGTCCTCGTTACTTCCATTGGCTCTTGTACCTTCTGCTACCTGTCCAGTTTCCAGTACCATCAGCTGGTTCTCGGCAGTGCCTTTGGCCTAGGTGCCTCCATCTCGGTATCCGAGTTCCAGCAACGTCTGCTGGTTCTTGGTAGTGCTGTCTAGCACAGGTACCTCCTGCTTAGTAACCGTGTCCCAGTACCGTCAGCTGGTCCTCGGTAGTGCCATTGGCTCTTGTTCCTTCTACTACCCATCTGGGTTCCAGGACAGTCAGCTGGTTCTCGGCAGTTACTCAGCCTTCTTGTACCTTCAGCTACATTTCCAAGTTGAAGATTTTTCAAATGGTTTTTGGTAATCACTCTGGATCTCCCTGACGACGACCCTGAAGACGACGACCCTGAAGACCACACCGAAGAAAATGGTGACTAAGAAGACGATGACCCTGAAGAAGACGACCCTGAAGACCACCCCGAAGAAGACGACGACCCCAAGGACGATGACCATGAAGACGACAAGCCTGAACACCACCCTAAAGAAGAACAAAAAGATTAACCAGAAAAGATGACCAAGAGGACAAAGAACATGAAGACAACCAACAAGATACAGAACAAGAGACAGAAGACCAAGAAGCAGAAGAACATTAACCCCTTCACCCCAAGGGTGGTTTGCATGTTAATGACCGGGCCAATTTTTACAATTCTGACCACTGTCTCTTTATGAGGTTATAACTCTGGAACGCTTCAACGGATCTTCGCGATTCTGAGATTGTTTTCTCGTGACATATTGTACTTCATGTTAGTGGTAAAATTTCTTCGATATACCTTGCGTTTATTTTTGAAAAAAACGCAAATATGGCGAAAATTTTGAAAATTTTGCAATTTTCAAACTTTGAATTTTTTTTCCCTTAAAACAGAGAAATATGTCACACAAAATAGTTAAGAAATAACATTTCCCACATGTCTACTTTACATCAGCACAATTTTGGAACCAAAATTTTTTTTTTGTTAGGAAATTATAAGGGTTAAAAGTTGACCAGTGATTTCTCATTACAACAAAATTTACAAAGCCATTTTTTTTAGGGACCACCTCACATTTGAAGTCACTTTGAGGGGTCTATATGGCAGAAAATACCCAAAAGTGACACCATTCTAAAAACTGCACCCCTCAAGGTACTCAAAACCACATTCAAGAAGTTTAATAACCCTTCAGGTGCTTCACAGGAGCTGAAGCAACATGGAAGGAAAAAATTAATATTTAACTTTTTGCCACAAAAATGATCTTTTACAAATTTTTTTTATTTTCACAAGGGTAAAAGGAGAAAATGGGCAGAAAAAGTTGTTGTGCAATTTCTCCTGAGTACGCCAATACCCCATATGTGGGGGAAAACCACTGTTTGGGCACACGGCAGAGCTCGTAAGGGAAGGAGCGCCGTTTGACTTTTTCAAACTAAAATTGGCTGGAATTGAGATTGGACGCCATGTCGTGTTTGGAGAGCCCCTGATATGCCTAAACAGTGGAAACCCCCCACAAGTGACACCATTTTGGAAACTAGACCCCTAAGGAACTTATCTAGATCTGTTGTGAGCACTTTGAACCCCAAAGTGTTTCACAAAAGTTTATAATGCCTGGGTGTGAAAAAAAAAAAACAATTTTCCACAAAAATGATTTTTTAGTCCCAAATTTTTGATTTTTCCCAAGGAAATTGGACCCCAAAACTTGTTGTCCAATTTGTCCTGAGTACGCTGATACCCCATATGTGAGGGGGGGGGAAACTGTTTGGGCGCACGGCAGGGCTTGGAAAGGAAGCAGTAACGTTTTGGAATGCAAACATTGATGGGGGTCATGTTCCGTTTGTAGTGCCCCAGATGAGCCTAAACAGTGGAAACCCCCACAAGTGACCCCATTTTGGAAGCTAGACCCCCTAAGGAACTTATCTAGACATTTGGTGAGCACTTTGAACCCCCAAGTGCTTCACACAAGTTTATAATGCCCGGGCATGAAAATAAAAAATCCCATTTTTTTCCCACAAAAATTATGTCTTAGTCACTAATTTTTTATTTTCCCAAGGGTAACAGGAGAAATTGGACCACAAAATTTGTTGTCCAATTTGTCCTGAGTACGTTGATACCCCATATGTGGGGGGGAACCACTGTTTGGGCGCATGGCAGAGCTCGGAATGGAAGGAGCACCATTTGACTTTTTCCAACCAAAATTGGCTGGAATTGAGATTGGACGGCATGTTGCATTTGGAGAGCCCCTGCTGTGCCTAAACAGTGGAAACCCCCCACAAGTGACCCCATTTGGGAAACTAGACCCCTAAGGAACTTATCTAGATCTTTGGTGAGCAATTTGAACCCCCAAGTGCTTCACACAAGTTTATAACGTAGAGCCGTAAAATTTAAAAATCATATTTTTTCCACAAAATTGATCTTTTCACCCCAATTTTTATTTTCCCAAGGGTAACAAGACTCCAAAAGTTATTGTGCAATTTGTCCTGAGTGCGCTGATACCCCATATATGGGAGTAAACCACTGTTTGGGTGCATGGCAGAGTTTGGAAGGGAAGGAGCGCCGTTTGACTTTTTCAACACAGAATTGGCTGGATGCCATGTCGTGTTTGGAGAGCTCCTATCTGCCTAAACAGTGGAAACCCCCCACAAATGACACCATTTTGTAAACTAGACCCCTCAAGGAACTTATCTAGATGTGTGGTGAGCACTTTGAACCCCAAAGTGCTTCACAGAAGTTTATAACGTACAGCCGTAAAATAAAAAAATCTCTTTTTTTTTTACAAAAATGATTTTTTCGCCCCCAATATTTTATTTTCACAAGGGTAACAGGAGAAATTGGACCCCAAAAGTTGTTGTCCAATTTGTCCTGAGTATGCTGATACCCAATATGTGGGAGTAAACTACTGTATGGGCGCACGTCGAGGCTCGGAAGGGAAGTAGTGACGTTTTGGATTGCAGACTTTGATGGAATGGTCTGGGGGAGTCATGTCGCATTTGGAGAGCCCCTGATGCGCCTAAACAGTGGAAACCCCCCACAAGTGACCCCATTTTGGAAAATAGACCCCACAAGGAACTTATCTAGATGTGTGGTGAGCACTTTGAACCCCGAAGTGCTTCACAGAAGTTTATAACGTACAGCCGTAAAAATAAAAAATCCTTTTTTTTATTACAAAAATGATTTTTTTCGCCCCCAATATTTTATTTTTGCAAGGGTAACAGGAGAAATTGGACCCCAAAAGTTGTTGTCCAATTTGTCCTGAGTACGCTGATACCCAATATGTGGGAGTAAACTACTGTATGGGCGCACGTCGGGGCTCGGAAGGGAAGTTGTGACGTTTTGGATTGCAGACTTTGATGGAATGGTCTGGGGGCGTCATGTCGCATTTGGAGAGCCCCTGATGCGCCTAAACAGTGGAAACCCCCCACAAGTGACCCCATTTTGGAAAATAGACCCCACAAGGAACTTATCTAGAAGTGTGGTGAGCGCTATGAAGCCCCAAGTGCTTCACAGAAGTTTTATAACATACAGCCGTAAAAACAAAATAATCTTTTTTTTTTACAAAAATGATTTTGTCGCCCCCAGTTTTTTATTTTCCCAAGGGTAACAGGAGAAATAGGACAAATTGCACAATAACTCTTGTGGTCCAGAGTACGCTGATACCCCATATGCGGGAGTAAACTACTGTTTGGGCGCATGGCAGAGCTCAGAAGTGAAGGAGCACCGTTTGACTTTTTCAACGCAGAATTGGCTGGAATTAAGATCAGACGCCATGTCACATTTGGAGAGCCCCTGATGTGCCTAAACAGCAGAAACCCTCCAATTCTAACCCCAACCCTAACCCCAACACACCCCTAACCCTAGTCCCAACCCTAACCACAAACCTAACCCTAACACACCCCTAACCGTAATCCCAACCCTAATCCTAATCCTAACGTTAGCGCCAACCCTAACCCTAACTTTAGCCGCAACCCTAACCCTAACGGGAAAATGGAAATAAATGCATTTTTTTAATTTTATTATTTTTCCCTAACTAAGGGGGTGATAAAGGGGGGTTTGATATACTATTTATAGCGGGTTTTTATGATTGGCAGCTGTCACGCTAAAAGACGCTTTTTATTGCAAAAAATAGTTTTTTGCATCACCACATTTTGAGAGCTATAATTTTTGAATATTTTGGCCCACAGAGTCATGTGAGGTCTTATTTTTTGCGGTACGAGTTGACGTTTTTATTGGTACCATTTTTGAGCACGTGACATTTTTTGATCGCTTTTTATTTCGATTTTTGTGAGGTTAGAATGAACAAAAATCAGCAATTCATGAATTTCTTTTGGGGGAGGCGTTTGTACCGTTCCGCGTGTGGTAAAATTGATAAAGCAGTTTTATTCTTCGGGTCGGTACGATTACGGCGATACCTTATTTATATCATTTTTTTTATGTTTTGGCGCTTTTATAGAATGAAAACAATTTTATATAAAAATTATTATTTTTGCATCTCTTTATTCTGCGAGCTATAACTTTTTTTTTTTTCACTGATGATGCTGTATAATGGCTCGTTTTTTGCGGGACAAGATGACGTTTTCAGCGGTACCATGTTTATTTATATCGGTCTTTTTGATCGCGTGTTATTCCACTTTTTGTTCAGCGGTATGATGATAAAGCATTGATTTTTTGCTTCGTTTTCTTTTTTTTTTAAGGGGTTCACTAAAGGGGTTAACTAGTGGGATAGTTTTATAGGGGGGTCGTTACGGACGCGGCGATACCAAATATGTGTACTTTTATTGTTTTGTTTTTTTTATTTACAGGAAAGAATGAATTTATTGGGGAATATTTTTTTTTTTTTTATGATTTTTTTTTACCACTTTTTATTTTTATTTTTTTTACTTTTTTACTTTGTCCCAGGGTGGGACATCACTGTATTTTATCAGATCGCTGGTGTGACAGTGTGCACAGCACTCTGTCACACCAGCGATCGCTCTGGCAGTGCTGCGGGCTTCTCAGTGCCTGCTCTCAGCAGGCACTGAGGAAGCCGCCTCCCTGCAGGACCCCGGCGCCATCTTGGATCCGGGGTCCTGGAGGGAGGACGGACCCTCAGAACAGCGCGACACATCGCGCTGCTCTGAGGGTCTCAGGGGGGCGCGCAGGGAGCCCCCACCCTGCGCGATCCTCCCCTGTGCCCCGGGTACACCACGATCATGATTGATCGCGGTGTGCCAGGGGTTAATGTTCCGGGAGCGGTCCGTGACCGCTCCTGACACACAGTCACGGGTGTCAGCTGTGATAATCAGCTGACACCCGGCGGCGATCAGCTGCGCTCCCCCTGGGAGCGCAGCTGATCGCCCATGACGTACTATTCCGTCCATGGGAATTAGGTCCAGGGTCACATGGATGGAATAGTACGTCTGATGGCAGAGAGAGGTTAAGCATAACAGAAAAAATCAGAGCAAAAATATGCTCTAAATTATAAGCAGAAGAAGACTAAGCAGTGTATGGGGGTGAGTCCGTTCCTCCTTGTGGTGCCCCTGGAAAATGCCTGCTGCTGCAGGCCAAACTGAAAGCGGACAAATACTGTTGTAAATCTTTTGTGACAGCAAGAACGGAAGGTGTAATCTTCAAACTTTTAGAGATAACAACTACAGGAATGCCTGTCACAAATAAGAATATGATGAAGAAGATGAATAGGAAGAAGATGAAGAAGTAGAATATGAAGAAGAATAATAGTTGAAGAAGAAGAATATGAAGAATGTAAAAAAAAAGAATAAGAGGAAGAAGGTGAAGAAGAAGAAGATAAATAAGGTGAAGAAGAAGTTGATGAAAAAGATGCTGCTGCTGAGGATCATGAAGGAGAAACTGTGGGAGAAGTAAAAAAGAAGGTGAAGAGCATGGAAGAAGTGAAACATACATATGTGCCAATTTCTTGGTAACTCCAAACGTCTTAAAAAAAAAAATTATTCCTGCTATTCCATTTGATTGGGCTAAACCTCTATGCCTTTAATGTCTCCTTCAGCAAAGCATTTGACAAAGTATCTCACACAATCCTTATTGAAAAAATGACTAAGTATGGAATGGACAAGGCAACTGTTAGGTGGATTCATAACTGACTTAGTGATCGGACCCAAAGAGTGGTTGTAAATGGCTGCACATCCAGTTGGAATAATGTCTCAAGTGGGGTACCACAAGGCTCTGTTTTGGGCCCTGTATTGTTCAACATCTTTATCAATGATTTAGATGAAGGAATTGAGGGTAAACTGATCAAATTTGCTGATGACACAAAGCTAGGAGGGGTAGCTAATACTAGAGAAGAGAGAGAGAGGATTCAAAAAGATATACATAAACTGGAGCAGTGGGCAGCAACTAACAGAATGGATTTTAACAGGGAAAAATGCAAAGTACTACATCTGGGCAATAAAAATGAAAAAAGCATATACAAAATGGGAGGAATAGGGCTAAGTAACAGCACATGTAAAAAAGACTTGGGTATACTAATTGATCACAGACTTAACATGAGTCAACAGTGTGATGCAGCAGCAAAAAAGGCAAATGCAATTCTAGGATGTATCAACAGAAGCATACAGTCTAGATCACGTGAGGTCATTATTGCCCTCTACTCCTCTTTGGTCAGACCTCATCTGGAATACTGTGTCCAGTTTTGGGCACCACATTTTAAAAAAGACATCAACAAACTGGAGCAAGTTCAGAGAAGAGCCACCAGAATGGTGACCGGTCTGCAAACCATGTCCTATGAGGAACGGTTGCAGGATTTGGGAATGTTTAGCTTGCAAAAAAGAAGACTGAGAGGAGACTTAATAGCTGTCTACAAATATCTCAAGGGCTGTCACATTGTAGAAGGATCATCTTTATTCTCATTTGCACAAGGAAAGACTAGAAGCAATGGGATGAAACTGAATGGGAGGAGACACAGATTAGATATTAGAAAAAACTTTTTGACAGTTAGGTGATCAATGAGTGGAACAGGCTGCCACAAGAGGTGGTGAGTTCTCCTTCAATGGAAGTCTTCAAACAGAGGCTGGATAGACATCTGTCTGGGATGATTTAGAGAATCCTGCTTTGAGCAGGGGGTTGGACCAGAAGGCCCAGGAGGTCCCTTCCAACTCTACCATTCTATGATTCTATGATTCTATGATTCCTCCCCCTCCCCCAATACATTCTACATTATTCTTAGTTGTTTTCCTTCATGTACAATTAACCTACAAGGAAAGAAAGGGTTAATTTTAATTCCGATATTTCTGTCCCATTGACTTGCACTGGTTTCCGGTATCGGAATCGGCGATATCCGATACTTTTTCAGTATCGGTCCGATCCAATCCGATCCGATATTTCCCAATATCGGAAACTATTGCTCAACACTAATAGTTAGATATTATTTGCACTGTCAGACACAGACAAATGAGGGCCCCTGTGCAAGATCAGTATACGGGGTCTTTGTAATAATAATAATAATAATAATAATAATAATTTTATTTCTATAGCGCCAACATATTCTACAGCACTTTACATTTTAGAGGGGACTTGTACAGACAATAGACATTACAGCATAACAATAATAACGTTAATCAATAGATACCAAGAGGAATGAGGGCCCTGCTCGCCAGCTTACAATCTATGAGGAAATAGGGAAGACATGAAAGGTGGATAATAACAATTACTTGTATTCTATGGTCTGGCCATCAATGTAGTAAATAGGGTGCTCACATAATGCTGCATGAACCAGTAACCAACCAGTATGTGTACAGTACTGACACAGAGGGCTATTAAATGCATAAAGCGTGTGAGGTCATAATACAAGGGTCCTGGTTATGAAGAAAATTTTGAATGAGCAGCACAGGGATAGTTAGATAAATGTGTTGAGGCGGAAGGCCAGTCTGAAGAAATGCCTTTTTATGGCACACTTAAAATTGTGGGTATTGGGAATTAATTGATTTATCCTGGGTAGTGCATTCCAAAGAATAGGTGCAGCACGCGAGAAGTCTTGGAGACGGGAGTGGGAGGTTCTATTATTGAGGATGTTAACCTCAGGTCATTAGCAGAATGGAGGGCACGGGTAGGGTGGTAGACTGAGACGAGGGAGGAGATGTAGGGTGGTGCTGAACCATGAAGTGCTTTGTGGGTGAGAGTGATAAATTTATATTGAACTCTGAAGTGGATGGGTAACCAGTGCAATGACTGGCACAAGGTAGAGGCATCGGTTTAACGGTTGGTGAGGAATGTCTTCCTGGCTGCAGCATTCAAAACAGATTGGAGACGGGAGAGTTTGGTAAGAGGGAGACCGATTAGTGGAGAGTTACAATAGTCCAGATAAGAATGGAGAAGAGCAACTAGTAACCTGTAACTAGTAAGAGTCCATAAAGTCTGGTTTCTCACCAGTACAAAGCAGATATATCTATTTGGACAAAATGGCAGAAGGAAGGAGAACATTGCAGAACTTTGAATGTGTCTGTGTCATAAGTAACCGGGAAAGTAGGGGTGAGTAACACTCCATAAATATGGTTTATGGACTATAATAGAGCCACAGAGGAGCAAATCATTACGTTCCAGACAGAAGTGGTATTTGATTCCTATAATTAAATTAAATTGAATACATAAAGCTCAAGACGGTACATGAATGGTGATGACTGTGCAATATCCAAAATGTTTAAAGTTATCAGGTAGAGATGCAGAATTAAATGTACAAATCTTTAACAATAGGGCAACCTTACTAGGCTTTTGCTTTTCTGTTACATGGAAACATTGGTGTAGTGATATAAAATCTGACACAATAGTAGCATATTGGCATAATACACATTGTCCCTCAGAGCTGATTTGGATTTTTTTGGTAAGAACCCTAATGGGCCTCAAATATAAAGATTATAATGGAGCTTTATATAGATATTGGCACACACATTCAAGATTCTATTTTAAATAATGGAAAATGTCAGTCAGCTTTTCCATTTTTTGCACATACTTTACATATTTTCCCAGGGCATTAAGCGACTCTGAGTTTCTTAAGCAGCCTCACCATTAATACCAGTGGACTTGCTGTGGGAATGGAAAGCCAGCAGGCATTAAACGCCGAAAGTAGACTTATTGTTTCAGAGAACAATTTAGCTTGATTAAGTCTACAGATATTAATAGCACAATGTATCTTCGATATTATGAAGGAGATGATGGACTTGAAAGAAGCATTTATATATTAAAACAAATGAAGCTAATTTCTACACGATACACATAGGTCAGATATTTTTGCTGCTCTTTCCTGTGCACTCAGAAAATGTGAAATTTAATTTGGTATGCTGAATATTTAATTGTATTACAGGAATAATTGAAATATATGTTATTGCCTTATATTAACAACCTTAGATTAACACATGAACTGATTGATTACTTTTAGATGTGCACTATAAATGAAGAAATACATGTAATACACTTAAAGGGAAACTATCACCTCGTTTTTCAGCTATAAGCTGCGGCCACTGCCTTTCGGGGCTTATCTACAGCATTCTAGAATGCTGTAGATAAGCCCCCGATCTAACCTGAAAGATAAGAAAAACAAGTTTTATTATACTCACCCGAGTGCGGTCCGGTCCGATGGGCGTTGCAGAGCAAAGTACTGCAGTACGCAGGCGCAGGGAAAGGTCAGAGAGGCCCAGCGCCTGCACACTGCAGTACTTTGCCCTGCCCTCAACATGGCAGATTAATACACCTGCGCAGGAGCCGGGACACGAAGCAAGGAAGATGACGACATTGTATGAAGATGGGATGCGCCGGACCCGGACCTGCGACGCCCATCTGTCCGGACCGCCCTTGGGTGAGTATAATAAAACTTGTCTTTCTTATCTTTCAGGTTAGATCAGGGGCTTATCTACAGCATTCTAGAATGCTGTAGATAAGCCCAAAAAGGCAGTGACCGCAGCTTATAGCTGAAAAACGAGGTGACAGGTTTCCTTTAACTGCAACATCATCTTCATCCTTATAATCAAGTTTCATTTCTAGTGAATGTTGTCCAAAGTAATTTTCAAAATTTTTCTACTTTTTTGCTTTATTTGCGGTCAATTATAAATTCTACAAGAAAACACAGTATTCCTCATACATTTTTAAGTAATAAGTTACATAGCAGCTTTGTGCTATGTAATCTTACAGAAGCATGAAATAGGGACAGAGACCCTGATTCCAGCAATGTATCACTTAGTTTATATAGTTATAGTAGAATCGCAGTTTTCTCTGCTTCAGATCTAGCAGAGCTCAGATGTTGCCCTGTGCATAACCTCACCACACCACAGCATGTATAGTGACAGAAATCTGACAATCAGTGCTGGGGGCATGCTTGGACTAAGATGCACAAGGCCAGTTGTCCTCTAGTGATAATCTCCTGCTGATAAAACACCAATTGTATTAAAGCAATAAAACACAGATGTTACGAGTTTGTCAAGCCAACCTGGGAGTTCTGGGGGTGGAAGATAACTGAATATTGGGAATCACAGACCTTCCATTTAGCCTGTGGGTTTGTATCCCATGTTAAATTAATTTGGTTTCCTTTGGTGCTGAAGAAGTTAATGACCCTTTCCATGCTGGTCAGAAATATGCAGCTCCATTTCAGCAGCTTCTGATCTGGTTGTTCCTATAAAACCTAGCCAGAGCCTCTCTCTCTTGCCAGTCAAAGCTATGCTTCCTTACTCTTAAGAGACGCCGTGCTGAATAGGAGTTTGTTGTTCCTATTGATATAGGAAAGATGTGTATCTTCGTACCGTGTTAGCCAGTAGATAGAAAAATATTTAGACTTGAGAGTCCTCAGTGGTTGATACCTTTTAATGGCTAACTGAAAAGATGGTAACAAATTGCAAGCTTTCGAGACTACTCAGGTCTCTTCATCAGGTATAGACTAATACAACATCTGAAGAATCACATATTTATACACAAAACAGCACAGAAAAATGCAATAGGTACCATTTGTTACCATCTTTTCAGTTAGCCATTAAAAGGTATCAACCACTGAGGACTCTCAAGTCTAAATATTTTGTTCCTATTGGAGATTTGTCTTCTTGTGCTGTGTGCGTAACCCCTTAATGACCGCCGATACGCCTTTTAACGGCAGTAGTTAAGGGTACTTAAACCACAGCTCCTTTAATTAACAGCGCTGTGGAAAAAGCCTATGGCACCCCCCAGAGTTGGATTTTCTCCGTAGTCTTGACTGACGGTGTTAGCCCAGAGAACATGATTCGGGTTGCGATCGCCGTTATTAACCATATAACGGCGATCGCAAAATAAAAATTCAATGTGCCATTTAATTTCTCTCTCCTCTGATGTGATCACACATCAGAGGAGAGAGAAATAGGGTCCCCGATTTCCCCCGAACCTCCAGGTGGTCCTCGGGCCCTCCTGCATCCTCCGGTAGGTGCCGCCATCTTCTTCAGGTCAGAAAATAGTGGGCACATGAGCAGTGCGCCTGCCGAGATCTGCGGCCGGCACCCGGGAACAATAGGAAGATTTTTCCTATTGGTTCATTTTGGTCACTGTGATAGACACTATCAGAGTGATCAAAATAAAAAAAATAGTAAATAAACCCCCCCTTTATCATCCACTTAGTTAGTGAAAAATAACAAAATAAAGAAAATATATTTATTTCTGTTTTCCCGTTAAGGTTAAGCTAAAGTTAGTTGGGCTAAAGTTTTAGGGTTAGGGTTAAAGTTAGGCTAAAGTGAGTTGGGCTAAAGTCTTAGGGTTAGGGTTAGGGATAGAGTTAGTCTAAATTGACTTGGGCTAAAGTTTTAGGGTTAGGGTTAGGCTAAAGTGAGTTGGGCTAAAGTTTTAGGGTTAGGGTTAGGGATAGAGTTAGGCTAAAGTGAGTTGGGCTAAAGTCTTAGGGTTAGGGTTAGGGATAGAGTTAGTCTAAATTGACTTGGGCTAAAGTTTTAGGGTTAGGGTTAGGCTAAAGTGAGTTGGGCTAAAGTTTTAGAGTTAGGCTAAAATGAGTTGAGCTAAAGTTTTAGGGTTAGGCTAAAGTGAGTTGAGCTAAACTTTTAGGGTTAGGGTTAGGGATAGAGTTAGGCTAAAGTGAGTTGGGCTAAAGTCTTAGGGTTAGGGTTACGGATAGAGTTAGTCTAAATTGACTTGGGCTAAAGTTTTAGGGTTAGGGTTAGGCTAAAGTGAGTTGGGCTAAAGGTTTAGAGTTAGGCTAAAGTGAGTTGAGCTAAAGTTTTAGGGTTAGGCTAAAGTGAGTTGAGCTAAAGTTTTAGGGTTAGGGTTTGGGTTAGGTTTTGGATTAGGGTTGGGATTAGTGTTAGGGTTGGGATTATGGTTAGGGGTGGGATTAGGGTTAGTGTTGGGATTACGGTTAGGGGTGTGTTGGGGTTAGGTTTGTGGTTAGGGCTATGGTTAGGGTTGGGATTAGTGTTAGGGTTGTGGTTAGGGTTAGGGTTGGGATTAGACTTAGGGGTGTGTTGGGGTTAGGGTTGTGGCTAGGGTTAGGATTAGGGTTAGGGGTGTGTTGGAGTTAGGGTTGGAGTTAGAATTAGGGGGTTTCTATTGTTTGGTTACATCAGGGGGTCTCCAAATGCGACATGGCGCCACCATTGATTCCAGCCAAATTTGCGTTTAAAAAGTCAAATGGTGCTCCCTCCTTCTGATCTCTGCCGTGCCAGTGGTTTACCCTCACATATTGGGCATCAGCGTACTCAGGACAAATTGCGCAACAACTTTGGGGGGTCTAAGTTCTCTTGTTACCCTTGGGAAAATAAAAAATGGGGCCTAAAAATTCATTTTTGTGGAAAAAAAATGATTTTTTATTTTCACGGCTCTGCATTATAAACTTCTGTGAAGCACTTGGGGGTTCAAAGTTCTCACCACACATCTAGATAAGCTCATAGGGGGGGCCTAGTTTCCAAAATGAGGTAACTTTTGGGGGTTTCCACTGTTTAGATACATCAGGGGCTCTGCAAACACAATATGATGCACACAGACCACTCCATCAAATTCTGCATTCCAAAATAGCGATTCTTCCCTTCCGAGCTCTACAATGCGCCCAAACAGTGGTTCCCCCACTTTTGCGGAATTAGCGTACTCAGGACAAATTGCACAACAACTTTAGAGGTCTCATTTGTCCTGTTACCCTTGTGAAAATAAATATTTGGGGGCGAAAAGATCATTTTTGTGAAAAAAATATGATTTTTTATTTTCACTGCTCTATGCTATTAACTTCTGTGAAGCATTTGGGGTTTTAAAGTGATCAAGATTCAACACACATCTAGATAAGTTACTTAAGGGGTCTAGTTTCCAAAATGGTGTAAATTGTGGGGGGTTTCCACTGCTTAGGCACATCAGGGGCTCTTCAAACGCGACATGTCATCCGATCTCAATTCCAGCCAAATCTGCATTGAAAAAGTCAAACGGTGCTCCTTCCCTTCCAAGCTCTGGCGTGCGCCCAAACAGTGGTTTATCCCCACATATGGGGTACTGGCGTATTCAGGAGAAATTTCACAACAAATTTGGTTATTTATGTTCTCTTTTTACACTTGTGAAAATAAAAAAATGGTTCTGAAGTAAAATGTAAGAAAAAGTTAAATGTTAATTTTTTCCTTCCACATTGCTTCAGTTCCTGTGAAGCATGAAAAGGGTTAATAAACTTCTTGAATGTGGTTTTGAGCACCTTGAGGAGTGCAGTTTTTAGAATGGTGTCACTTTTGGGTATTTTCTGTCATTTACACCCCTCAAAGTGACTTTAAATGTGATGTGGTCCCTAAAAAAATGGTTTTGTAAATTTTGTTGGAAAAATGAGAAATCGCTGGTCAACTTTAAAGCCTTACAACTTCCTAACAAAAAAATTTTGGTTCCAAAATTGTGCTGATGTAAAGTACACATGTGGGAAATGTTATTTATTAAGTATTTTGTGTGACATATCTATCTGATTTAAGGGCACAAAAATTAAAAGTTTGAAAATTGCAAAATTTTAATATTTTTTGCCATATTTCCATTTTTTTCATAAATAAATGCAAGTCATATTGAAGAAATTTTACCACTATCATGAAGTACAATATGTCACGAAAAAACATTCTCAGAATCAGCAGTATCCGTTAAAGCATTCCAGAGTTGTAACCTCATAAAGTGACAGTGCTCAGAATTGTAAATATCGGCCTGGTCATTAAGCTGCAAATTGGCTCTGTCACTAAGGGGTTAAGGTGTTTTGCAGAGAAGTTGTTGTAGAGGTATTCTGTTGTTTGTGTGTGTTTATCTCCTGGTCCCTGTTCCCATTTAGTTTAATTTCTCTCTGTCTCTATCCTCTTCCCCCTATTGTTGGTTGGTGCTATTGTATTATTGAGGTATTCTGTTATCCCTGTTCTGTCTAGTGCATCTTGTTCACATTACATTTCTGTGGCAGGCTCCATGGGGTGGGGAGGGGACAGAACACTGATTAACAGGAGCATAGTGAAGTCCAAGACTCAGGCCTCTCTAACTTCAAGAGTACCCCTGGAACAGTGATAATTAGGGTCCCAGCTCCAGGGACAGTTTGAGACCATCACAGAGTGCCAACAAACTAGTATGTGACACATTGCTGGAATTAGATTATCTTCCCCTAGGTCATGGTGATCTGAGATTACATAGCAAAAACCTGGTAACAGATCCCTTTAACTATTTTTTAATAAAAAAATCAGTGGAGATGTCCTTCTGCTGATACCTCTACTGATTGACTAACTGTTATTTTTGGAGGAATATGGTAGCAAGTGTTTAATTCCTCTGCCACCAGTGGCATAATTAAACATTGCATGGTGTTAGGGTCTGCGGAACACACCAAATATATGATGTAGAGAGGTGCGTTCGCAGCCCGGGGTCCACCGTGCAGGCGGAGCCTGCTGCTAGTAAAATGGCGCAAGAAGTGAACTCTGTTATCCCGCAGAGTCGCCAAAATAAACGTCGTAACGCGCTGTGGCAATATGTGCGAACTCTGTTAATCCACAGAGCCGCTAGAAGGAGTGCCGCAGCGCTATATGGCGATGTGTGCGAACTCACTTAACACCACTGAGTCGCAAAATAAACACGCTAGGGCACTGTCTAGCGTTGAAAGTGAACCCTGTTACGTCACAGAGCCGCTGAGACAAACTTCTGTGTCCTGTCAGGCACCCAGGTACACAATTGACGGCTAAGCGAACATAGAACATGATCATGCGCTAATGTCCTCGCGGGAGTCACCCGCAATCTATGGCGTCTGAACGCCAGGCCCTGAATACGGCAATCAAACTCCTCACTGGTTATGCCAGTAATCTAGGGCATCTAGGACACCGACCCTGACCAGCTAGCATACCAAACTCCTCACCGATTAAGTCGGTATTCTAGGGGCTTATTTCAGCCGGGCCCTAACCACACACACGCATGACCACACTGGCGCAAAGCATATAACGATTGATATTAGCGCATGGCGGCCCAGCCATGCCATCCTTTTATAGTAACAGCTAAAGGACCTGCCAGAAACAAGGACCAATGAAACCGTTCCAGAACACCAGTAGTCACAGGACTTTCCTGGCGGACCAATAGGAGCTGCTGCAGTACCTGAGCATGTGACCCCTGATCTCCAATGAGAGATCTCACCCTGGGCATGCTCAGAAGGGGAAAACAAGGACTTTGTCCTAAAGACGTCTGCTCGCCGCTAACCAGTACTGGCCACAATAGCAGAGCCTGGAGAGGCAGAAGTAACCCTCTGCACACTGTTAGACTGGGCGAGACGCTGGGACCGACGTCTAAACTGAGCAGAATCCACTGCGGCCGGAGACGGATGGGAGACTGCAGCAGGGATGGCTCGAGATTCCCCTTGTGCAGAAGCGGGAACTCGACCTCTAACATTACCTCCCCTCCTATGGCCCCCTCTTCTTTGGGCCTCGCTGCGCTCAAAGGCAGCGATGAGCTGCGGAGCATGAACGTGCTCGGCAGGCTCCCAGGACCTATCCTCAGGCCCATATCCCCTCCAATCCACCAAATAAAATTTTTTGCCTCGTACCACCTTACACCCTACGATGGCGTTCACCTCATGGTCGTCCGTAGACGAACCCAATGTCCCGGCAGTTGACTCGGAAAACCGGGACATGAGCACGGGTTTCAGAAGGGATACGTGAAAGGTGTCAGAGATACCAGGCGTGGTGGAAGAGCCAAAAGGTATACCACAGGATTAACCTGTTCGAGGACTTTGAAAGGACCCAGGTAGCAGGGTGCCAACTTAGTGGACTCAACTCGCAGCCTAATGTTACGGGCGGAGAGCACACCAAGTCCCCAGGGGCAAATGTCGGAGCAGGACGCCGATGTGCGTCGGCGGAAGACCTCATCCTCTCCTTGGATGCCTGAATGGCATCCTGGGTACGGTCCCAAATGTCCCGTGCCTCCACAGCCCAGTCTGCCACCCTGGAGTCGGCGGAAGACACGGGCATGGGCACCGGAACCCGTGGATGCTGACCGTAGTTTAGGAGGAATGGAGTCTGTCCGGTGGAGTCAGCCACAGCATTGTTTAGTGCAAACTCAGCCCATGGTAGCAAAGATGCCCAGTCATCCTGCCTGGCTGAGACAAAATGTCATAGATAGATGACCAAGGTCTGGTTGGCCCTCTCTACCAACCCATTCATCTCAGGATGGTACGCTGAAGAGAGATTTAACTCAATACTGAGTAGACGACAAAGCTCTCTCCAGAACCGAGACGCAAACTGGGGACCTCGATTACTGACAATTTTGTCCGGCATGCCGTATAGACGGAAGATGTGCCTAACGAACAACACTGCCAGAGCCCGTGCAGAAGGTAACCGTGGTAGCGGCACCAGGTGCACCATTTTGGAAAAATGGTCGGTGATGACGCAAATGATTGGGCAAACCCCGAGACTTGGGCAAGCCCACCACAAAGTCCATCCCAACCATCTCCCAGGGCCTGTCTGCCACCGGCAAAGGGTAAAGTAACCCAGCTGGCCGTTGTCATGGAGACTTATTCTTAGCGCAGGAGACACACGCCTGAACATAGTCCCCAACGTCACAGACCATATGCGGCCACCAGTATGTCCTTGCCAGCAATTCAGATGTCCTCTTTGCCCCAAAGTGTCCACCCACCCTGGACGAATGTGCCCAAGAGAGTACCTCCGGTCGCAAATTGGTAGGCACAAAAGTCTTGCCCGGGGGCACAGACTCTAGCGAAACCGGGGCCACAGTTCTCAGGCTCTCTGTGGGGACAATAAGCCGAGGCTCCTCCTCCTCCTCAGAGGACACAACAGAGCGAGAGAGAGCGTCAGCACGAATGTTCTTCTCTCCCGAGAGGAAATGGAGTGTGAAATGAAACCGGGAGAAGAACAAGGACCATCTGGCCTGGCGAGAATTAAGCCGCTGAGCTGTCTGAAGATATACCAGATTCTTGTGGTCGGTGAAGACTTGGAAGGGAAAGCGAGCCCCCTCCAACAGATGTCTCCACTCAGAGAAAGCCAACTTCATTGATGGCAACTCCCTGTCCCCGATGGAATGATTCCTCTCCGCTGGTGTGAAGGTCTTGGAGAAGAAGAAGCAAGGATGCTTCCGACCTTGAGCATCCTTTTGAAAGAGGACTGCTCCAGCACCAACGGATGAGGCATCCACCTCCAATATGAATGGCTTATCAACATCAGGGCGGTGTAGTATGGGAGCGCTAGCAAACTGAGACTTAATTGAGATGAAAGCCTTGGAGACTTCCTCAGACCACAATTTGGGATTTGCTCCCTTCTTGGTGAGGGCTACCAAGGGAGCTACCAAAGTTGAGAAATGGGGAATGAACTGGCGATAATAATTAATGAACCCCATAAAGCGCTGCACCGCTTTAAGGGAATGGGGTTCTTGCCAGTCCATTACAGCCTGCAGTTTGGCAGGATCCATAGCCAATCCCTGGGCGGAGATGATATAGCCCAGGAATGGTAAAGACTCTTGCTCAAACACACATTTCTCCAACTTTGCATAAAGGGAATTTGCCCGCAGTAGGTTGAAGACTCTGCAGTAGTGTTGAGCAATACGATAATGCAAATATCGGCTATCGGCCGATATTAGCTCTATCGGCCTTTCGATAATTCGTTTCGATATTTTCGTTTTATCGAATACCGGAATCGGATTTGTCACTGTCACTGTGAGTGTCCGTCGGTCGGGTCTGTCAGGAGTCAGCGGCACTTACCTGGCAGAAGATCTCCGGCGGTCACGTCCTGGACTGCTTGATGGCCGCCATTATCTTCTCCCTGGCGGTCACATGCAGTTTTTCGCGGGTAATCCCGGCCGTAAAGCAGTCAGTCCGATGACGTCACCGCCGGGGAAGCAGGTAATCAGCTGTGCTGCGCCGGGATGACAGGCTCTGCCTGTCATTCTGATGTAGCAGAGCTGGATCGTCGTGGGACACTCGTTACTATGGACTGCGTCGGTCAGGTGGTATACTTTTTTTTTTTTTTTTTTCATTTTTTTACAGGAGATCGATGGCGTCGCAGCAGGATGAGACAGTAATAAAAGAAATGAAAACTGTGTTTTGTTTTTTTTTATTAAATTAAAAAAAATTTTTTGGAACATTCACCCGTCCGGGTACATAAACAATTTAACTATTTATTTACATACAGGGACCCTGTCCGGGTTATTTAGACTTCTTTGGCTGGCCTCTTCCAGGTACCACCTGGTACTCTTCTTGAGATTGCCAAACATCCGAGGCACCAAGGACCACCAGGACCTGATGACGTCGTGTGGCCTGTACAGTGACGTCGTGACCCGCTATCTGGGTCTGTGTGGCCACCTCTTTCATCTCTCTCCGGGTCTGGAGCCCTATGTCACGGACTGTACGAACCCCAGGGGGCCTAACAGGCGCCAGGTACGGGCCAGCTATACTTATGTCCATAGCTGGGGCTGCTGAGGAGACCACTGAGGGAGGCTGGGGAGATTTACGGCGTCGGGTGGGCACTTTTGCAGAGGCCTGGATGTGGGAGGCTGAAGGCTTTGAGGGTCTCACAGGTTCCTGACACACTGGGGAGTAGGGGTCGCACCTGGTAACATTTAGGGCGTACCACCCATTGTAACCCCAGTGTCGGGTGTAAGTCACCAAGTCTCCTGGCAACAGGTCCCTCCCCGGGTGTCCTTCTGGGAGGTGAGCCTCCACATCCCGCCGGGTCACAAAGACTTCTAAATAAAGTCCAGGCTCCTTGATGAAGCCCCACCCACCTTTCAATTTAAAGTTCCGTACTGCACCCTTACGCCGCGGCTCACTCAGGGTTCCTTTGTCCTTTCTCATCCGGTCCTTATCTGCCCGGTCCTTCTCCAGGTGACGTTGGCGAAGTTTTAGGGTTTCTCGCTGCTCCCTTTGTCGCTCTGCTTCCTTCTCCCAACGTCTCCACTCTTCCTCCTGACGCCGGTTATAATTCTCCTCCACCAGTTGCTCCATGTCTCCACCACTCCACTGCAGCTTACAGTGTCCGGTTTGCGGCAGCTCTCCTGTCGCCCCCCAGTCCTGGCGGCGCTCCCCTGCGGAGGAAGCAGACGGCTCTAAATCAGATGACAGTGGGGGCTCCGGTACAGGCAGGTAGTGCTCTGGTGCCTGCGCGGCCTCCTCCATGAGGACGGGTGTCGCTTCTTCTGTCTCAGCGACCGGGGCAGACAGCGGGATCTGGGGTGCTGCTGACGGTGCTGCGGTTTTTGCAGGAACGGGTGCCTCCACTGCGACAACGTCAACCGGATCACATTGCAAGGGCTCCTCTACTAGAACGGGTGCCTCACCTTCCGGTACAGAGTCAGACACTTCAGGTAAGAGGGATTGGCGCCGCTCCAAGTTTATTTTTAGGGCACGCCAGCTGGCTTCCATCCTGGCGACCTCCTCCCGGTGCCGGGCCAGGCCTCTCAGGGTATCCTCCGCTTCTTGCAGCGTAGGAGGGTTTACAGGCCGGGTGCCCAACGGTGATTCCGTGGCGATCGGGTCGCTTCCGTGGGGGAGAGCTCTGACTGCTCCATCCCTTCCCACTTCTGCTCGTCGTGTCCATTAGCCATCTCTGCCAAGTCACATGTGTCATATCTGGAGAGGGCCCCTCTTTTGTAGGGAGGCGGGACCTCCTCACACTGAGGAGGATGAGGAGGCGGAACTCCAGAGCTGTGGGGCACGATGTTACATTGCAGTACCATTTACAGTGGGCGGCCATCGTTTTCACGCCACTGAGTGAGTGACACCCACGAAGAGCACGCCCTTCTTCTTCACCAGTGCCTCGTCGTGACGCAGATATGGCGGAAAAATGGCAAATACATTCTCTGATGATTTTAGCAATTCTCAAGCACAAAACCAGTGCAATTCAGGCACACAGGACTCGCTTATAGCGAGCTACAGAATCCTGTTCGTGACGCCCAAGTTGAGTCGCACAGAGCCAGAGGTTTTCGGGGTACTCGGCACCGAGCCCGTCGACTTCTATGGGGTATGTCATGTCTTTACCCGGCAATTGAATTAGAGTCGATTTTACTATGTAGAAGTGTATAAACTATAAATATATGTATATATATATGTCACAATGACATGTATATATATATATATATATGTATTCTATGTGTGTATATTTTGTGTTTACAACGAAAGAAAGGGTTTTTTTTGTTGCGATATTTTGTTCCCATAGACTTACATGGGACTTCCGGTATCGAAATCGGATATCGACGATATTTAGTGCTATCGGCGATACAATTTCGATACGATATTTTTAGATATCGAGCAATATCGCTCAACACTACTCTGCAGACATCTCTCCGGTGGGAGTCAATATCTGGAGAGAAGATGAGAATATCATCCAGATAGACCATGACCGAGGTGGAAAGCATGTCCCGGAAGATGTCATTAACAAAGTCTTGGAAAACGGCTGGGGCATTACAGAGCCCGAAGGACATCACCAGATATTCATAGTGCCCATCCCTGGTATTAAAAGCCGTCTTCCATTCGTCCCCCTCACGGATGCGAATCAGGTTATAAGCACCCCGCAGGTCTAATTTAGTAAATACCCTTGCTCCCCGGAGCCTATCAAAAAGCTCAGAAATCAGGGCAACGGGTATTTTTTCTTAACGGTGATGGTGTTAAGACCCCTGTAATCTATGCAGGGACGTAATTCTCCGTTCTTCTTCTGCACAAAAAAGAACCCCGCCCCAGCAGTTGACACTGACTTCCTAATGAACCCTCTTGCCAGATTCTCCTGGATGTATTGGGACATAGCCTCCGTCTCCGGGAGAGAGAGAGAGGATAAACCCTACCCCGAGGCGGTTCTGCTCCAGGCAAGAGGTCAATAGGACAGTCATAGGTGAGGTGGAAAAGTCTCTGCAGCCTTTTTGGAGAACACGTCTACATAGGATCAATAACACTTGGGAAGGGAAGTGAGATCTGTGGGTATCTCTGTAGTAGTAACCTGAACACTCTCCCTCACACATCTACCTCTACAAGACTCACTCCAACCCCGTATCTTCCCAGAGGACCACTCAATATGTGGGGAGTGAAGACGAAGCCAGGGTACTCCCAGCAGGACCTCATCTATACCCTCAGGAAGGACAAGGAATGAGATAATATCCTGATGGGAAGGAGACATAGCTAATGTGAGAGGAATTGTCTGATGTGTGATCTGTGAGGGCAGTATGGATCCATTCACCACTCGAACCGTCACCGGTTTGGCGAGCATCACCAGAGGTATTGTGTGGCGGAGAGCAAAAGCAGAGGACATAAAGTTCCCCTCTGCTCCAGAATCCACACAAAGCTCAACCGTCAGAGTGGATGGACCAAAAGAGATTGTCCCTTTAAAGGACAGCTTGGAGGCAAATGCTGCTGATTCTAGTGAACCTCCTCCCATGGTCACTAGACGCGATCGTGTTCCCGATCGCTGGGGACATCTATTGGCATAATGTCCTAACTGCTGACAATTGTTACAAAGCACGGAGACTCGAACGGGCCGAGAATCAGGTGCCGCTCAAACAACCTCCATGACCTCCGCGGAGTCGGACGCCTGAATGGGAGATTCTAGAGGTTTGGCAAAGGTGGGAGCTAGCCGAAATCTCCGTCTACACTGGGCCCGCTCCAACCTCCGCTCGTGAAAGCGAAGGTCGATGCGGGTAGATATGGAGATAAGCTTCTCCAGTGAGGCAGGAATCTCCCTGGTGGCCAAGGCGTCCTTTAGATGGTCAGCCAGACCTCTCCAGTATACCGGTATAAGGACCTTATCCGGCCACTCTAACTCGGAGGCCAGGGTTCGAAATTGAACTGAAAACTGACTGACCAAGCTCGAACCCTGTGACATTGCCAGCAGTTGGAGCGCCGAATCGTGGGTGACCTGAGGGCCTAAAAAGACCTTTTTAAGAGCCTCCAGAAACTGAGGAGCACTCCGCACCACGCGATCGTCACGCTCCCACAGCGGCAATGCCCATTCCAAAGCTCTGCCCGACAGGAGTGACACTATGAAACCCACTTGTGCCCGCTCTGTAGGAAAACGTGCAGCCAGAAGCTCGAGCTGTATAGAGCACTGACTCACGAATCCCCGACAATGTTTGCTGTCACCAGAAAACTTGTCTGGAAGCGGGAGATGGGACAAGGTCAGAGCAGAGGTGTTGGAGGACAAACTGGCTGCCGCTGTGCTAGCAGCCTGAACAGCGGCTGCGGTCACATCCACAGCTGAGGTTGTGCGCTCAAGAGCCGCCAACCTACCCTCCAGCTGCTGGATGAACTGCCGTAGACGCTGGTCACCTGCCATTTACTAGCCAGACCCGGGCACTAATATTATGTTAGGGTCTGCGGAACGCACCAAATATATGATGTAGAGAGGTGCGTTCACAGCCCGGGGTCCACCGTGCAGGCGGAGCCTGCTGCTAGTAAAATGGCGCAAGAAGCGAACTCTGTTATCCCGCAGAGTCGCCAAAATAAACGCCGTAACGCGCTGTGGCAATATGTGCGAACTCTGTTATTCCACAGAGCCGCTAGAAGGAGTGCCGCAGCGCTATATGGCGATGTGTGCGAACTCACTTAACACCACTGAGTCGCAAAATAAACACGCTAGGGCGCTGTCTAGCGTTGAAAGCAAACCCTGTTACCTCACAGAGCCAATGAGACAAACTTCTGTGTCCTGTCAGGCACCCAGGTACACAGTTGACGGCTAAGCGAACATAGAACATGATCATGCGCTAACGTCCTCGAGGGAGTCACCCGCAATCTATGGCGTCTGAACGCCAGGCCCTGAATACGGCAATCAAACTCCTCACCGGTTATGCCGGTAATCTAGGGCATCTAGGACACCAACCCTGACCAGCTAGCATACCAAACTCCTCACCGATTAAGTCGGTATTCTAGGGGCTTATTTCAGCCGGGCCCTAACCACACACACGCATGACCACACTGGCGCAAAGCATATAACGATTGATATTAGCGCATGGCGGCCCAGCCATGCCATCCTTTTATAGTAACAGCTACAGGACCTGCCAGAAACAAGGACCAATGAAACCGTTCCAGAACACCAGTAGTCACAGGACCTTCCTGGCGGACCAATAGGAGCTGCTGCAGTACCCGAGCATGTGACCCCTGATCTCCAATGAGAGATCTTACCCTGGGCATGCTCAGAAGGGGAAAACTAGGACTTTGTCCTAAAGACGTCTGCTCGCCACTAACCAGTACTGGCCACAATAGCAGAGCCTGGAGAGGCAGCAGTAACCCTCTGCACACTGTTAGACTGGGCGAGACGCTGGGACCGACGTCTAAGCTGAGCAGAGTCCACTGCGGCCGGAGACAGATGGGAGACCACAGCAGGGATGGCTTGAGATTCCCCTTGTGCAGAAGCGGGAACTCGACCTCTAACACATGGTGTCCGTTGATGTTTGTGATTGTCCATTCAAGACACAGACATTCTAGATCCTCCAGAGCAATGCATACTCCTGGTAGCTGCTATTTATTCAGGTAAATAGACAAGAGTCCAGAATTTCCAAACAGGATATTCATAAATAGATTTTCTAACCCAAACAACTTCTTTAAAGATAAATATCCAGGTTAAAAATAGACAATCGACAAAACTATAATAACTGCCTGCGCCCTTACATAGATAGAAATAGCCCCCACAGAAAAAGCCCCTAAAACAGTTTTTCAGCCACGGTGATAGATATGTAGTGCTGACATACAAATGAAGGTGAAATACACTTACTGTCACCGTAGCGGAGGGTAAGATGGAAATATAAAAGTCCTGATTCGATACTAGCGATGGTCGGATCGTGAGCCCAAGGCTGTCAGACTGATCGTAGCGAGGCAGGGAGCGTCCTCCCTGTAGTTGGAATCCTTCTGTTGAGCCGGGATACACAAAGTCCGGAAGTTAACACGGCGTCCTCTGGCCACGAGGCACCGTGAGTATGAGATGGACAAGTCGGGAGCAGGACAAAAATTGGTGACGTCACCGCCGTACCAAGGTACGGAAGGCAGGGAGGGTCAAAAAGGGTTCCAACGCGTTTCGAAGGTCTGTGCACCTTCGAAACGCGTTGGAACCTTTTTGACCCTCCCTGCCTTCCGTACCTTGGTACGGCGGTGACGTCACCAATTTTTGTCCTGCTCCCGACTTGTCCATCTCATACTCACGGTGCCTCGTGGCCAGAGGACGCCGTGTTAACTTCCGGACTTTGTGTATCCCGGCTCAACAGAAGGATTCCAACTACAGGGAGGACGCTCCCTGCCTCGCTACGATCAGTCTGACAGCCTTGGGCTCACGATCCGACCATCGCTAGTATCGAATCAGGACTTTTATATTTCCATCTTACCCTCCGCTACGGTGACAGTAAGTGTATTTCACCTTCATTTGTATGTCAGCACTACATATCTATCACCGTGGCTGAAAAACTGTTTTAGGGGCTTTTTCTGTGGGGGCTATTTCTATCTATGTAAGGGCGCAGGCAGTTATTATAGTTTTGTCTTCTATCGTCATACTCCCTCTCTGGGGTATTAGTGAGCCGTTAGCACAGCATCCGGCTTTAACTCCAGCAGCCCTTACTCACATCTTAGTATCTTAGCGGGTAGTTAGCGCCAGTGTGTTTTTTACATATAAAAATAGACAATCAGTTATCCTGTATTAATTTAGCAGAAAATATAGTATTTCTTTTAGCTGGTTAGGGTTAGCACTGGCACTGTCACGGTTTTAACCAGAGACCATTGCAGAAAGGTATGGACTTGAGACCAGCAAACTGTTGCCCCTAAATGTTTCCCTGATGTGTACATATCGGAAAATGATATGAAAATGTTGTGCCAAACCAAAGTCCTAAGGATTTGTCAAACAAAACCAAGGTCAGGGTCTCAGGCAATTATTTGGAAACTAGATGGTGGCCCGATTCTAATGCATCGGGTATTCTAGAATATGTATGCGGCCGACACAGCGGTGTTTAAGTTTAGTGGCAAGATCGTTGATTGGTCATCGAATTGTATTGTGAGGACCGGAGAGCGCCGGAGAGCGCCGCTGCCTATACGGCTACTTCCGCTGTCAGAACCCGGGACATGAGCGGGCGCTCGCAGCAGAAGTATCCCGACCCGCAGCGCCGCTCCCGGTCCTTTCTTGACATCCTAGCCGCATGGATGTCAGCGCCGCTGCCTGTGCGGGTACTTCCGCTGCGAGAACCAGGGACATGAGCGGGCGCTCGCAGCAGAAGTATCCGGGCCTGTGCACACGTTGTGGATTCCTAGCGGTTTTTCGCGGCGGAAACGCCGCGAAACCGTGGCAAAACCGCTTACACAATACAACTCATTATGGCCTATGGGATTCCGCAATGCTGTGCACATGCTGCGGGTTTTTCGGCGGCGGAATTGCATTGCGGGAGAATCCGCAGCATGCTTATTCTTTTTTGTGGAACCGCGGCAATTCCGCCGCCATAGGAATGCATTGAATCAATTACTTTCCGCATGTGGCTGTGCCCACCATGTGCAAAGTAAGCGGTTCATGTGCGGATGGTACCCAGGGTCTGGAGGACAGGAGACTCTCCTCCAGGCCCTGGGTACCATATCCATGTAAAATCAATAATTAAAATAAAAAATAGTGATATTCTCACCTTCCGGCGGCCCCCGCTGCCTTCCCGCCTCTCAGCGACGCTCCCGGCCAATCCCGTTCCCAGTAATGCATTGCGAGAATCACCCCAGATGACATAGCGGTCTCGCGTGATGCTACATCATCGGGGTGATTGTCGCAAAGGACGCCTGGGAACGGGATTGGCCGGGAGCATCGCTGAGAGGCGGGAAAGCTGCGAGGGCCGCCGGAAGGTGAGAATATCATTATTTATTATTTTTTTTATTATTTTTACATTAGATCTTTTTACTATTGATGCGACATAGGCGGCATCAATAGTAAAAAGTTGGTCACATGTGTCTGCGGGACGGAGGTCAGCGGCGAGGCAGCGGGGAGATGACCGGCGCGAGGCACTCATCTCCCGGCCGCTAGCAGCAGAAGGACCTCAACCGACGGCGCCGCTGACCTCCGTCCCGCAGATGAGCCGCTAACGGCCGCCATTTTTTTTGTGAAATCCCGCGGCGCTGATTGGCCGCTGCCGGACCAATGAGCGACGCGGGATTTCCTGGACAGACAGACCGACAGACAGACAGACAGGATAAGACAATTATATAGTAGATGGAGTCCCAAACCGAGACAGTCTGACATACAAAGTCAGGATGGGATCTTCTTTACCATCTGTTGGAACTCATAAAGAGGGTGTAGCGTCGGCGTCCCTGCCCTCTGCTAGGCAGGGACGCTGTTCCCCTCACCCCTCTGCTCCGAGCCCGGCGTCCTCCTCCCGCTCTGCTGGCAGCGCGCGCTCCTTCCCGGCCACTGTGCTTAGGGCGCACGCGTGCGCGCTCCCCCCCTCTTAATGGGGCCGCGCGCGCCGTCCTAAGGAGTCCCCGGCCAATGACTGGAGGACTTCACCATATATAAGGCACTTCCTCCAAAATGGAGGTGCCAGAGCAATGTTGTTGCACTGTTCACTACTCTGCTTCAGCCCTCAGGTTCCGTTGCCAGTTACTTGCCAGATTCCTGTCAGTTTGCTGTTTGTTCCTGCCTGATATTCTGCTTACCTGCTTGCTAGCCTGTGGTCCGATAGTCTACCTATCATCACCCGCCAGTCTGTCTATGGACCAGCCTGCCCGCTCACCTGGGAGCGCTCACCTGTTACCTGCCTGCTAGCCTACCTGATGCCCCGCCGTCCGACAGTCTGCCCACCATCACCTGCCAGTCTGTCTATGGACCAACCTGCCCGCTCACCTGGGAGCGTTCACCTGTTACCTGCCTGCTAGCCTACCGGGAGGTCCTGCCGTCACGTGCTGTGACCACCTGCTTTTCCAGAGACTCTCGCCCGCTCACCTGGGAGCGCTTATCTGCTATCTGCCTGCTAGCCTACCGGGAGGCTCAGCCATCACAGGTCGTATCTACCTTTACCCAGTGACTGCCCCGGTCACTTGCCGTGACCTCCTGCCCGTTCATCCAGAGACTGCCCCGGTCACTTGCCGTGACCTCCTGCCCGTTCATCCAGAGACTTCTCCGGTCACTTGCCGTGACCCCCTGCCCGTTCTTCCAGAGACTGCCCCGGTTACCTGCTGTGACTGTCTGCCCGTCTACCCTGGTCGCCACCCGCTCCCTTACAAGGACCGCCCCCTTGTATAGTAGCTCAGAGGTTCCGCCTCCCAGACCCATTACAGTTTGCTCGGGCCATGGAACCCGGTGGCACCCAGGCTCCCTCGCTCTCGGACCTGTGTCATGAACTGTCCCGTCAGAGGTCCCAACAGGAGTCCATCCTGGGTCACCTGCGGAATGTCAATTCTCGCCTGGACACTCTGACTGCTCCACCAGCAACCACCGCTTGTGCCACGACCCGCAATCCGGCGGCTCCGCTGCCCACCCATTCCATGGTTTCCTGTCCCGGACCCCGGCTTTCTGCACCTCCTCGCTTCGGAGGCGACCCCGCTCAGGCTCGGGGCTTCATTAATCAGTGCACCCTGCACTTTGAACTCCTGTCCCACCAGTTTAACTCCGATCGGGCCAAAATTGCCTTCATCATGTCCCATCTCACCGGGGAGGCCCTGGCCTGGCTAAATCCTCTTTGGGAGAGAGGAGACCCCCTGGTGTCCGACCTGCCTGCCTTTCTCTTGGCTTTCCGGAAGGTCTTTGACGAACCCGGACGGAAGACCTCATCCGCATCATCTCTGCTACGCCTCCGTCAGGGAAGTCTCACCGTGGGCCAATATGCCATACGGTTCCGTACCCTTGCCTCGGAGCTGGCCTGGGATAACGACGCTCTGGTATCTGTCTTCTGGGAAGGTCTGTCCGGTCGTATTAAAGATGAACTCGCTGGTCGGGACATTCCTACCACTCTCGATGACCTAATAACTCTTGCCACCCGGATTGATCTACGGTTCCTGGAGCGTACCAAAGAGGTTACCCGTGAGAGGAGGTTTCCACGTCTAGCTCCTACCTTTCAGAAACCCATCACTCCCTCCGTTTCTCCCCAAGTACACTCTCCTGAGCCTATGCAGGTCGTCCAGACCAAGATGGTCAAAACCCGTCAGGACTTACGCCGTGCCGAGGGGAGTTGCTTCTACTGTGGCAGTAAGGAGCACAGGATCCGTACCTGCCCGGAGAGGTCGGGAAATGCCTGTGTCTAGGTTCGCTCAGAGAGGTCGACCTAGACAAGGATAAATCCTCTCCATCTCTGCTGCTGTCAGTCTTAATTCTCTGCTGGGAGAACCGTTATTTCGAACTAGCTCAACTTGACTCTGGAGCTGTCACGCTGTCTAATGATATGTATACAATGTCAGTAAACTATTAATACAGGAACAACACTCTATACAACAACTAGTATAGCAACATCAGCATGTAAGTATAGAATAGATTTACCTGACACGATATCTGCTTAACTCAGGGTTAATCTTGAGGACTTGATGAGCTGAAACAGGAAAGAGGTGGACCGGGATCTAACCTGACCCTAAACTGGGGTCCTAACTAATCCCTCACCTTGGAGGTACTGATAATGGTTCAGAGGTCCAAGTCTCCAACCTAACCCTGTCTCCTATCAGACCCTGAACCCTGTAATCAGTCCTAAGAAGGATCCTGACTACCACCAAAGGGATATGGGCTGATCTTAGCTAAATACACAGATTAGACATATAAGACAGACAGGATAACACTCGCTTGCATACACACTCAAACACCAAAGGAACATAAATGGTCTGGGAAATAAACTCTAACCAAGTTGAGCTTAGAACAACTAAGGAGCTCACAACTAAAGTCTATACAGATTCATTCCTATCTGTGGTCTGCATGAAGGTTTCACTGGCAACTCCCCAAGCAGACAACCAGGAATTTAAAGGAAACCAATCAACAAATAATCAATTGCAGCCGGGAGAAACTGCACCCAGTCCCAGCACTGAGCACAGACAGAATTAACTCCCTAGCTGCCAAACACAAAGAAACAGCAGCTCAGCTGTGAGAAGTCAAAATGTGCAACCGCGACGATCTTCGTGGCAATGCACACATGACAGTACCCCCCCTTCTACGAGGGGCCTCCGGACCCTCAGGGCCAGGCCTGCCCGGGTGAGTTCTGTGGAAGGTCCGAACCAAACGATCTGCGTTAACATCAGACGCAGGGACCCACGTCCTCTCCTCTGGACCATACCCCTTCCAATGCACCAAGTACTGAAGGGACCGGCGATTCAGACGTGAGTCAATGATCTTTGATACTTGAAATTCCAAGTTACCATTGACCAACACAGGAGGAGGAGGTAGAGGTGACGGTATGACTGGTGCCACATACCTTTTAAGTAATGACTTGTGGAACACATTATGAATTTTAAACGTAGGAGGGAGGTCCAGACGAAATGCCACAGGATTAATTATGGAACTGATCCTGTACGGCCCGATGAATCTGGGACCCAGTTTCCAGGAGGGCACTTTAAGTTTTATATTCCTGGTAGACAACCATACCAGATCGTTCACATTCAGATCTGGACCAGAAACTCTCCTCCTATCAGCCATACGTTTGTAACGGTTCCCCATCGCACTCAGAATATTCAATACACCTCTCCACACAGAAGCAAGTGACGACGAGAAACGCTCCTCCTCAGGAACCCCAGAAGGGCCCCCCCCATTGAAAGTACAAAACTGGGGATGAAAACCATATGCCCCAAAAAACGGGGACTTACCAGTGGACTCGCTCCGCCTGTTGTTAAGAGCGAACTCTGCCAGAGGCAAGAAAGAAGACCAGTCCTCTTGGTTCTCTGAGACAAAACACCGGAGATATGTCTCTAAGCTCTGATTCAGACGCTCTGTCTGACCATTGGTCTGCGGATGAAAAGCCGAGGAAAATGACAATTGCATCCCCCGACGTAAACAAAATGCCCTCCAAAATTTGGACACAAACTGAGACCCCCTATCTGACACCACATCAGAAGGCAACCCATGAAGTCTAACGATCTCCCTAATGAACACCTGCGCCAGAGTTTTAGCATTAGGGAGTGCAGGAAAAGCAACGAAATGTGCCATCTTACTGAACCTGTCAACAACCACCAGTATGACAGTATTCCCTGACGACGGAGGAAGGTCCGTAATGAAGTCCATAGATAAATGAGTCCATGGACGCTCCGGAAGTTTCAAGGGTAAAAGGGTCCCAGACGGACGGGTATGAGGGGTTTTAGAGCGAGCACACACCCCACATGACGCGACAAAAGTTATAACATCTTTATTAGCATTAGGCCACCAAAACCGGCGAGAAAGGAGATCTAAAGTAGCCTTACTCCCTGGATGTCCTGCTAGAGCAGAATTATGATGTGCCTCAATAACCTTTTGTCTCAACAGATTTGGGACAAACAGTCTCCCTGGAGGTCCTGCAGGGGCGTCCCCCTGAGCCTCTAACACCTCCTCCTCAAGCTCAGAAAATACAGCCGACACTACCACCCCCTCCTGAAGGATAGGACTCGGGTCATCCGTTTTCCCGGCCCCTGGGAAACTGCGAGACAAGGCATCAGCCTTTACATTCTTAGACCCCGGGCGATAAGTGACGACAAAATTAAACCTGGTAAAAAACAACGACCATCGAGCTTGTCTGGAATTCAGACGCTTAGCGGATTCCAAATACAACAGGTTCTTGTGATCAGTAATAACGGTAACCGGGTGGACTGCCCCCTCCAAAAAGTGACGCCATTCTTCAAAAGCTAACTTAATGGCCAAAAGTTCCCTATTGCCGATATCATAATTCCTTTCGGCGGACGACAATTTCTTAGAAAAGAAAGCGCACGGATGCCATTTACCAGGGGACGGACCCTGGGACAATATAGCACCCACCCCTACGTCAACGCATCCACCTCCACAATGAACGGCTGAGATGCATCTGGTTGGATGAGAACGGGTGCCGAAGCAAAACATTTCTTCAAAGAGGAAAAGGCTTGGCAAGCTTTGTCCGACCATTTAGAAAAATCCGTCCCTTTTCTTGTCATGTCAGTGAGAGGTTTGACGACAGATGAGAAATTACAAATACATTTCTGGTAGTAGTTAGCAAACCCCAAAAAACGCTGCAGAGCCTTAAGATCCCCTGGCTGATCCCATTCAAGCACTGCTCTCACCTTTTCAGGGTCCATACGGAAACCGGAGGCTGACACCAAAAAACCCAAAAACTGAAGTTCCTGTACGGCAAATACACACTTCTCCAGTTTGGCGTATAGTTTATTGTCTCGCAAGATCTGCAACACCTGTCTCACATGCTCCTGATGAGACACAAGATCTGGCGAGTAAATTAAAATGTCGTCCAAATATACAACCACAAACAGCCCCACAAGGTGACGAAAAATGTCATTAACAAAATGTTGGAATACTGCTGGTGCAGTAGTCAGACCAAAAGGCATGACTAGGTTCTCATAATGTCCCTCCGGCGTGTTAAACGCCGTTTTCCACTCATCCCCCTCTTTTATCCTAATCAGATTATACGCCCCCCTGAGATCCAATTTAGAAAACCATTTGGCGCCAACAATTTGATTGAAGAGATCAGGAATAAGAGGGAGTGGATACGGATCTCGAACAGTAATCCGATTAAGTTCGCGGAAATCCAAGCAAGGGCGTAGGCCTCCATCTTTCTTCTTCACAAAGAAGAACCCCGCGCTACTGGGGAAGATGAAGGTCTAATATGCCCTTTGGCCAGACTTTCAGAAATATAATCTTTCATAGCCTGCCTCTCAGGACCAGAAAGATTATACAACCTAGCTTTAGGCAACTTAGCATCAGGAAGGAGATTAATAGAGCAGTCATACACGCGATGAGGAGGCAACTCCTGACACCCCTCCTCAGAGAAAACATCCCCAAAATCCTCCAAAAAAGGAGGCAATGTACTAGGCACGACCGCACTGATGACTGTGTTCATGCAGTTGTTTTTGCAAAACTCACCCATTGGCTTATTTCTCTGGACTGCCAATTAATCACAGGGTTATGTTTAACCAACCAAGGAAGTCCCAACACAATGGGAGTAGGTAGACCCTCCAACACATAACAAGATAATTGTTCCCTATGTATTGCCCCTACCCGAAGGTCAATGTTATGAACCTCATGAACAAAGCTACCTTGGCCGAGAGGCCTGGCGTCAATGGAGAATATAGGGATCGGTTTGACCAATACACTCAGATGCATACCTTGAGCCTGAGCAAACTGAGCGTCAACCAGATTAGCCCCGGAACCACTATCAAGAAGAACAGACAATCTCTCCACTCTCGTACCAACTACCACCTCCACTGGTACAAGGAACTGAGAAGAACTGGCGGATGAAATACATACTCCCAGGTTGTCGTCCACCACACAATCTGGGATTAACAGTTTTCCGGCGACTTTTGGCTCAACAAGGCACGGGATGGACACTCTCCAACAAAATGTCCCTCTCTCCCGCAGAAAAAACATCTTCTAGTCCTGCGGCGTACCGCCAATCCCCTCCTACGAAATGATGTCCCTCCCAACTGCATAGGCTCATCCGAACAGACAAGGGGAACCTCAACATAAGGGACTTTAGTGGTAGGTGGAGAAACAACAGGGAGTGGGGTTACCTCACCCCTCTCCCGAAGCCGTCTATCAGTACGGATAGCTAAGGCCATAGCAGCCTCCAGAGAAGGAGGAGACTCATACTGAGCCAAAACGTCTTTTAATTTATCAGAAAGCCCATGACAAAACTGGCTCCTAAGAGCTGGGTCATTCCACTGAGTATCTGTGGCCCATCTACGAAACTCAGAAGCAAATTCCTCTGCCGGACGATCTCCCTGCTGTATCTTACGTATTTTTGTCTCAGCAAGAGAGACCCGATCTGGGTCATCATATACCAATCCCAGGGCAGTAAAAAATTGATCTACAGACAGTAGAGCCGGGGATCCCGGAGGAAGGGAAAATGCCCAGGATTGAGGGTCCCCTTGCAGAAGTGAGATAACATTTCCCACTCTCTGCTCCTCACTCCCTGATGATCGAGGCCGAAGCCGAAAATACAATTTACATGCCTCCCGGAAGGTGAAAAATTTGTTTCGCCCACCACTGAACCTGTCTGGGAGAGCAACCTTAGGTTCAACTCTGGTTTGCTCCAGGGGAGACAAAACTTTGGACTTAATGTCCGTCAGCTCCATGGATAATCCCTGCAACTGCAGAGCCAGCTGGGCTACTGGATCCATGGTAACTGGAGATAATTTTTATGGCCAGTGAAAATGTCACGCTGTCTAATGATATGTATACAATGTCAGTAAACTATTAATACAGGAACAACACTCTATACAACAACTAGTATAGCAACATCAGCATGTAAGTATAGAATAGATTTACCTGACACGATATCTGCTGAACTCAGGGTTAATCTTGAGGACTTGATGAGCTGAAACAGGAAAGAGGTGGACCGGGATCTAACCTGACCCTAAACTGGGGTCCTAACTAATCCCTCACCTTGGAGGTACTGATAATGGTTCAGAGGTCCAAGTCTCCAACCTAACCCTGTCTCCTATCAGACCCTGAACCCTGTAATCAGTCCTAAGAAGGATCCTGACTACCACCAAAGGAATATGGGCTGATCTTAGCTAAATACACAGATTAGACATATAAGACAGACAGGATAACACTCGCTTGCATACACACTCAAACACCAAAGGAACATAAATGGTCTGGGAAATAAACTCTAACCAAGTTGAGCTTAGAACAACTAAGGAGCTCACAACTAAAGTCTATACAGATTCATTCCTATCTGTGGTCTGCATGAAGGTTTCACTGGCAACTCCCCAAGCAGACAACCAGGAATTTAAAGGAAACCAATCAACAAATAATCAATTGCAGCCGGGAGAAACTGCACCCAGTCCCAGCACCAAGCACAGACAGAATTAACTCCCTAGCTGCCAAACACAAAGAAACAGCAGCTCAGCTGTGAGAAGTCAAAATGTGCAACCGCGACGATCTTCGTGGCAATGCACACATGACAGGAGCAGCCGGGAATCTTATTTCACAGTCCCTGGTAGAAAAATACCGCATTCCCACCAAACCTCTGGCTGTACCATTATCTGTCGCTGCTGTGGATGGGGGTCTCTTACCACGTCCCATCCAACTCATCACCGAATCCATTACTCTGCAGGTGGGAATGCTGCATTCTGAGAGCATCTCTTTTCATGTTCTGCCTGGACTCTCACACGCCCTCTTACTGGGTCTACCTTGGCTCCAGAGACATGCACCCGTGCTCGACTGGCAGACCGGAGAGGTCCTTCGCTGGGACAGGATTGTCATAAGACGTGTTTGGTTCCTGTTCATCCCGTCCGTCCTTCTCCTACCCCAACTAATCTACCTGGACTTCCGATTCCCTATTGGTCATTTGCTGATGTCTTTAATAAAAAGGAGGCAGAGACATTACCCCCTCACAGACCATACGACTGTCCTATCGACCTGTTACCCGGTACTACGCCTCCCCGTGGGCGTATTTACCCATTGTCCGCTGCTGAAACCCGGTCGATGTCCGAATATATCGAGGAGAATTTGGCCAGGGGATTCATCCGGAAATCTACCTCCCCGGCAGGAGCAGGCTTCTTTTTCGTAAAAAAGAAGGACGGCTCTCTCCGTTCCTTTATAGACTATAGAGGCCTTAACCAGATCACGGTGAAGAATAAGTACCCCCTTCCGCTCATTCCAGAATTATTTGATCGTCTGAGGGGGGCTAGAATCTTCACGAAACTGGATCTCCATGGGGCGTACAACCTGGTCCGTATCCGTCAAGGGGATGAATGGAAGACTGCATTCAACACCCGGGACGGCCACTATGAATATCTAGTGATGCCCTTTGGTCTCTGTAATGCTCCTGCCGTCTTTCAAGAGTTGGTCAATGACATCTTCCGGGACCTTCTCTACTCCTGCGTAGTGGTGTACCTGGACGACATCTTGGTCTTCTCTCCGGATCTCCAGACTCACCGGAGGGATGTTCGTCAGGTTCTGCTCAGGCTCAGGCAGAATCATCTCTTCGCTAAATATGAGAAGTGCCTCTTTGAGCAGACCTCGCTTCCGTTTTTGGGCTACGTTATTTCTCAGACCGGCCTACGAATGGATCCAGAGAAACTGTCTGCCATCGAGAAATGACCACGACCGGAGGGATTGAAGGCCATTCAGCGGTTCCTGGGCTTCGCCAACTACTACCGCCTCTTCATACCGCACTTCTCTTCCCGGACTGCCCCAATTTCCGCGCTCACCCGTAAGGGTACTAACCCCAAGGAGTGGACGCCCGAAGCAGAGGAGGCCTTTCTTTCCTTAAAACAGGCCTTCTCTTCCGCCTCGGTGCTGCATCGCCCGGACGGCAACAAGCAGTTCTTCATGGAGGTTGACGCTTCCTCCTCTGGAGCCGGAGCGGTACTTACTCAAAAATCATCTTCCGGGAGGATGGTAACTTGCGGCTTCTTCTCCAAACTCTTCTCCTCTTCTGAGCGCAATTATTCCATAGGAGACCGAGAGTTATTGGCCATCAAGCTGGCATTGGAGGAGTGGCGTTACCTACTCGAGGGGGCTCTTCATCCGGTAATTATTTACACTGACCACAAAAACTTGGCTTACCTCCAGCATGCCCAGAGACTTAACCCGCGCCCGGTAGTGCTTGTTTTTTGCTCGTTTTGATTTTGTTCTACATTTTCGCCCGGCTGACAAGAACATCAAGGCGGACGCCTTGTCCCGATCCTTCCTGGTGTCGGATCTCGAGGAGGAACCTAAACATATCATCGATCCCGCCAGAGTAATGCAGGTGGGTCCCGTGAGTCTAAATCGTCTCCCTCCCGGTAAGACGTTCGTATCGGTACCCGATCGGGAGAGGATCCTACACTGGGGTCATTCGTCTAAACTAGCTGGCCTCGCCGGTCAGAAAAAGACCCTCCAGCTTATTACCCAGCATTACTGGTGGCCTACCCTGCACAAGGACGTAAATAGACTTTGTTTCTGCCTGTGCCTCCTGTGGCCGCAACAAAGTTCCGAGACACCTGCCTGCCGGTCGCCTCCTTCCGCTTCCTGTACCCGCTGCCCCCTGGCAGCATATAGCCATGGACTTCATAACGGACCTCCCTGTCTCTGCCGGTTGTACGGTCATTTGGGTGGTCGCTGACCGCTTTTCCAAGATGGCTCACTTTATTCCACTGCCAGGCCTTCCGTCTGCTCCCGAGCTGGCTAAAGACTTTATCCGCCACATCTTCCGTCTTCATGGCCTGCCCCGTCACATCGTGTCGGATCGTGGGGTACAGTTCACCTCACGTTTCTGGAGAGCCACTTGCAAATTGCTAGACGTCACCCTGGACTTCTCCTCCGCCTACCACCCACAGTCCAATGGTCAAGTGGAGCGGATCAATCAGATCCTGACCAGTTACCTCCGGCACTTCGTTAATGCTCACCATTCTGACTGGGTGGATCTCCTGCCATGGGCCGAATTTTCTTACAACAATCACGAGAGTGAATCTTCCTCCAAATCCCCGTTTTTTGTAGTCTTCGGTCAGCATCCTCGGATCCCATTTCCCGTCTCCACCTCTGTGGACAATCCGGCTGCGGAATCTCTTGTTAACCAATTTTCCTCCATATGGGAGAGTACCCGGTCCGCACTCCTTCTGTCATCCGAGCGTATGAAAAGACATGCTGACAAAAAACGTCTGAATCCTCCTCAATTCCGTCCTGGGGATAAGGTCTGGCTCTCGTCCAAGTATGTTCGGCTCAAGATTCCTTCCTATAAGTTAGGGCCTCGGTTCATCGGTCCTCTGGAGGTCATCAGTCAGATCAACCCGGTGGCCTATAAATTGAAACTTCCGGTCAACTTGCGGATCCCTAACTCCTTCCATGTATCTCTCCTCAAACCGGTGGTACTTAACTCTTTTTCCAAGTCTACAGGTACGCCTCCTGCTCCGGTTTCAGCTGAAAATGAATTTGAGGTAGAGAACATTCTGGCCACCAAAAGGGTAAGAAGGAAGACCTATTTTCTAGTAGATTGGAAGGGGTTTGGTCCTGAAGAGAGAATGTGGGAGCCTCGGGAGAACATCCATGCCCCTCTCATCCTAGCTAAATTTCTTTCTGGCCTAAAAAAGGTGGGCCTAAAGGGGGGGGTACTGTAGCATCGGCGTCCCTGCCCTCTGCTAGGCAGGGACCCTGTTCTCCTCACCCCTCTGCTCCGAGCCCGGCGTCCTCCTCTCCGCTCTGTTGGCAGCGCGCGCTCCTTCCCGGCCACTGTGCTTAGGGCGCGCGCGCGCTCCCTCCCTCTTTAAAGGGGCCGCACGCGCCGTCCTAAGGAGTCCCCGGCCAATGACTGGAGGACTTCACCATATATAAGGCACTTCCTCCAAAATGGAGGTGCCCGAGCAATGTTGTTGCACTGTTCACTACTCTGCTTCAGCCCTCAGGTTCCGTTGCCAGTTACTTGCCAGATTCCTGCCAGTTTGCTGTTTGTTCCTGCCTGATATTCCGCTTACCTGCTTGCTAGCCTGTGGTCCGATAGTCTACCTATCATCACCCGCCAGTCTGTCTATGGACCAGCCTGCCCGCTCACCTGGGAGCGCTCACCTGTTACCTGCCTGCTAGCCTACCTGAGGCCCCGCCGTCCGACAGTCTGCCCACCATCACCTGCCAGTCTGTCTATGGACCAACCTGCCCGCTCACCTGGGAGCGTTCACCTGTTACCTGCCTGCTAGCCTACCGGGAGGTCCTGCCGTCACGTGCTGTGACCACCTGCTTTTCCAGAGACTCTCGCCCGCTCACCTGGGAGCGCTTATCTGCTATCTGCCTGCTAGCCTACCGGGAGGCTCAGCCATCACAGGTCGTATCTACCTTTACCCAGTGACTGCCCGGTCACTTGCCGTGACCTCCTGCCCGTTCATCCAGAGACTGCCCCGGTCACTTGCCGTGACCTCCTGCCCGTTCATCCAGAGACTTCTCCGGTCACTTGCCGTGACCCCCTGCCCTTCTTCCAGAGACTGCCCCGGTTACCTGCTGTGACTGTCTGCCCGTCTACCCTGGTCGCCACCCGCTCCCTTACAAGGACCGCCCCCTTGTATAGTAGCTCAGAGGTTCCGCCTCCCAGACCCGTTACAGAGGGCTTTATAGACAGTTGCATTGGATCATGGGATGTCAGAGGGATGTCTTCTAAGTGTAAGGCATCACTATATGCTGACCACTAGAGATCTCTTGCATGTAATACGGCATGCAAGCAAGCTCGACTTGAAAGAAGTTTCCACGTAGAGGAGGAGAGTCCAACCAGACACTGGAGACCATTGGACACAATAAATAGCTCTGTTGTATTAATTTCTCATGAATAGTAAGTAGATTATTGGCTATAATATGTTTCTCTGTTTTTCAATTGTAACTATATATATGCCCTTTTGGGGTGCGATATAGAGATGAGCGAATTTCGGGTCTCTGCTTATTCGGCAAGCTATATCACTTACCGAATAAGCTGCAGAGGGAACCCGGATACATGGAGTGCGCCAGCTGATTGGCTCCGCAGCTGCATGTGTCGTGACTGTGTCACTGTCACAGCACATGCATGGAGAGCCCAACACACATGGAGCTGATCAGCCAGCACGCTCCATGTATCCGGGTTCCCTGTGCAGCTTATTCGGTAAGCGCTATAGCTTGCCGAATAAGCAGAGACCCGATCAAATTCGCTCAGCTCTAGTGCAATATAAAGCAGGATGTCACTTCATGGGAAATAGGGACTTGCCTGAGGGCTCCGAAAAACAGCTGATCAGGCAAGGAAACCAGTTATGAAACAGAGTAACATAGTTTGGGTCTAAAAAAAAGACAAAAGTCCATTAAATGTAACATGAAGTAACAAGTTATGAAAGTTAGACAACTTCCTTTAAAGCACTCTGGATACACATATACACTTAAAAGAAAATGAGTTAGTAGGACAGACCTCTAAATTTAGGCTTGCTCACGCTAAAGGGCCTCCTAACGTGCTGATCTCAGCTGAGTGTGCGGAAATAGGGCAAATTGTCAGCGCACACATTAATTCATTGCCTGCTTATGACTTATGCTGTTTATTCCCAAACCTTAGAATTTATATTGATTATGTCTCACTTTACACTAGCATCTTTCTTTAGAATAAAGAACTTTTATGTTTTTATATACAGAAGAGATTGACAAGTGATGTAAAAAAGCATCAGCTGTCCAAACCCTGACATAAATACTTACAGGTTCAAAAGATACCGGTGTGCGCGCGCCTGCATGTTGTCACACAGCACTGCTGGATACGCTCTAGATACTGTGAAACCCAGAACATTTTAAGTAAACAAAGAAATAAAGATTTCTGAAACATCAGGACTCAATCCTATTTGCTATGCTTGATGCACATGGTTCCAGGTAATGATACAGGTCCCTGCCATGATAAAAGATATAACAGCTGAGAAGGTGAATAATAAGTGACATTTTCTGCAAACTCTAATGCTTCCAATGTCACACATGGTATCAGCTCTCAGTCAATAGACTCCAGGGCAGGATGCTTGCTGCTAATACACTACTCCTTACTAAAAAAGAAGTCAAAAGCACAAACATATATTTGTATCTTTCATTAAATTATACAGTATTTATCTCTTATGTAAAATTTGAGAATGTATGGCTTAATTGCATTTTCTAGGTTCACCACAAATTCAGCAGTCAAATACTGATAGTTTGTAATAGGCACACTGTCAGGATTCCTCTCTATTTCCAGCTTGAGCAGCAAGTATGTAATTTGCACCTGCTTCTCTTAGTAGAACATTGGGAGAAGCAAATGAGAAGCTAGTTAGCACAAATCACTTACTAGTGGTCACGTGACTACCTGCTTGATCTGGAATTAGAGGGGAGTCCTGACAGAGTGCATGTTACACACTGTCATTATTCATCAGTCACAAGGAGAGACAGCAGAAAAGCCTGGAAAACCTCTTTAAAGTAACATTGTCATAGAAAAATAAGAAGTAAAGCAGTAAAGTAATAAGGAATAAAATTAGTGGACTTTCTGATTCAAATTGGAGTTTAGGGGTAGCATACATCCATTCTATAGTCAGGTGGTGCATTAGCAATTCTGAAGAAAACTCTCCTCCAACTAGTGTGATCAAACACTATCAGCAGAATTAAAATGTGCCACGGACCAAACTGAGATCACCATAAAAGCCATAAAAGCCTAATGCTGGCTGTAGTCAGCCTACATGTGGTTGTTTACAGTCATATGCAACTGGACTAATTATAGAAAAAGAGAACAAATGATACATAATTAGGGCGTTTTGACACTTCCTGTACAGAACGTAATATCAGCCATGTTGATCCCTTTCCAATGAATTGCTATAACTATGAAAAAGGTTAATATAACTTTTATAATTGTAGAAGAGGAAAAGACAATTATATGTAGTGACAAATTTTGAATCAAAAATTACTGTACATAAACCCCACTGATTCTTCTCGCTGCTTCTCATTGTCTTAATTTATTTGTAAATATTCACTGTCACAATCATTTTACATCATGATTTGTTTGTTCAGATTATAATTTTAATGTGCCAGAACAAACAGATGGATTCCCCATTGCTAATAGACCCAATAATGCCAACACCGACATTATTTATGTCAAATACTACGCAACACACCCTTAGGTATAGAAAGCGTATTCATCTCAATAAGATTTTCTGCCATTCTGTTATATGCTACCAATTAATTAGATCAATAGTGTCTGTAAAATATTTTTGTTATTATGATGATAAAATAGTAAAGTAATTTGTAAATAAAATCCAGAAATATTGGAAGTTTGTCACGACTTTATGCAGTGCTAGCACAAGTAAGCCTACTCTTTGTTTAAAGGCTAAGATCTTATTTGCTTTATGATTCATAATTAGTCATGTGATAGATGGTTGCATGCTCCTTTGTACAATTTTAACAAAACTATCCTCTTTCAGCCCTCACTGGTCATTTAATACCACATGTATACATTATTGCCTTCAAAATATCAGCTGTTTCTCCTAAAAAAATGTACAAATACAGCAGTTTTGCTTGTCCTGATTTCACATCACATTTGATCACATGTTCAAGATTCCCTTAGGCGATTCCATCTAAAGCCACAAAAATGAGATTTAGATAGAAACACTGAGGAAACCATTCACTATAATAAGGCATACTGAGTCACTTAGTGAATGACTCCATTGGCGGATCCATCCAAATCCCATTTTAGGGGCTTCCAATAAAAACCCTTGACAGAGTCTCAAATGTGCAGTCAAACATGATTTGAACATAGCTTGGGATCTAAGGGGTAATGTTTCTCCTTGTGGAGAGAGATAAGCAAAGCCTGGCATGTCAAAGTGAGAAGACTTATATGCCATGTATCCTCCTCTGGGAAATGAAGTGTCTTCCAATAGGTGGCACTAGAGTTCAAGTCGTCTTTCTCTCGGAAGAGGCAATTTGCATATTGAACATAGTGTTAACTGACTATTAAAGAGGTTGACCCACAGTGGGTACTTACTACCTGTCTACAGGATTTTTGCTTTACTAGACTGTATATACTCTATATGCATCTCCAACAGTTTTCAGCTCATACTTTTGTACTTATATCATTAACACAAACTATTTGGAGTCATAAATATAGACTATGGTGAAGCTAGGTCTAGGGTCCAATCAAAGAAAGGTATGTATTTGTAGTAGCTGGTGAGAACCAATTTGAGTGGTAAATAGATCAATTTTATATGTATATTCTGTCAGTAGTGTTATTTAACCCCTTTACCCCGAAAGGTGGTTTGCACGTTAATTACCGGGCCAATTTTTACAATTCTGACCACTGTCTCTTTATGAGGTTATAACTCTGGAACGCTTCAACGGATCTTCGCAATTCTGAGATTGTTTTCTCGTGACATATTGTACTTTACGTTAGTGGTAAATTTCTTCGATAAAACTTGCGCTTATTTCTGAAAAAAACGCAAATATAACGAAAATTTTGCAATTTTCAAATTTTAATTTTTATTCCTTTAAAACATAGAAATATAGTACAGACCAAAAGTTTGGACACACCTTCTCATTCAAAGATTTTTCTGTATTTTCATGACTATGAAAATTGTAAATTCACACTGAAGACATCAAAACTATGAATTAACACATGTGGAATTATATACTTAACAAAAAAGTGTGTAACAACAGAAATTATGTCTTATATTCTAGGTTTTTCAAAGTAGCCACCTTTTGCTTTGTTGACTGCTTTGCACACTCTTGGCATTCTCTTGATGAGCTTCAAGAGGTAGTCACCGCAAATGGTTTTCATTTCATAGGTGTGCCCTGTCAGGTTTAATAAGTGGGATTTCAGGCCTTATAAATGGGGTTGGGACCATCAGTTGTGTTGTGCTGAAGTCTGGGGGATACACAGCTGATTGTCCTACTGAATAGACTGTTAGAATTTGTATTATGGCAAGAAAAAAGCAGCTAAGTAAAGAAAAACGAGTGGCCATCATTACTTTAAGAAATGAAAGTCAGTCAGTCCAAAAAATTGGGAAAACTTTGAAAGTGTCCCCAAGTGCAGTTGCAAAACCATAAAGCACTACAAAGAAACTGGCTCACATGAGGACCGCCCCAGGAAAGGAAGACCAAGAGTCACCTCTGCTTCTGAGGATAAGTTTGTCCGAGTCACCAGCCTCAGAAATCGCAGGTTAACAGCAGCTCAGATTAGAGACCAGGTCAATGCCACACAGAGTTCTAGCAGCAGACACATCTCTACAACAACTGTTAAGAGGCAGGGCAGCACGGTGGCTCAGTGGATAGCACTGCAGCGCTGGAGTCCTGGGTTCGAATCCCACCTAGGACAACATCTGCAAGGAGTTTGTATGTTCACCCCGTGTTTGCGTGGGTTTCCTCCGGGCACTCCGGTTTCCTCCCACACTCCAAAAACATACAGATAGGGAATCTAGATTGTGAGCTCCTTCGGGGACAGCGACAATAATGTGTGCAAACTGTAAAGCGCTGCAGAATATGTTAGCGCTATATAAAAATAAAGATTATTATTATTATTAAGAGGAGACTTTGTGCAGGAGGCCTTCATGGTAAAATAGCTGCTAGGAAACCACTGCTAAGGACAGGCAACAAGCAGAAGAGACTTGTTTGGGCTAAAGAAGGAATGGACATTAGACCAGTGGAAATCTGTGCTTTGGTCTGATGAGTCCAAATTTGAGATCTTTGGTTCCAACCACCGTGTGTTTGTGTGACGCAGAAAAGGTGAACGGATGGACTTTACATGACTGGCTCCCACCGCGAAGCATGGAGGAGGAGGTGTGATGGTGAGGGGGAGCTTTGCTGGTGACACTGTTGGGAATTTATTCAAAATTGAAGGCATACTGAAATAGCATGGCTACCACAGCATCTTGCAGTGGCATGATATTCCATCCGGTTGTCGTTTAGTTGGACCATCATTTATTTTTCAACAGGACAATGACCCCAAACACACCTCCAGGCTGTGTAAGGGCTATTTGACCAAGAAGGAGAGTGATGGGGTGCTACTACAGATGACCTGGCCTCCACAGTCATCAGACTTGAATCCAATCGAGATGGTTTGGGGTGAGCTGGACCGCAGAGTGAAGGCAAAAGGGCCAACAAGTGCTAAGCATCTCTGGGAACTCCTTCAAGACCGTTGGAAGACCATTTCCAGTGACTACCTCTTGAAGCTCATCAAGAGAATGCCAAGAGTGTGCAAAGCAGTCATCAAAGCAAAAGGTGGCTACATTGAAGAACTTAGAATATAAGACATAATTTCAGTTGTTACACACTATTTTGTTAAGTATATAATTCCACATGTGTTAATTCATAGTTATGATGCCTTCAGTGTCAATGTACAATTTTCATATCCAAAAAAAGGCTGCACTCAAGCATACTAAAGCATGACAACATAGAATACATGAAATTTTGAATAGCAATATGGCTTTGGAATATAAGGAAAAATTTGAGACGCTTAGTATAAACATTTGGCCAAACATTTTAAAGCCCAACAACCATCGTCAAGGTGGTCTCAATTCTGTTGAGTCCCTAACCTAATGTGAACATACCTCTATTAGGCTGATATCTGAATTTCTGGGTGAATATGCACCTCTGTCAGTAATGCCTGCATTTATGGGTAAAGTAGGGAGCTGGTGTAATTAAAATCACCACCTGGTGGGGGCGGAGTGCTCGGTCAGCAAGCTAACATTCAAAAGACAAAAAACCTGACTGGCACTTCCAGACTAATGTGAACTAGGTGCAAACCAAAGGGAGCTACCCTCATGTAAAACATCCAAAAAAAGGCTGCACTCAAGCATACTAAAGCATGACAACATAGAATACATGAAATTTTGAATAGCAATATGGCTTTGGAATATAAGGAAAAATTTGAGACGCTTAGTATAAACATTTGGCCAAACATTTTAAAGCCCAACAACCATCGTCAAGGTGGTCTCAATTCTGTTGAGTCCCTAACCTAATGTGAACATACCTCTATTAGGCTGATATCTGAATTTCTGGGTGAATATGCACCTCTGTCATAATGCCTGCATTTATAGGTAAAGTAGGGAGCTGGTGTAATTAAAATCACCACCTGGTGGGGGCGGAGTGCTCGGTCAGCAAGCTAACATTCAAAAGACAAAAAACCTGACTGGCACTTCCAGACTAATGTGAACTAGGTGCAAACCAAAGGGAGCTACCCTCATGTAAAACATCCAAAAAAAGGCTGCACTCAAGCATACTAAAGCATGACAACATAGAATACATGAAATTTTGAATAGCAATATGGCTTTGGAATATAAGGAAAAATTTGAGACGCTTAGTATAAACATTTGGCCAAACATTTTAAAGCCCAACAACCATCGTCAAGGTGGTCTCAATTCTGTTGAGTCCCTAACCTAATGTGAACATACCTCTATTAGGCTGATATCTGAATTTCTGGGTGAATATGCACCTCTGTCAGTAATGCCTGCATTTATGGGTAAAGTAGGGAGCTGGTGTAATTAAAATCACCACCTGGTGGGGGCGGAGTGCTCGGTCAGCAAGCTAACATTCAAAAGACAAAAAACCTGACTGGCACTTCCAGACTAATGTGAACTAGGTGCAAACCAAAGGGAGCTACCCTCATGTAAAACATCCAAAAAAAGGCTGCACTCAAGCATACTAAAGCATGACAACATAGAATACATGAAATTTTGAATAGCAATATGGCTTTGGAATATAAGGAAAAATTTGAGACGCTTAGTATAAACATTTGGCCAAACATTTTAAAGCCCAACAACCATCGTCAAGGTGGTCTCAATTCTGTTGAGTCCCTAACCTAATGTGAACATACCTCTATTAGGCTGATATCTGAATTTCTGGGTGAATATGCACCTCTGTCAGTAATGCCTGCATTTATGGGTAAAGTAGGGAGCTGGTGTAATTAAAATCACCACCTGGTGGGGGCGGAGTGCTCGGTCAGCAAGCTAACATTCAAAAGACAAAAAACCTGACTGGCACTTCCAGACTAATGTGAACTAGGTGCAAACCAAAGGGAGCTACCCTCATGTAAAACATCCAAAAAAAGGCTGCACTCAAGCATACTAAAGCATGACAACATGCTCCCTACTTTACCCATAAATGCAGGCATTACTGACAGAGGTGCATATTCACCCAGAAATTCAGATATCAGCCTAATAGAGGTATGTTCACATTAGGTTAGGGACTCAACAGAATTGAGACCACCTTGACGATGGTTGTTGGGCTTTAAAATGTTTGGCCAAATGTTTATACTAAGCGTCTCAAATTTTTCCTTATATTCCAAAGCCATATTGCTATTCAAAATTTCATGTATTCTATGTTGTCATGCTTTAGTATGCTTGAGTGCAGCCTTTTTTTGGATGTTTTACATGAGGGTAGCTCCCTTTGGTTTGCACCTAGTTCACATTAGTCTGGAAGTGCCAGTCAGGTTTTTTGTCTTTTGAATGTTAGCTTGCTGACCGAGCACTCCGCCCCCACCAGGTGGTGATTTTAATTACACCAGCTCCCTACTTTACCTATAAATGCAGGCATTACTGACAGAGGTGCATATTCACCCAGAAATTCAGATATCAGCCTAATAGAGGTATGTTCACATTAGGTTAGGGACTCAACAGAATTGAGACCACCTTGACGATGGTTGTTGGGCTTTAAAATGTTTGGCCAAATGTTTATACTAAGCGTCTCAAATTTTTCCTTATATTCCAAAGCCATATTGCTATTCAAAATTTCATGTATTCTATGTTGTCATGCTTTAGTATGCTTGAGTGCAGCTTTTTTTGGATGTTTTACATGAGGGTAGCTCCCTTTGGTTTGCATCTAGTTCACATTAGTCTGGAAGTGCCAGTCAGGTTTTTTGTCTTTTGAATGTTAGCTTGCTGACCGAGCACTCCGCCCCCACCAGGTGGTGATTTTAATTACACCAGCTCCCTACTTTACCATAAATGCAGGCATTACTGACAGAGGTGCATATTCACCCAGAAATTCAGATATCAGCCTAATAGAGGTATGTTCACATTAGGTTAGGGACTCAACAGAATTGAGACCACCTTGACGATGGTTGTTGGGCTTTAAAATGTTTGGCCAAATGTTTATACTAAGCGTCTCAAATTTTTCCTTATATTCCAAAGCCATATTGCTATTCAAAATTTCATGTATTCTATGTTGTCATGCTTTAGTATGCTTGAGTGCAGCCTTTTTTTGGATGTTTTACATGAGGGTAGCTCCCTTTGGTTTGCACCTAGTTCACATTAGTCTGGAAGTGCCAGTCAGGTTTTTTGTCTTCTGTACAATTTTCATAGTCATGAAAATACAGAAAAATCTTTAAATGAGAAGCTGTGTCCAAACTTTTGGTCTGTACTGTATGTCACACAAAATAGTTAATAAATAACATGTCCCACATGTCTACATTATATCAGCACAATTTTGGAACCAAATTTTTTTTTTGTTAGAAAATTATAAGGGTTTAAAGTTGACCAGCGATTTCTCATTTTTAGAACAAAATTTACAAAGCCATTTTTTTTAGTGACCACATCACATTTCAAGTCACATTGAGGGATCTAAATGGCAGAAAATACCCAAAAGTGACACCATTCTTAAAACTGCACCCCTCCAGGTACTCAAAACCACATTCAATAAGTTTATTAACCCTTCAGGTGCTTCACAGGAGCTGAAGCAAAGTGGAAAGAAAAAATGAACATTTAACTTTTTAGTCACAAAAAGGATCTTTTACAAACTTTTTTTATTTTCACAAGGGTCAAAGGAGAAAATGGACTGATAAAGTTGTTGTGCAATTTCTCCAGAGTACACCGATACCCTATATGTGGGGGAAAACCACTGTTTGGGCGCACGGCAGGGCTCGTAAGGGAAGGAGCAACGTTTAACTTTTTCAAACCAAAATTGGCTGTAATTGAGATTGGACGCCATGTTGCGTTTGGAGAGCCACTGATGCGCCTAAACAGTGGAAACCACCCACAAGTGACACCATTTTTGAAACTAGACCCCCTATGGAACTTAGATTTGTTGTGAGCACTTTGAACCTTCAAGTGTCTCACAAAAGTTTATAATGCCTGGGTGTGAAAAAAAACAATTTCCACAAAAATGATTTTTTAGTCCCCAATATTTGATTTTTCCCCAAGGAAATTGGACACCAAAAGTTGATGTCCAATTTGTCCTGAGTATGCTGATACCCCATATGTGGGGGGGAAATTGTTTGGGTGCACAGCAGGGCTTGGAAAGTAATAACGTTTTGGAATGCAGACGTTGATGGGTATCATGTTCCGTTTGCAGAGCCCCATATATGCCTAAACAGTGGAAAACCCCCACAAGTGACCCCATTTTGGAAACTAGACCCCCTAAGGAACTTATCTAGATCTGTGGTGAGCACTTTGAACCCCAAAGTGCTTCACACAAGTTTATAATGCTCAGGCATGAAAATAAAAAATCCTATTTTTTTCCCACAAAAATTATATTTTAGTCACCAATTTTTTATTTTCCCAAGGGTATTAGGAGAAATCGGACCTCAAAAGTTGTTGTCCAATTAGTCCTGAGTACGCTGATACCCCATATGTAGGGGGAACCACTGTTTGGGTGCACGGCAGAGCTCGGAATGGAAGGAGCGCCATTTGACTTTTTCCAACCAAAATTGGCTGGAATTGAGATTAGACGCCATGTTGCATTTGGAGAGCCCCTGATATGCCTAAACAGTGGAAACCCCCCACAAGTGAACACATTTTGAAAACTAGACCCCACAAGGAACATATCTAGATCTGTGATGAGCAATTTGAACCCCCAAGTGCTTCACACAAGTTTATAACGTAGAGCCGTAAAATTAAAAAATCATATTTTTTCCACAAAAATGATCTTTTCACTGCAATTTTTATTTTCCCAAGGGTAACAAGACCCCAAAAGTTATTGTGCAATTTGTCCTGAGTACACTGATACCACACATGTGGGGGTAAACCACTTTTTGGGTGCATGACAGGGCTCGGAAGGGAAAGAGCGCCGTTTGACTTTTTCAACACAGAATTGGCTGGACGCCATGTCGTGTTTGGAGAGCCCCTGATGTGCCTAAACAGTGGAAACCCCCACAAATGACCACATTTTGGAAACTAGACCCCTCAAGGAACTTATATAGATGTGTTGTGAGAACTTTGAACCCCCAGGTGTTTCACTAAAGTTTAGAACGCACGAGCATAAAAATAAAAAATCATATTTTTTTTTTTAAACAAAACATGATCTTTTAGTCCCCAACTTTTTATTTTCCCAAGGGTAATAGGAGAAATTGGACCCCAAAAGTTGTTGTGCAATTTGTCCTGAGTACGCTGATACCCCATATGTGGGAGAAAACTACTGTATGGGCACACATTGGGGCTCGGAAGGGAAGTAGTGACGTTTTGGATTGCAGACTTTGATGGAATGGTCTGCGGGTGTCATTTCGCATTTGGAGAGCCCCTGATGTGCCTAAACATTGGAAACCCCCCACAAGTGACCCCATTTTGGAAACTAGACCACCCAAGGAACTTATCTAGATGTGTGGGAAGAACTTTGAACCCCCAAGTGCCTCACAGAAGTTTATAACGTAGAGGCATAAATATAAAAAAAAATCATAATTTTTTTTCTCAAAAATGATATTTTCGCCCCCAATTTATTATTTTCCAAAGGGTAACAGAAGAAATTAGACCACAAGAGTTATTGTGCAATTTGTCCTGAGTACGCTGATATCCTATATGTGGGGGTAAACTACTGTTTGGGCGCATGGCAGAGCTCAGAAGGGAGGGAGCATTGTTTGACTTTTACAACACAGAATTGCATGGAATTGAGATGAGATGCCATGTCACATTTGGAGAGCCCCTGATGTGCCTAAACAGAGGAAACCCCCAATTCTAACTCCAACACTAACCCCAACACACACCTAACCCTAGTCAAAACCCTAACCATAACCCTAACCACAAACCTAACCCTAACACACCCCTAACCCTAATCCCTACCCTAACCCTAACTTTAGCCCCAACTCTAGTCCTAACTTTAGCCCCAACCCTAACCCTAATGGGAAAATGGAAATAAATACATTTTTTCAATTTTATTATTTTTCCCTAACTAAGGAGGTGATAAAGCGGGGTTTGATTTACTATTTATAGCGGGTTTTTATGTTTGGCAGCTGTCACTCGCTTATAGACGCTTTTTATTGCAAAAAATAGTTTTTGCATCACCACATTTTGAGAGCTATAATTTTTGCATACATTGGCACACAGAGTCATGTGAGGTCTTATTTTTTGTGGGACGAGTTGACGTTTTTATTGGTACCATTTTTGGGCACATGACATTTTTTGATCGCTTTTTATTACGATTTTTGGGAGGTTAGAATGAATAAAAATCAGCAATTCATGAATTTCATTTAGGGGGCGTTTATACCGTTCCTCGTGCGGTAAAATTGATATAGCAGTTTTATTCTTCGGGTTAGCATGATTACATCGATACCTCATTTATATCAATTTTTTATGTTTTGGCGCTTTTATACAATAAAAACAATTTTAGATAAAAAAATAATTATTTTTGCATCGCTTTATACTGCGAGCTATAACTTTTTTATTTTTTTCGCTGATGATGCTGTTTTGGTGTCTTGTTTCTTGCGGGACAAGATGACGTTTTCAGCTGTACCATGTTTATTTATATCCGTCTTTTTGATCGCATGTTATTCCACTTTTTGTTCGGCGGTATGATGATAAAGCATTGTTTTTTTCTTTGTTTTTTTTTTCAAGGGGTTCACTAAAGGGTTTAACTGGTGGGACAGTTTTATAGGGTGGTTTGCTATGGATGCGGCGATACCAAATATGTGTACTTTTATTGTTTTTTATTTACATGAAGAAATTAATTTATTGGGGAATATTTTTTTTTCTTTATTTAGGAATTTTATTTTTACACATGTGATTTTTATTTTTTTACTTTTTTACTTTTTCCCAGGGTGGGACATAACTGTATATAGTTAGATCGCTGATCTGACACGGTGCACAACACTGTGTCAGATCGGCGATCTCACAGGCAGTGCTGCAGGCTTTCTCAGCAGGCACTGAGGAATCCGCCTCCCTGCAGGACCCAGAATGACCCCGCGGCCATCTTGGATCCGGGGTCCTGCAAGGAGGAAGCCCTCAGAACAGCGCGATCACATTGCGCTGTTCTGAGGGTCTCAGGGAGGCACGCAGGGAGCCCCCTCCCTACGCGATGCTTCCCTGTACCGCCAGAACACTGCGATCATGTTTGATTGCAGTGTGCCAGGGGTTAATGTGCCGGGAGCGGTCTATGACCGCTCTTGGCACATAGTACCGAGTGTCAGCTGTGATAATCAGCTGACATCCGGCCGCGATCGACCGCGCTCCCCCCGGGAGTACGTCCAATCGCATGTGACGTACTACCCCATCCATGGTCATACGGGCCCAGTTACCATGGACGGGATAGTATGTCCGATGGCAGAAAGGGGTTAAAATTGGGAAATTTTCTTTCCAAATAAATTGGGAGAAGGAATTGAGCAGAGTATTTACTAGTACTGAATGGCAGAAGAGCTTCTATTGTACCCATTCAATGTCTTCTCCATGCTCAGCACAAGAAAGAAATTATAAAGTTTTGACGAGATGGTACTTGTGCCCAAACCGGCTTCAAAAAATCTCCCCTTCAATTTCTAACAAATGCTGGCGTTGTGAGGCAGCGATTGGTACAATGCTTCATATATGGTGGGACTGCACGAAGGTACGCAGCTTTTGGGACAAAGTTTTCAGGAATTATACTTTAGTTACAGGTACCACTATTGTAGGTTCTCCTGAAATAGCACTTTTGTCAATGTTACCAGGCTCCACGAGCCACATCAAAAAAGACATTTTGAGGTTCTGTATTGCTGAGGCCCATATAATCATCCCGAGGCTTTGGAAAACTACAGAACAACCTTCTATTTGAAAATTGGTATGAGGAAATGTCTAATATCTGCCATATGGAAGAACTAGCTGCAGAAAGTACAGACTCCAAGGATAGGTTTAAAGGGAATCTGTCACCCCAAAATTGCCATATCAGATAAAGATATAGCTGAATAGTGCGTCCCATAACAAAGCTAATGGTGGGTATCAAATATCATGATACCCCCATTTTCAGATCAAAATACCTTTGTAAACTTCGTTTTTTTCCCTGTCAATCATGGCAGTCAGGTCAGGAGGGCTGCAGTTTCCATGTCCTCACCCCTCCCCGCTCCTCGGCATCCGTTGCGTATCGCCGTCTGTAAATCTCACAGACGGCATTCAGCTTCCCGCAATTGCGCAATTCAAATTCGGGCGGCGCATGCGCAGTGTGCTTTGCCGGACAGTGGGCAAAGCATAAAATCAGTACAGTGCATGCACTTCTCTTTCCATGCCCCAGAAGTCGTCCTAGGCAAGCAGACATTTCCGGGGCAAGGAAAGAGCAGCGCATGCGCTGTACTGATTTTATGCTTTGCCCACTGTCCGGCAAAGCACACTGCGCATGCGCTGCCCGAATTTGAATTGCGCAATTGCGGGAAGCTGAACGCCGTCTGTGGGATTCACAGACAGCGATACGCAACGGATGCCGAGGAGTGTGGGGGGTGAGGACATGGAAACCACCGCCCTCCTGACCTGACTGCCATGATTGACAGGGAAAAAAACGAAGTTTACAAAGGTATTTTGATCTGAAAACGGGGGTATCATGATATATGATACCCACCGTTAGCTTTGTTATGGGACGCACTATTCAGCCATATGTTTATCTGATATGGCAATTTTGGGGTGACAGATTCCCTTTAACATGATTTGGATGGAATGGATTTTATTTCATGATTCTCCTAAGTTCCAGGATTTATTTATGTAAATGGCTGGGATCTTCGGACCCCATAGGGCAGATGGCAGGAAAGCGATTACCTTTACCCTTTCCCTTATCCCCTCTTATTTTCCCAGTTTCCCCTCTCCTCCCCCTCTTTCTTCAACTTTCTCTTTCTTTCTTTCTCTTTACAACACTAAGGCTAAGTGCACACATTCAGGAATGTTTGCAGAATATTCCTGAGCAAAAGTGGACTTTTTTCGCGGCAAAAACGCGGATTTTACACGTTTTTATCTCGATTTTTCCCTGAACTTTCTAGGTCAATAATATAGTGGGAAAAAGTCAGAATTCCGCGAAATTAATGAACATGTTGCTTCTTTTTCTGCGATGCGTTTTTTTCACGGAAAAAACGCACCATGTGCACAAAAATTGCGGTATTCATTCTAAAAGATAGGATGCTTAATTCATGCGTTTTTGACGTGTTTTTTCCCGCAAAAAAACGCGAAAAAAAGGCAAATAATCCTGAACGTGTGCACTTAGCCTTAAGTTTACTTAATGTTATACTCATCAGAATTGTTGAATCTCACTATAAGGGCTCATACTCACTGGCTGGAAAAAAATCGGTCCGTTTTCTGCAGGGAAAAAACGGTACAATTGTTGTAAAAAGGCATGCGATTTGCATGCGATTTTAAATCGCACCATGCGTTTTCCATCAGTTTTTCATCAGTTTTCCTCTGTATGCAATGCGATTTTAACATGAAGTTTTACATAGAGCAGTTATCTCTATGTAAAAAGTCATGTAAAAATCACATTGTAAAAAAAATGTACACAAAAAGCAAATAATTATATATATATACTAGCTGTAGTACCCGGCTTCGCCCGGGTTAATTAATAACTGCTGTTAGCTGTAACAAAATAGACTATGTTAACAAAAATTTATTCTGCACATAAAAATCACACACCAAAACGTGCGGGGGTTAAAATTTCCATTCAACACATAGCCTATGATGCTCCTGGGGTTGAGATGTGCGGGCATGCAAAATTTCATGCCCGTAAGTACAACGGTGCAGATTCCTATCCCGGGCCAAAATTATTTGCCGATTTGGAATGCGCGGGGTTAAAATTTCGACTCAAAACCTAGCCTATGACGCTCCCGGGGTCGAGACGTGCGGGTGTGCAAAATTTCATGCCCGTAAATGCAGATTCCTATGCCGGACATACACACAAGCATTCAGCTTTCTCCCCATTATGTAGATAGGACCAAAATTGTTTGGCGATTTGGAACACGCGGGGTTAAAATTTCGATTCAAAACATAGCCTAGGACTCTTTCGGGGTCGAGACGTGCGGGCGTGCAAAATTTCATGCCCGTAAGTGCGACGGTGCGGATTCCAATCCCGGACAAACATACCCACATACATACACACATACATACATTCAGCTTTATATATTAGATATAATATATATATATATATATACACACAGGTCATACACTTCTACATAGTATAAGAGCCGCTAATTCATCCCCGGCTATACTGTAAAATCACACTGACAGCTTTAATAAAGAATAGAAACAATACATATACACACATAGAATACATATATATATATAGATAGATATATATATATGTCATTGTGACATATATATATATATATATATATATATATCTAATATATAAAGTTGAATGTATGTATGTGTGTATGTATGTGGGTATGTTTGTCCGGGATTGGAATCCGCACCGTCGCACTTACGGGCATGAAATTTTGCACGCCCGCACGTCTCGACCCCGAAAGCGTCCTAGGCTATGTTTTGAATGGAAATTTTAACCCCGCGCATTCCAAATCGCCAAACAATTTTGGCCCTATCTACATAATGGGGAGAAAGCTGAATGCTTGTGTGTATGTCCGGCATAGGAATCTGCATTTACGGGCATGAAATTTTGCACACCCGCACGTCTCGACCCCGGGAGCATCATAGGCTAGGTTTTTAGTCTAAATTTTAACCCCGCACATTCCAAATCGGCAATTAATTTTGGCCCGGGATAGGAATCTGCACCGTTGTACTTACGGGCATGAAATTTTGCATGCCCGCACATCTCAACCCCAGGAGCATCATAGGCTATGTGTTGAATGGAAATTTTAACCCCCGCACGTTCCAAATCGCCAAACTATTTTGGCCCTATCTACATAATGGGGAGAAAGCTGAATACTTGTATATAGATATAATCATTACAATTTGTTATAACTAACCGTAGTTAGGTACTATGCCCGGGCAGCGCCGGGCTCTTCAGCTAGTATATATATATATTTATTTATAGTTCATACACTTCTACATACTGTAAAAGCCGCTAATTCAATTGCCGGCTTTTGTGAAATCACAGAAGCCGACATGAAATGATACATTATTTACACACACTTAACCATGTCATTTCATGTATTTTGATATGTTGTTTTAACTTACAATTACTAGAGTTGAGCGATACTTTCCGATATCCAAAAGTATCAGTATCGGAATGATATCGCCGATATCCAAAAAATATCGGCGATACCCGATACCGATACCGGAAATCCAATGTAAGTCTATGGGACAGAAATATCGTAACTAAAAAAACCTCTTTCTTTCCTTGTAAACACTAAATATACACACATAGATAATAATATATATATATATATATATATATATATATATATACACATGTCATTGTGACATATATATACATATATTTATAGTTTATACACTTCTAAAATAGCCTCTGATTCAATTGCCGGGTAAAGCCGGCTTTTGTGAAAAGACAGAAGCACCCGACATGAAATGACACTTGGTTTACATAGAGTTAACCATGTCTTTTCATGTAGTTTGATATCTGATTTGCACAAACAATTACATGAGTGGCTGTGTGCAAAATTCCACACCTGTAGGGGTTAATTAAAGGTGTAAATTCGTTGTAAAAAAAAACGGACTTTTTTGCTACGAATTTACACCTTTAATTAACCCCTACAGGTGTGAAATGTTGCACACAGCCACTCATGTAATTGTTAGTGAAAACAATAGATCAAACAACTTGAAATGACATGGTTAACTCTATGTAAACCATGTGTCATTTCATGTCGGGTTCTGCATTTTCACAAAAGCCGGCAATTGAATTAGCGGCTATTATACTATGTAGAAGTGTATGAACTATAAATATATATATATATATATATGTGTCACAAATTCAATGACATGTATATATATATATGAAGTGTAAAATTGTTGAAAAAAAATGCGTGGGCTCCCGCCCTATTTTTGCAACCAGACAGACAAAGCCAGCGAGTGGGGGCAGATAATAATAGCCCAGAGAGGGACCATTATTTTTGCCCCCCCCCTGGCTACTAACATCTGCCCCCAGACACCCCAGAAAAGACAAATCTATAATTAGATTCGCCCTTTCTGGCACTTTGCCCGTCTATTCCCATTGCCCTGTAGCGGTGGCGAATGGGTTAATATGGGGTTAAAGCCACCTTGCTATTGAAAGGTGACCTTAAGCCAGGTTAATAATTGAGAGCTGTCAATTAGACAACTATCAATTATTAATCCTATTGCATGAAATAAAAATAAAACACACACACTTTAATTAAAAATCATTTTAATGAAATAAAGACACATGTTTTTGACCATCTTTTATTTTACTGCAAAAACCATTTCCTGTAATAAAAATAAAATACAAAAGCAAAATTATTCTTACCTATCCCATGCACAGTCAGGTCCCACGGTGTAATCCTTCAGAAAGGGTTAATGTTTACTGCAGGGACCGCAGCTAATGCTGCAGCCTCACAGTAAACCCCCAAATGAATGAGTTTCTCTCCTGGCTGACAAGAGAGGAAGTGGAAAGCTTAATTGATTGCTTTCCACTTTCACTTCAGGTCAGCCAGGGACACAATCAGTGACGTCAGAGGGAACTGATTAACAAAAATAGGGGTTCCCTTCGAAAAAAAAATGGCGTGGGGTCCCCCCTTTTTAATGTTAACCAGCCTGATGAAGCAGACTGCTGAGCAGTGGCGTACCGTGAATGAAGCAGACCATGCAGCTGCTATGGGGCCCGGACAGGTGAGGGGGCCCGCGACGGTCGGGTAGCTGTGCTGACACAGTACTACCAGGGGGTCGGCGGGGGAGGGGGAGCGCAGCTCTTCTATATACTCACCCTTCCGCCGGCGCGGTCTCTGCAGCCCCTGCTCTTCTCCCACGGTCTCCGACGCCTGTGTTCAGCGGTCAGGTGGTACCGCTCATTACAGTCATGAATATGCACATATTCATGTCTTTAATGAGCTGTCCCGCGTGATCGCTGAACACTGGCGGCGGAGACCGCGGGAGAAGAGCAGGGGCTGCAGAGACCGCGCCGGCGGAAGGGTGAGTATAAGGGATATTTACCTGTCCCATTCCACCGTTGCTCGCGTCTTCTTGCTGCAATGTTCAGGTCAGAGGGCGCGATGACGTCGTTAGTGCGCGCCGCGCCCTCTGCCTGATCATTTACTGCTGGAGGACCCCGAAGACAGCAGCACTCAGCAGTGGAGAGAGGACAGGTAAATATCTCAGGTGCCGGGGCCCTGAGCGAGCGGTGACATCGGCACCTGGTGTCACCCCCTGCTCAGGACACCGGCACCTGGCCCCCAGCGACGAGAGGTGAGTATGTCTTTTTTTTCTTTTTGGTTGCAGCAGCTGCGGCAGCATAAGGGCCTATACTATGGAGCATCTATGGGGGCACAATCTATGGGGGCACAATCTATGGGGGCATAATACATTTTTTTGTTTAATGTGTCCCCTCACTGTGCTGGCACTTTACATTTACAATGGCTCTGGGTTTTTTTTTTTGGGGGGGGCCCATTCAGACTTTTGCTATGGGGCCCCATGATTTCTATGTACGCCCCTGCTGCTGAGGCATGGTATTTAAGGCTGTTAAGGAGCCAATATCCATGGACCTTGCCAGCAGCGTCGGACTGGAGTACCTTGGGCCCACCAGAGAAAAATTATTCTTGGGGCCCACCATCATACTTCTCAACCTTTGAAGAAGGGAAAGAGGGACAAAGGCTGTGGCACGCTGTGCCTGCTGCAGCAAATTTTAGGCCACGTCCCAACCACACCCATTTCACAGCTAATCACACCCATATCCTCGCCCCAAGCGTACCCATTTAGCACTGCTGATCACACTGACTGGTAATGAGGGCACAGTGGCTGGTACTGAGGAAAAGAAAGAAAGAGCAGCGAGAGAGAAAGAACAAACAGAGAAAGAAAGAGAGGAAAGAAAGAAAAGAGAGAGAGAAAGAAAGAACAGAGAGAAAAAAGAACAGAGAGCGAGAAAGAAAGAACAGAGAGCGAGAAAGACTAGAGAGAGAAAGAAAGACTAGAGAGAGAGCCAGAGGCGTAGCTAGGGTTTTGGTTTAGTGGGGGCAAAACTTCTGAGTGGGCCCCTAATCAGAGAACCTCAGCAAATGACCGCGCTGTTGCCAAAAATAATCTATATATAAAAAGACCAATATTGATATTACCGCCATATGGTCTGTGGTAAATAATACCAGTCCTACAGAACATATAATAGATTACAGCACAGGTACAGATAATGACTTACCGCTGATGTTCTTTCTAATGGAATTGTTCACTTTTCATGTCTTTTCCATCTGGCCCAGACTGACATGACGACTTCTCCAGCCAGGACTCGACTGCAGAGATTACAACAAAGACACATTTCACTTCTCATATTTTTAGCACTGTCACTGTCACCAATTGGACTATTCTCAACCTGCACAAACTCCTCATCCTGCTGATACCCCAATACTGAGCCGCTGCTGCCATATGTGTCCCTATTTCTGCACCAGATACCCCAATACTGAGCCGCTGCTGCCGTATGTGTCCCTATTATTGCACCTGATACCCCAATACTGAGCTGCTGCTGCCGTATGTGTCCCTATTACTGCACCTGCTGTGTGGTTCTGTGTGACCTCTAAATTTTAAAGCACCCCTCTAGAATATAGTAATGCCGGGTGCAAGTGCCCTAGAAAACAGTGCCCACATTTTGTCCCCTAGACTGTAATAATGCCCTGTGTGCCCCTTTGACAGTCACAGTAACCCGAGTTCCCCTATAACAATAAGTGTCCACTTTACATTTAATAATGTCCCAAGTCTCCCCCTGTACATCTCCCCTATACACAGAATAATGCCCCCTCACTGGATATATACTGACCCCTTAATGTCCCCAAACTATTTAATGGGTCCAACACTGTATGATGGCCCTAGATAGCATCCATACAGTATAATACACCAGATAGTCCTCAATATAGTATAATGCACCCCCATAGGCAGCCTCTATATTATAATAAACTCCCATAGGCAGAGTCTATAATATAATGCACCACCATAGGCAGCCGCTATATTATAATGCACCACCATAGGCAGCCTCTGTAGTATAATGCATCCCCATAGGGAGTCTCTGTAGTATGATGCACCCCAATATGGAGCCTCTGTAGTATAATGCAGCCCCCATATACAGCCTCTGTAGTATAATGCACCCACCATATACAGCCTCTGTAGTATAATGCACCCCCATTAAATAAAAAAAAAACAATACTCACCTCCCGGCTCCTGTGCTGCTCACTGTTCTCCCTCTCAGCGTCTGACAGCGGGCGCCGGCAGGTGATGTCATCGCGCCCGCTGTCAGATGCTGAGAGGGGGATTATGGGAGAGAAGGAGCGCTCCCTCCTTCTCTCTCTATGCGGTCAGCTGTATCGGCTGGAAGCGATACAGCTGACCCTCCGATGACGGGTGGGGGGCCCACTGCTGGCACCGGGCCCCCCCACCGCCTGTTCAGGCCCCATAGCTTCCGGGCGGCAGAGCAGGGAGAGCGATTCTCCCTGCTCTGCCGCAGAATGTAACTGTATCGGCGTGCTGTGCGACCTATCCTTTCAAATCAGGGCCCACCACGCAGGAGCTGGGACCCACCGGAGGTTTCTCCGGTGTCCCGGTGGCTCAGTCCGACCCTGCTTGCCAGCCTGATAATACCAGGCCACAGCAGTCTGCTTATCTTTGCTGGTTAACAAAAATAGGGGATCCCGTCGAAAAAAATTGGCGTGGGGTCCCCCCTATTTTTGTTAACCAGCCAGATGAAGCAGACTGCTGAGGCCTGGTTTTTCAGGCTGTTAAGGAGCCAAGATCCATGGACCTTGCCAGCCTGATAATACCAGGCCACAGCAGTCTGCATATCTTGGCTGGTTAACAAAAATAGGGGATCCCCTCGAAAAAAATTGGCGTGGGGTCCCCCCTATTTTTGTTAACCAGCCAGATGAAGCAGACTGCTGAGGCCTGGTTTTTCAGGCTGTTAAGGAGCCAAGATCCATGGACCTTGCCAGCCTGATAATACCAGGCCACAGCAGTCTGCATATCTTGGCTGGTTAACAAAAATAGGGGATCCCTCGAAAAAAAATTGGCGTGGGGTCCCCCCTATTTTTGTTAATCAGCCAGATGAAGCAGACTGCTGAGGCCTGGTTTTTCAGGCTGGTAAGGATCCAATATCCATGGACCTTGCCAGCCTGATAATACCAGGCCACAGCAGTCTGTTTAGCTTGGCTGGTTAACAAAAATAGGGGATCCCCTCGAAAAAAAAAAACGGCATAGGGGTCCCCCTATTTTGTTAACCAGCCAAGTAAAATGCAGACTGACATGTATATATATATATATATATGTATTCTATGTGTGTATATTTAGTGTTTACAAGGAAATAAAGGTTTTTTTTAGTTGCGATATTTTGTTCCATAGACTTACATTGGACTTCCGGTATCGGAATCGGATATCGACGATATTTAGTGCTATCGGCGATACCATTTCGATACGATATTTTTAGATATCGAGCAGTATCGCTCAACACTACTCCTGAATGAATGAGCTTATCTCCTGCCGACAGGAGAGGATGTGATTAATGAATGAAGCTTAATTGATTGCGTCCCACTTTTACTTGAGGTCAGGTCAGGGTGACCTGACCTCAAGTGAAAGTGGGAATAAATCAATTAAGCTCCACTCATTAATCACTTCCTCTCCTTTCGCCAGGAGAGGAAGTTATTCATTTGGGGGGTAACAGCTCAGAAGGCAGCATTAGCTCCCTGCGAGCTGTAACCTGTTAACCCTTTCTGATGGATTACAGCGTGGGACCTGACTGTGCATCGGATTGGTAAGAATAATTTTGCTTTTTTATTTTATTTTTATTACAGGAAATGGTTTTAGCAGGAAAATAAAATATAGTCAAAAACTGTTTGATTATTTCATTAAACTTCTTTTTTATTAAAGTGTGTGTGTTTGATTTTTCTTTCATACAATAGGATTAATAATTGATAGTTGTCTAATTGACAGCTCTCAATTATTAACCTGGCTTAAAGTCACCTTTCAATTGCAAGGTGGTTTTAACCCCTTATTAACCCATTCGCCACCGCTACAGGGCAATGGGAATAGATGGGCAAAGTGCCAGAAAGGGCTAATCTAATTAGAGATTTGCCCTTTCTGGGGTGTCTGGGGGCAGATGTTAGTAGCCAGGGGGGCACAAAAAAAATGTACCCTCCCTAGGCTATTATTATCTGCCCCCACTCGCTTGCTTTGTCTGTCTGGTGGAGAAAATACAGCGAGAGCCCATGCATTTTTTTTCAACGAATTTACACCTTTAATTAACCCCTACATGTCTGAAATTTTGCACACATACACTTATGTAATTGTAAGTTAAAACCACATATCAAAATACATGAAATGACATGGTTAAGTGTGTGTAAATAATGTATAATTTCATGTCAGCTTCTGTGATTTCACAAAAGCCGGCAATTGAATTAGCGGCTATTATACTATGTAGAAGTGTATGAACTATAAATATATATATGTATGTGTCACAATGACATGTATATATATTGTAAGACGGCGGTGTTCACACCGTGCAGTAACTGAGGCAGTGACCCAAGCAAGTCCAAAGTAAACAGCTTTTATTCAGCAACTCACGGTAAAACAGGAAAAGTCCTCCGGTACGCAGCCGGGGTAACATCAGTCCATAAACACTGGTTGCCGGGGACAACGGCCGCGCCAGGCCGAACAGAGCCTGACAGGTGCAGAGCCGTCCCAGGCGTGGGTTCAGCTACACACAGTCCTGTGGAGCTTTTCCTGCTATGCTCCTTGCAGGGTCCCAACATAGAACAACACTACTCCTTAGTGCAGGAGTTTTAAAAGACCTGTGGCAAAAGCCACTGGAAAACCCGGGTTGGAGGGAGGAGGCCGCCCACTGCCTCCTGTGACCTCCTCCAAGAAATGAAGGCCCTGCCGGATTTTACTTAATCTGCCTTAGCCAGATAGTCTGACTAGGTCATTGCTCACCTTCATTCCTGCATTGCAGCCGCAGCTGTGTGTGTGACTGCAATGCACTCCAATGGCTTTAATAGGTCTCTGTACACATTCTGGGGGAAATATAACGTCCCTCGTAAACGATCCCGGTCACTGCCTCACAATATATATGTATTCTATGTGTATGTATCTAGTGTTTTGTGAGCTGTCAGTGTGATTTTATAGTAGCCGGGGATGAATTGCCGGCTTTTCAAAGGAGACTGGTGCCTATAAATCGGACAGCACTTGCATGGTGCCAGTGCTGTGCGATGATTTCTCGCACCCATTGACTTGCATTGGCGATTATCATGCCAAAATCGCATCAAATCGCAGCATGCTGCGATTTTTTTCTCACACCAATTTCTGATGAGAAAAAAATCGCAAATGAGAACTCACCTATTGAATAACATTGGTCAGATTTGAATCCGATTTTTTTTCGGCTGACTATCATCCGTTTTCGGCGCCAGTGAGTATGAGCCCTAAAGGGGAAGATTTATCTCTCGAGAACTCAGTAGTAACAGTTCCATGAATAAGTATTATAACTGAGTGAGGATACTTTGCCCCATTATTGATTTATTGATGGGTACACATGTACAGATAATTTTCCTTTGTACAATGTATATTGTATTCATATGTTTTTATATCTTTAATAAACAAAGATTTACTCAAAAAAAAAAAGAAAAAAATTGATATATTCAATGTTTGCATTTCTATTGTTTGTTTTCTATGTAGTACAGTAACAACAGCTTGCACCTGTTTACATTTGCTTACATTATTTTTCACATTTTTTCACATTTGCTAATATTTTTCAAGCTGTAGATTCTCTTCAAGACTTATGGACAACATGCACAGAGGAGCTTCAAAACTTAAAAGGTAACCTGACAACGCACACATAGCAGAGGCATGTCAGTTACTGTCAGCGAATGGGAGAAGCCATTGGGGACCTGCCTCTATGACTAGTCATCTGTGCAGCTCAGTCCCCGGAAGCTATTAAAAGTAGGTTTTACTGTGGGTAGGGTCTTCATTTCTGCCACGCCACTCAGCTGCCTCCGTATCTTCATACTGTTAAAATTTTGGGCCGACATTGTTCTAGCCTACGGATGGCGCTTAACCCCTCTCTGCCATCAGACGTACTATTCCGTCCATGTGACCCTGGACCTAATTCCCATGGACGGAATAGTACGTCATAGGCGATCAGCTGCGCTCCCGGGGGGAGCGTAGCTGATCGCCGCCGGGTGTCAGCTGTATATCACAGCTGACACCCAGCACTATGTGTCAGGAGTGGTCACGGACCGCTCCCGGCACATTAACCCCTAGCACACCGCGATCAAACATGATCGCGGTGTGCCCGGGGCACAGGGGAGGATCGCGCAGGCAGGGGGCTCCCTGCGTGCCCCCCTGAGACCCTCAGAGTGGCGCGATGTGTCGCGCTGTTCCGAGGGTCTGTCCTCCCTCCAGGTCCCCGGATCCAAGATGGCGCCGGGGTCCTGCAGGGAGGCGGCTTCCTCAGTGCCTGCTGAGAGCAGGTGCAGAGGAAGCCTGCAGCGATGCCAGAGCGAGTGCTGGTGTGACAGAGTGCTGTGCACACTGTCACACCAGTGATCTGCTAAAATACTGTGATGTCCCACCCTGGGACAAAGTAAAAAAGTAAAAAAAATAAAAATAAAAAGTGGTAAAAAAAATCATCAAAAAAAAAAAAAATATTCCCCAATAAATTCATTTCTTCCTGTAAATAAAAAAAACAAAACAATAAAAGTACACATATTTGGTATCGCCGCGTCCGTAACGACCCCCCTATAAAACTGTTTCACTAGTTAACCCCTTTAGTGAACCCCTTAAAAAAAAAAAAAAAACTAAGCAAAAAATCAATGCTTTATCATCATACTGCCGAACAAAAAGTGGAACAACACGCGATCAAAAAGACAGATATATATAAACATGGTACCGCTGAAAACGTCATCTTGTCCCGCAAAAAACGAGCCATCATACAGCATCATCAGCGAAAAAATAAAAAAGTTATAGCTCGCAGAATGAAGCGATGCAAAAATAATGATTTTTTATATAAAATTGTTTTTATTCTATAAAAGCGCCAAAACATAAAAAAATGATATAAATGAGGTATCGCCATAATCGTACTGACCCGAAGAATAAAACTGCTTTATCAATTTTACCACACACGGAACGGTATAAACGCCTCCCCCAAAAGAAATTCATGAATTGCTGATTTTTGTTCATTCTAACCTCCCAAAAATCGAAATAAAAAGCGATCAAAAAATGTCACGTGCTCAAAAATGGTACCAATAAAAATGTCACCTCGTCCCGCAAAAAATAAGACCTCACTTGACTCTGTGGGCCAAAATATGCAAAAATTATAGCTCTCAAAATGTGGTGATGCAAAAAACTACTTTTTGCAATAAAAAGCGTCTTTTAGCGTGACAGCTGCCAATCACAAAAACCCGCTATAAATAGTAAATCAAACCCCTCTTTATCACCCCCTTAGTTAGGGAAAAATAATAAAATTAAAAAAAATGTATTTATTTCCATTTTCCCATTAGGGTTAGTGTTGCGGCTAAAGTTAGGGTTAGGATTGGCGCTAAAGTTAGTATTAGGGTTATGGTTGGGATTAGGGTTAGGGGTGTGTTAGGGTTAGGTTTGTGGTTAGGGTTGGGACTAGGGTTAGGGGTATGTTGGGGTTAGGGTTGGAGTTAGAATTGGGGGGTTTCTGCTGTTTAGGCACATCAGGGGCTCTCCAAATGTGACATGGCGTCTGATCTCAATTCCCGCCAATTCTGCGTTGAAAAAGTCAAACGGTGCTCCTTCACTTCTGAGCTCTGCCATGCGCCCAAACAGTAGTTTACCCCCACATATGGGGTATCAGCGTACTCTGTACCCCAAGAGTTATTGTGCAATTTGTCCTATTTCTTCTGTTACCCTTGGGAAAATAAAAAACTGGGGGCGACAAAATCATTTTTGTAAAAAAAAATGATTTTTTTGTTTTTACGGCTGTATGTTATAAATTTTCTGTGAAGCACTTGGGGCTTCATAGCGCTCACCACACTTCTAGATAAGTTCCTTGTGGGGTCTATTTTACAAAATGGGGTCACTTGTGGGGGGTTTCCACTGTTTAGGTGCATCAGGGGCTCTCCAAATGCGACATGACGCCCCCAGACCATTCCATCAAAGTCTGCAATCCAAAACGTCACTACTTCCCTTCCGAGTCCAGACGTGCACCCATACAGTCGTTTTCTCACACATGTTGGGTATCAGCGTACTCAGGACAAATTGGACAACAACTTTTGGGGTCCAATTTTCTCCTGTTACCCTTGTGAAAAAAAAATATTGGGGCGAAAAAAATCAATTTTTTTAAAAAAAAAAAAAGGGTTTTTTATTTTTACGCTGTACGTTATAAACTTCTGGAAGCACTTCGGGTTCAAAGTGCTCACCACACATCTAATAAGTTCCTTGTGGGGTCCCATTTCCAAAATTTGGGGTCACTTGTGGGGGGTTTCCACTGATAAGGCACATCAGGGCTCTCCAAATGCGACATGACGCCCCCGACCATTCCTCAAATCTGCAATCCAAAACTCACTACTTCCCTTCCGAGCCCCGACGTGCGCCCATACAGTAGTTTACTCCCACATATTGGGTATTGCGTACTCAGGACAAATTGGACAACAACTTTTGGGTCCAATTTCTCCTTTTAACCCTTGTGAAAATAAAATATTGGGACGAAAAAATCATTTTTGTAAAAAAAAAAAGGATTTTTTATTTTTAACGGCTGTACGTTAAAACTTCGGGGAAGCACTTCGGGTTCAAAGTGCTCACCACACATCTAGAAAAGTCCCTTGTGGGTCTATTTTCCAAAATGGGTCAACTTTGGGGGGTTTCCACTGATAGGCACATCAGGGGCCCTCCAAATGCGCAATGACGCCCCCAGACCATTCCATCAAAGTCTGCAACCCAAAAACGTCACTATTCCCTTCCGACCCCGACGTGCCCCATACAGTAGTTTACTCCCACATATTGGGTATTAGCTTTACCGGGACAAATTGGACAACAACTTTTGGGGTCCAATTCTCCTGATACCCTTGTGAAAATAAAATATTGGGGGCGAAAAAATCATTTTTGTAAAAAAAAAAAGGATTTTTTTTTTTACGGCTGTACTTATAAACTTCTGTGAAGCACTTTGGGTTAAAAGTGCTCACCACACATCTAGATAATTTCCTTGAGGGTTCTAGTTTCCAAAAGGGTGTCATTTGTGGGGATTTCCACTGTTTAGCAGATCAGGAGCTCTCCAAACACGACATGGCATCCAGCCAATTCTGCGTTGAAAAAGTCAAACGCGCTCCCTTCCCTTCCAAAAACCTGCCATGCCCAAACAGTGGTTTACCCCCACAATGGGTATCACGGTACTCAGGACAAAATTGCACAATAACTTTGGAGTCTTGTTACCCTTGGGAAAATAAAAATTGGGGTGAAAAGATCAATTTTTGTGGAAAAAATATGATTTTTTAATTTTACGGCCTACGTTATAAACTTGTGTGAAGCACTTGGGGGGTTTAAATTGCTCACCAAAGATCTAGATAAGTTCCTTAGGGGGGCAGTTTCCCAAATGGGGTCACTTGTGGGGGGGTTTCCACTGTTTAGGCACATCAGGGACCTCCAAATGCCAACAAGGCGTCCAATCTCAATTCCAGCCCAATTTTGTTGGAAACAGTCAAATGGTGCTACTTCCATTCCGAGCTCTGCCATGCGCCCAAACAGTGGTTTCCCCCCACATATGGGGTATCAACGTACTCAGGACAAATTGGACAACAAATTTTGAGGTCCAATTTCTCCTGTTACCAATGGGAAAATAAAAAATTAGTGACTAAGATAATTTTTGTGGGAAAAAAATAGGATTTTTTTTCATTATAAACTTGTGTGAAGCACTTGGGTGTTCAAAGGGTCACCAAGATCTAGAAAGTTCCTTAGGGGTCTATTCCAAAATGGGGTCCTTGGGGGG
>JARQOD010000002.1:355306327-355494024 GCA_033576555.1 Oophaga sylvatica | reverse complement strand
GTGAAAAGTTGTGTGCAGTGTTTCATGTAGTCTGAGGTTTTGATTTTTGGGGTGCAGATCACGCTCCCGTTAGTTCTTCAACCACTGCTGGTTGTAGTCTGCTGAGCGTGTGTCACTGCCTATCCTTGACTTTTTTCTCTAATTGGTGCTGCTCCATTCTATTTCAAATAACTCAAATCTATTAGTGTGACCGTTTTCCCTCCGTTTTACAATACATTGCTTGCAAACACTATAGAAGTACACAAAGGGGCCTTTCAAAGATAGTGAACGTTTTGTGCAGTGTTCACAGTAGTCTGAGGTTTAAATTTTTTGGAGTGCGATCACGCTCCATTTTTTCTTCAACCACTGCTGGTTGTAGTCTGCTGAGCGTGTGTCCCTGCCTCATCCTTACCTTTGTCTGTAATTGGTGCTGCTCCTTCTATTTCAAATAACTCAAATCTATTAGTGTGACGTGCTTCATCGTATACAATACATTGCTTGCAAAAACTATAGAAGTACACAAAGGGGCCTTTCACACCTAGTGAACAGTTGTGTGCAGTGTTCACTGTAGTTGAGGTTTTGATTTTTGGGGTGAGATCCGCTCCATTAGTTCTTCAACCATGTGGGTTTTAGTCTGGAGGTGTTCACTGCCCATCCTTGACTTTTTTCTCTAATTGGTGCTGCCCATTCTATTAAAAAACTCAATCTATTTTGACGCCTTCCCTCCGTATACAATACTTGCTTGCAAACACTATAAAGTACACAAAGGGCCTTTCAAAGATATGAACAGTTTTTGTGCAGTGTTCCAGTTTGGGTTTATATTTTTGGAGTGCAATCACCCCAGTTTTTCTTCAAACCCCGCTGGTTGTAGTTTTTGAGCTGTTCCTGCCTCATCCTTGACATTTTCTTAAATTTGGGGCTCTTTTTTTCCGGGGTTTTTTGGGTTCCCCAAAAAATAAATTTTTTGGGGTTTTTTTTAAAAGGGCTTTTAAATTTTTTTTTTTTTGTTTAATTAATTTTTTTTTTTAAAATTTTGGGGTTTTTTTAAAAGTTTTTCCCTTTTTGAATTTTTTTTTTTTTGGGGGGCCCTATTTTTTAAAAAAAAATCCTTTGTTATGTTAAACCTTTTTTAAAAAAGGGGCCCCCAAAAAAAATCTTTATTCATTTTTGGGTTTTAAATTTTTTTAAAGGTCAAACACTTTTTTTTTTTTTTTTTTTTTTTTTTTTTTTTTTTTTTTTTTTTTTTTTTTTTTTTTTTTTTTTTTTTTTTTTTTTTTTTTTTTTTTTTTTTTTTTTTTTTTTTTTTTTTTTTTTTTTTTTTTTTTTTTTTTTTTTTTTTTTTTTTTTTTTTTTTTTTTTTTTTTTTTTTTTTTTTTTTTTTTTTTTTTTTTTTTTTTTTTTTTTTTTTTTTTTTTTTTTTTTTTTTTTTTTTTTTTTTTTTTTTTTTTTTTTTTTTTTTTTTTTTTTTTTTTTTTTTTTTTTTTTTTTTTTTTTTTTTTTTTTTTTTTTTTTTTTTTTTTTTTTTTTTTTTTTTTTTTTTTTTTTTTTTTTTTTTTTTTTTTTTTTTTTTTTTCCCCCCCCCCCCCCCCCCCCCCCCCCCCCCCCCCCCCCCCCCCCCCCCCCCCCCCCCCCCCCCCCCCCCCCCCCCCCCCCCCCCCCCCCCCCCCCCCCCCCCCCCCCCCCCCCCCCCCCCCCCCCCCCCCCCCCCCCCCCCCCCCCCCCCCCCCCCCCCCTTTTTATTACGGTGTACGCCTCATCCTTACTTTTTCCAAATTGTCCAATTTTCAAATAACATTTTGGGCCTTCTATAATTTGTGCAAACTAGAGTCCAAAGGGGGTTTAAATGTGCGTTTCTTCCTATCTGATTTTTTTGGTGCTCACTCTTTTTAAACTCTTTAGTGTGAGCGTGGTCAAGCTCACTGATTTTTTCCAAGGCTTCAATTTTTCAAAACAAATTTTTAAAGGGGGTATTTTAAATACCTTGTTTCAACACTTGGTAACGGGGTTAAGTGTGACGTTTCTTTTCCATGTGGTGTATTTTTAAAAACCTATTAGTTCCCTTCCCCGTTATCTTGGGGCCCTGTACCTGCTTTTCTTGGGTTTTTTCAATATCAAAATTTTTTGGTGGCTTCACGTCAAATTTTAACAAAAAAGGGCTTCAAATTGACATTTGTCGTTTGTGGTTTATTTTTTCAATCCCGTTGTCTTCACCACTCTGGTGACCTGTGTCCCCAACCTTACTTTTAATGGTGCTTTCATTTTCTAGTTATTTGTGAGTTCCCCTGTTCAACTGGGAAACCTAGGTACCAAGGGGTTTCCCCAAATTTTTTTTCAATATCATTTGTTTTGGTATCCGTCATATTTTCCCGGTAGGGGGTTTATGCCCTTTGCTTTTCCTATTGGTTTATTCTACAATCTATTTACCTTTGTTCATTTTCGCAACCTTGGTAAAGGCCCTTTTTAAAAAAGGAGTGTTCCATCGTTATAAATTTGTGCAACATTAGTTTTACAGGGTTTTAAAGGGTTTTGCTTCCTTGCTTGTTTATTTTGGGGCTGCTCCATTTCTAACTCAAATTTTAGTGTGACGTGTTCCATCCGTATACAATACATTGCTTGCAAACACTATAGAAGTACACAAAGGGCCTTCACACCTAGTGAACAGTTGTGTGCATGTTCACTGTAGTCTGTGGTTTTGTTTTTGGAGTGCAGATCACGCTCCAGTTAGTTCTTCAACCACTGCTGGTTGTAGTCTGCTGAGCGTGTGTCCTGCCTCATCTTGACTTTTTTCTCTAATGGTGCTGCTCCTTCTATTTCAATAACTCAAATCTATTAGTGTACGCGCTTCATCCGTATACAATACATGCTTGCAAACACTATAGAAGTACACAAAGGTGCCTTTCAAGATAGTGAAACATTCTGTGCAGTGTTCACAGTAGTCTGAGGTTTATATTTTTGGAGTGCAGTCACCTCCAGTTAGTTCTTCACCACTGCTGTTGTAGTCTGCTGAGCGGTGTCCTGCCTCATCCTTGACATTTGTCTGTAATTGTGCTGCTCATTCTATTTCAATAACTCAAATATATTAGTGTGACGCGCTTCATCCGTATACAAACATTGCTTGCAAACACTATAGAAGTACACAAAGGGGCCTTTCACACTAGTGAACAGTTGTGTGCAGTGTTCACTGTAGTCTGAGGTTTTGATTTTGGAGTGCAGATCACGCTCCAGTTAGTTCTTCAACCCTGTGGTTGTAGTCTGCTGAGCGTGTTCACTGCCTCATCCTTGACTTTTTTCTCTAATTGGTGCTGCTCCATTCTATTTCAAATACTCAATCTATTATGTGACGCGCTTCCATCGTATACAATACATTGCTTGCAACACTATAGAAGTACACAAAGGGGCTTTCAAAGATATGAACAGTTGTGCAGTGTTCACAGTAGTCTGGGTTTATATTTTTGGAGTGCAATCACGCTCCAGTTAGTTCTTCAACCACTGCTGGTTGTAGTCTGCTGAGGTGTGTCACTGCCTCATCCTTGACTTTTTTCTCTAATTGGTGCTGCTCCATTCTATTTCAAATAACTCAAATCTATTAGTGTGACGCGCTTCCATCCGTATACAATACATTGCTTGCAAACACTATAGAAGTACACAAAGGGGCCTTTCACACTAGTGAACAGTTTGTGCAGTGTTCACTGTAGTCTGAGGTTTTATTTTTGGAGTGCAGATCACGCTCCAGTTAGTTCTTCAACCACTGCTGGTTGTAGTCTGCTGAGCGTGTGTCCTTGCCTCATCCTTGACTTTTTCTTAATTGGTGCTGCTCCATTCTATTTCAAATAACTCAAATCTATTAGTGTGACGCGCTTCCATCCGTATACAATACATTGCTTGCAAACACTATAGAAGTACACAAAGGGGCCTTTCAAGATAGTGAACAGTTTGTGCAGTGTTCACGTAGTCTGAGGTTTATTTTTGGAGTGCAATCACGCTCCAGTTAGTTCTTCAACCACTGCTGGTTGTAGTCTGCTGAGCGTGTGTTCCCTGCCTCATCCTTGACATTTGTCTGTAATTGGTGCTGCTCATTCTATTTCAAATAACTCAAATCTATTAGTGTGACGCGCTTCCATCCGTATACAATACATTGCTTGCAAACACTATAGAAGTACACAAAGGGGCCTTTCAAACTAGTGAACAGTTGTGTGCAGTGTTCACTGTAGTCTGAGGTTTTGATTTTTGGAGTGCAGATCACGCTCCAGTTAGTTCTTCAACCACTGCTGGTTGTAGTCTGCTGAGCGTGTGTCACTGCCTCATCCTTGACATTTTCCTAATTGGTGCTGCTCCATTCTATTTCAAATAACTCAAATCTATTAGTGTGACGGCTTCCATCCGTATACAATACATTGCTTGCAAACACTATAGAAGTACACAAAGGGGCCTTTCAAAGTAGTGAACAGTTTGTGCAGTGTTCACAGTAGTCTGAGGTTTATATTTTTGGAGTGCAGATCACGCTCAGTTAGTTCTTCAACCACTGCTGGTTGTAGTCTGCTGAGCGTGTGTCCCTGCCTCATCCTTGACATTTGTTCTTAATTGGTGCTGCTCCATTCTATTTCAAATAACTCAAATCTATTAGTGTGACGTGCTTCCATCCGTATACAATACATTGCTTGCAAACACTATAGAAGTACACAAAGGGGCCTTTCACAGTAGTGAACAGTTGTGTGCAGTGTTCACTGTAGTCTGAGGTTTTGATTTTTGGAGTGCAGATCACGTTCTAGTTAGTTCTTCAACCACTGCTGGTTGTAGTCTGCTGAGCGTGTGTCACTGCCTCATCCTTGACTTTTTCTCTAATTGGTGCTGCTCCATTCTATTTCAAATAACTCAAATCTATTAGTGTGACGTGCTTCCATCCGTATACAATACATTGCTTGCAAACACTATAGAAGTACACAAAGGGGCCTTTCAACATAGTGAACAGTTTTGTGCAGTGTTCACAGTAGTCTGAGGTTTATATTTTTGGAGTGCAGATCACGTTAGTTCTTCAACCACTGCTGGTTGTAGTCTGCTGAGCGTGTGTCCTGCCTCATCCTTGACATTTTCTGTAATTGGTGCTGCTCCATTCTATTTCAAATAACTCAAATCTATTAGTGTGACGCGCTTCCATCCGTATACAATACATTGCTTGCAAATACTATAGAAGTACACAAAGGGGCCTTTCAAAGATAGTGAACAGTTCTGTGCAGTGTTCACAGTAGTCTGAGGTTTATATTTTTGGAGTGCAGATCACGCTCCAGTTAGTTCTTCAACCACTGCTGGTTGTAGTCTGCTGAGCGTGTGTCACTGCCTCATCCTTGACTTTTTTCTTTAATTGGTGCTGCTCCATTCTATTTCAAATAACTCAAATCTATTAGTGTGACGCGCTTCCATCCGTATACAATACATTGCTTGCAAACACTATAGAAGTACACAAAGGGGCCTTTCAAAGATAGTGAACAGTTTTGTGCCGTGTTCACAGTAGTCTGAGGTTTATATTTTTGGAGTGCAGATCACACTCCAGTTAGTTCTTCAACCACTGCTGGTTGTAGTCTGCTGAGCGTGTGTCCCTGCCTCATCCTTGACATTTGTCTGTAATTGGTGCTGCTCCATTCTATTTCAAATAACTCAAACCTATTAGTGTGACGCGCTTCCTTCCGTATACAATACATTGGTTGCAAACACTATAGAAGTACACAAAGGGGCCTTTCACACCTAGTGAACATGGGTTGTTAAATTTGTAATTAAATATTTATTTTTTCAAATGACACAAATATAAGTAATGCTGAAGAGGACTAGTCCTACATCCATTGTTTGCACAATATTACAGGTGTACATCACGTCCCTTAATCAACAATGGATTATTATATTTACTTGTATGCTTTTATTTAAAATCGAAGAACACTGAAGGATAACCTTCACATTGCAGCTGTTGTCAAACTTCAACCCACATTATGCACTTCCAACATTGCAGCATTTGAGGCATGATGTGAGTTGGATTTGTCAAAGTTATGGAGTGACAAGGTTCACCATCAGTACCCTATAGCATAAGTATGCTTTTGTGTTAGCATTTGTGTTAGACATGTGGATATCTGCAATAATATGTCACAATTATTTTGTTACAGATTTGTTACCAAGACTAATCATTTAATGGTTTTAAAGGTGACGTTTCACTTGTTTACAGCTTAGAAATAAGGGTGTAGCCTGATATCTATGTGTAGCACTAGCCACTTTAACATGTCATGTTTTTTCAACATGTGTAGCTAGGTAGCAGTAATTTTTGCCGGACACACAGCAGGGGAACAGCAGGCGTTACTGAACCCCACAAACACATCAGCGATTGTTTTGATCTGTGCATCCAACACTTCTGAGCAGCAACTGGCGGTGTTGAAGCCCAGGGTCAAGGAGGGTGTAGGCAGAGGCCTAGTATGAGATGTTTGAACTTTAATTTGGAGTTAGAAGCATTAATTTTTGCCAGACACACAGCAGGGGAACAGCAGGCGTTACTGAACCCTACTAACACTATAGCTTGCGTATTGGTCTGTGGACACGACACTTCTGAGCAGCAACTGACAGTGTTGTAGCCCAGGGAGTAGAGTTCAGGTGGTAGAAAGATGAACATAACAGGAGACATGGATAACGTTGTCAACCAGTTATTTAATCGGAAACAGGACAGGCAAATTCAGGCGAGATCCATGCCTTGTTCATTTTCAGAAAAGTAAGCCATTCTACATTATCGGAGGATAGTCGCATGCAACGGTCTGTTATTACACCACCTGCAGTAGTAAAGACGCGCTCCGATAATACACTGGCAGCAGGGCAAGCCAGCACCTCCAATGCATACTGGCTAAGCTCTGGCCATGTATCCAGCTTAGAGACCCAAAACTTGAATGGGGAAGAGCCATCTGGGAGTACACTGAGAGGGCAAGACATGTAGTCTGTCACCATCTTACGGAAACGTTGCCACCTGCTGACTGGAGCCGTCTCGGATGGTGTAGACATTGGTGGCGCTGCCACAAAACTTCGCCACATTTGGAACATACTGGTCTTGCCCTGTGCAGAGGCGCTGCTTGTGCTCCCTCTTGTTGCAGAGCTGTCTCCACTGCCTCGATGCACAGAGCTGCTTTGTAAAGCAGTAGCAGCAGCAGTGCTCTCGGCTGGAATGGAGAACATTATGGATTGCACCAGTGTGTCTTGGTACTCCCGCATTTTACGCTCCCGGTTCAACGGTGTGATGAGGCTTTGTAAGTTGTCCCGGTAGCGAGGGTCTAGGAGGGTGTACACCCAATAATCAGACGTGGTGAGAATGTGGGCGATGCGGCGGTCGTTTCTCAGGCACTGCAGCATGAAATCAACCATGTGCTGCAGACTCCCAACTGGCCAAGAAACGCTGTCCCCTGCAAGAGGCGTCATCTCTGCCTGCTCTTCATCACCCCACCCTCGCTCTACATACTGACTAGAGCGTTGTGTACCTCCCTCTGGAGCGATGTCTTCCTCCTCCATTGACTCCTCCTCATCCTCCTCACAAAGTGAGCCCTGCCCAGCCCTTTGTGAGGAACCAAGTTGCGCTGACTGTCCAGAAGGTGATGGAATTTGTGACTCCTCATCCTCCAAAACCTCATCCCTTAGTGCTTGCAGTGTTTTTTGAAGCAGGCAGATAAGGGGGACAGTCAGGCTGACTAGTGCATCATCTGCACTCGCTATCCGCGTTGACTCATCAAACGCACGCAAAACGTGGCAGATGTCCTTCATAGAGTCCTTCGCCAGTCCTTACACTGGCTGCCCATTCATTATAGGATCCAATTCAAAGTACTGGTTCTCACCCACAAAGCTCTCCACAGTGCAGCACCCCCCTACATCTCCTCCCTCATTTCTATCTATCGGCCTAACCGACTGCTGCGCTCTGCAAACGACCTTCGACTAACCTCTGCACTAATCCGTACCTCCCACTCCCGACTCCAAGACTTCTCCCGCGCTGCGCCAATCCTCTGGAATGCTCTACCCCAAGAAATTAGGACTATCCGCAATTTGCATTGTTTCAGGCGCTCCCTCAAAACACATTTGTTCAGGGTGGCCTATCACATTCACTAATCAAAGTCATTCTATGTGTAAGTCTGTGTGTGTAGCCCATTCACTATCTCCATCCATCCCTCACTCCCTCAAAATGGCTGGACCATCATTGTAAATACACCATTGTATATAAACACCTGTACTTTGTATCTCCCCCACCTCATTGTAGATTGTAAGCTCTCACGAGCAGGGGCGGCTTATATTGCTTTAATTATTGTATTGTTAACGTTGTTACTTATGACTTGTGTTCTGAAACTGTTAAACTGTAAAGCGCTGCGGAATATGTTGGCGCTATATAAATAAAGCTTATTATTATTATTATTATTATAGAGGCCCACTCAGTAGTGGTGAAGTGTGAACGGCGCAAATTGCGAGTTGATTGCGCCTTATGCAGCTGATACTCCATTACTGCTGCCTGCTGCTCACACAACCGCTCCAACATATGTAACGTGAAATTACACCTGGTGGGTACGTCACATATGATGCGATGTTCAGGAAGGCGAAATCTGCGTTGCAGAGCTGCAATGCGCGATCTGGCCATGCTGGAACGTGAGCGCACTATAGGCGGACCTTGTGCAGCAGTGCATCAAGATCCGGATAGTCCCTCCAAAAACTCCGCACGACCAAGTTGAGCACATGTGCCAGACATGGTATGTGAGTGAGGTTGCCAAGGCCCAGAGCTGCCACCAGATTTCGGCCATTGTCACACACTACCAAGCCTGGCTGGACATTCGCTGGCAAAAACCACACGTCGCTCTCCTGCTTAATGGCATTCCAGAGCTCCTGCGCTGTGTGGCTTCGATTCCCCATGGAAATTAATTTCAGGACGGCCTGTTAACGTTTGGCCACGGCTGTGCTCATATCGGTCGCAACAGGTAAGCGCTCACTGGTCCATGTGGAGGTAGACCGTGACGGCTCCTGCAGCGATGATTCTGAGGAACTGGAGTAGGAGGAGGAGTCAATGTGTACAGACTTGATTCCTGCAATCCTTGGAGTTGGCAGAACACGTATAGCGCCACTCGCAAGATCAGTACCCGGCTCCACAACATTGACCCAATGGGCAGTGAGGGAAAGGTATCGTCCATGGCCATGGGTACTGGTCCACGCATCGGTGGTCAGGTGGACCTTGCTACTGACGGCGTTTAGTAGCGCATGTTTAATTTTTCCCTCAACATGCTTTTGCAGACCAGGGACGGCTTGCCTGCTGAAATGAAATCGGCTTGGCACATTGTATTGTGGGACTGCTAATGATATAAAGTTACGGAAACTGTCAGTCGTGGAGACTGTCGTCAGCCTGAATGACAGCATTTCAAGGGACAGGAGTTTTGCAATGCCAGCATTCAGAGCCTGTGCTCATGGATGGTTTGCCGAGTATGGCCGTCTTTTATCCCATGCCTGTGCTACCGATGGCTGTTTTGTGGCCTGGGAGTGTGAGGATGACAGGGAACTTGCTGCTGTGGGTGGAATAACACTTTGTCTCTGGACAACAGTGACCGAGGTTCTTCCATGGCGATCCTGTGAGGAAGCCGAACCAGCTGTGTGTGAGCTGGAGGAAGAGCACTCTGACACCACTCCAGTTCATCCTACACTCTGCTGCACGACTAATCCACCTGTCCCCCCGCTATTCCCCAGCCTCCCCCCTATGCCAGGCCCTTCACTGGCTCCCTATTGCCCAGAGGCTCCAGTTCAAAACCTTAACCATGACATACAAAGCCATCCACAACCTTTCTCCTCCATACATCTGTGACATGGTCTCCCGCTACCTACCTACACGCAACCTTTGATCCTCTCAAGATCTCCTTCTCGACTCCCCCCTCATCTCTTCTTCCCACAACCGCATACAAGACTTCTCCCGGGCTTCCCCCATACTCTGGAACTCCCTGCCGCAAAACATCAGACTTTCACCAACAACGGAGACCTTCAAGAAAAACCTGAAGACCCACCTGTTCCGACAAGCCTACAACCTGCAATGATCCTCAGTGTACTGAACCATCGTACGACCAGCTCTACCCTTTCCTAGTGTATTCTCACCCATCCCTGCAGACTGTGAGCCCTCGCGGGCAGGGTCCTCTCTCCTTCTGTACTTGTGTGTCCCTTGTCCAGCACATGTTTATTGTACCTGTCTATATTTTTCCCCTTTTCATATGTAAAGCGCCATGGAATAAATGGCGCTATATAAATGTATAATAATAATAATAATAATAATAATAAAGAGGCTCCAACACGACCTGAAGATGTAGGTGCTGCTGTAGGTTGGCCTACATCTCCAGTGTGTCTTTGTAACTCAACTACGTGTTTTGTCCGCACATGTTTCCACATATTAGTGGTATTGAGGTTACTGACACTTTTACCTCTTTTTACTTTTTGATTAAACAGCTTGCATTTGACATAGCAAATATCATCTGCAAGTGTGTCAAAAAAGCACCACGCAGTGCAAGTCCTGGGAGCGCCCGTTTTGACTTTTGGAAGAGAACTGCTCCGAACAGGTGCCAAACTGGAGGCTACAGGCAACCGAGTCTGCAGCCTAACTCTCCCTCCTGTTTGTACCGTTGGGTCAATCTCTTCCTCAGAGCTGCTCCCACCACCTTCCAGTTCCTCACGCCATGTTGGGTCTTGGACCTCATCATCTCCACTACCCTCTTCCAACACCTGCTGCTGTTGGGTGGTCTGGCCAGCACCATGCTCAACAGAAACTGGCACCTGAGTCTCATCATCATCAGATGCGTTCTGCGGTGTGCTGACCATCAGCACTGGCTCACCCGCCTCTTCAGATTCAGAGAGACTCAGCTGTTGCGCATCACTGCATACTCCCTCTTCTTCACATTCCAGAATGCTGCTTGGCTGGGCCCCTGTTTGCAAGCCAACAGATTCTGAGTACAGAAGCAGAGACTCAGCTGGCTCCTGTACAGAACTCTCTGACTGCCTGGGCAATTTGGCAGGCGGTGAAGAGACAGATGGTTGCTCAACAGTGCTGTGGTCCTGAGAGGAGGTGGAAGCAATTGAAGTCGATGCATTGGCTGCCATCCAACCAACAACGGCTTCAATTTGTTCTTCCCGCAGCAGGGGGGGTACGCCGACCTCCTACAAAAGTGCACATAAAGGAACGCTCACGGGGAAAACTGGTGGATGCTGTGTCACTGGGGGCGGCAGCAGCCACAGAATCCCCACGTCCTCTCCCTGCTGAAACTCCACGGCCACGACCACGTGCCTTACTCCCTGCCTTCTTCATCTTGGTAGATTGATAAAGAAAGTCAGAAAAGTTATAAGGCCTAAGTGTGGTTATTCCGCAGAGACTGCAGTGAACACTGCACACAACTGTTCACTAGGTGTGAAAGGCCCCTTTGTGTACTTCTATAGTGTTTGCAACCAATGTATTGGATACGGATGGAAGCGCGTCACACTCATAGATTTTAGTTATTTGAAATAGAATGGAGCAGCAACAATTAGAGAAAAATTTCAAGGATGAGGCAGTGACACACGCTCAGCAGACTACAACCAGCAGTGGTTGAAGAACTAACTGGAGCGTGATCTGCACTCCAAAAATGAAAACCTCTGACTACAGTGAACACTGCACACAACTGTTCACTACCCAACGCGTCACAGCAGGAAGGTAGTCTTTGCGTCCAAACAAAGGCGCAAGCATACATGCACGTACCCTGTTTATAAAGCTATATAAAAAAATTTATGTAGTAGTAACGCACACTTTATTGAGGTACAGTATTACATCGCCATTCACCATCTGTGGCTATGCAGTCTCATCTATATATACCTTATCTATCCGTTGTCATGCTTGCAAGTCGACAGTCAGGCATAAATAGCAATTTTCACTATGCACTTTTTAAAGGTTATGTTTGTTAATAAAAATGATTATTGGCACATATTATGAGTATTACATGATGGAAATTGTATAATTTTTATAAACTGTTTAGTGACATTATTCAGCAAATGTAACATTTTATTAATCTCACAGATAACTTGTAATGCTGATGATGTTTTGAAGTCAGACATTCATTGTCTATACAGTAAAAATGGTGTACATACTCTTACTTATCCATCATTAATGTATTCTGATATGTACTTGTATGCTTTTATTTACAACCGTATAGCAGATTCCTTAACCAATTTATTTTGTGGTTTGCATTGCTGTTCAACATGTTAATGTATGCGTTTATGTTTGTCAATTCTTTATTTATCTAGATTTTTTTAAACTGAAATCATCATCTTATGGTAGTAAAGGTTATCTTTCTCTTGTTGGAGTATAGACATTTTTAATTGACACGTAACAAGGAAAATACTTGATCTAGTATTTAAACATCCTCCTTGACCCTGGGCTCCAACACCGCCAGTTGTTGCCTGGAAGTGCTGTTAGCACAGTCAACACTTGCTCCTGTGTTACTGTGGTTCAGTAATGTCAGCTGTTCCCCTGCTGTGTGTACGGCAAACAGTCCTGCTGCCTCCATCCTGTTCTCTTCTCATCCCTGGGCTCCAACACCGCCAGTTGTTGCTCGGAAGTGCTGTTAGCACAGTAAACACTTGCTCCTGTGTTACTGGGGTTCAGTAATGTCAGCTGTTCCCTTGCTGTGTGTACGGCAACAGTCCTGCTGCCTCCACCCTGTTCTCTTCTCATCCCTGGGCTCCAACACCGCCAGTTGTTGCTCGGAAGTGCTGTTAGCACAGTCAACACTTGCTCCTGTGTTACTGGGATTCAGTAATGTCAGCTGTTCCCTGCTGTGTGTACGGAAAACAGTCCTGCTGCCTCCACCCTGTTCTCTTCTCATCCCTGGGCTCCAACAACGCCAGTTGTTGCTCGGAAGTACTTGGCATGGGTACTGACTCCTGCCCAGCCTGGTTACAGCACGACAGCTGTTTCCTGGCAGTGTCAACGTCAATTAGCCTCCAATAAGTTGTCCTGTCGTGTTGCATTCGGGTTAGCCGACTCTATGGTGCCTGCAGTTTAGGTGATTCCTATGTGTGCTGTGGGATATGTAAATAAAGGCTGTTTCAGTTGTGAAAATAGGACAAGCACCCACCGTAGGACTGTGTGATTCGGTAACTGCGGACGGCTTGCGGCCTGTCAACTTACATTTTCATGGGTGCCTTATGGTACCCGTCCGGGTTCCAGTACCGTCAGCTGGTTCTCCGCAGTGCCTTTGGCCTAGGTGCCTCCATCTCTGTATCCGAGTTCCAGCAACGTCTGCTGGTCCTTGGTAGTGCTTTGGAGCACAGGTACCTCCTGCTTAGTAACCGTGTCCCAGTAACGTCAGCTGGTCCTCGGTTGTGCCATTGACTCTTTTCCTTCTGCTGCCCCTCCGGGTTCCAGCACAGTCAGCTGGTCCTCGTTACTTGCATTGGCTCTTGTACCTTCTGCTACCCGTCCGGGTTCCAGTACCGTCAACTGGTTCTCCGCAGTGCCTTTGGCCTAGGTGCCTCCATCTCGGTATCCGAGTTCCAGCAACGTCTGCTGGTCCTTGGTAGTGCTTTGGAGCACAGGTACCTCCTGCTTAGTAACCGTGTCCCAGTAACGTCAGCTGGTCCTCGGTTGTGCCATTGGCTCTTTTCCTTCTGCTGCCCCTCCGGGTTCCAGCACAGTCAGCTGGTCCTCGTTACTTCCATTGTCTCTTGTACCATCTGATACCCGTCCGGGTTCCAGTAACGTCAGCTGGTTCTCGGACGTTAGTCAGCCTTCTTGTACCTTCAGCTACATTTACAAATTGAAGATTTTTTAAATGTTTTTTTGGGTAATCACTTTGGATCTCCAACAATGAAGACGACGACCCTGATGACCATCCCGAAGAAGATGACGACCACAAGGACGACGAGCATCAAGCCAACCAGCCTGAACACCATCACAAAGAAGAAATAAAAGATTACCCAGAAGAAGATCACCAACAGGACAAAGAAAGTTAAGACAAACTACAAGATACAGAAAAAGAGACAGAAGAACAATAAGCAGAAGATCAAAAAGCAGGAGAACATGAAGTATAAGACCAAAATGAAGAGCAAAATATATGCTCTAAATTATAAGCAGAAGAAGACTAAGCAGTGTATGGGGGTGAGTCCGTTCCTCCTCGTGGTGCCCCTGGAAAATGCCTGCTGCTGCAGGCTAAACTGAACACGGACAAATACTGTTGTAATTTAAATCTTTTGTGACAGCAAGAACGGAAGGATGAAAAATTCATACTTTTACAGATTACAAGTACAGGAATCTCTGTCACAAATAAGAATATGATCAAGAAGATGAAGAGGAAGAAGATGAAGAAGTAGAATATGAAGAAGAATAATAGTTTAATAAGAACAATATGAGTAATGTTAACAAAAAGATGAATAGAAAGAAGTTTAAGAAGAAGATAAAGAAGGTGAAGATGAAGAATAATTTGATGAAAAAGATGATGCTGCTGAAGAATATGAAGGAGAAAGTGTGGCAAAAGTTAAAAAGGTGAAGAGCATGGAAGTTGTGAAACATACATATTTGCCAAAATATAAAAAAGGTTAACAACATTGTCAATTTCTTCGTCAATCCGAACATCTTTAAAAAAAAAATATTAATGCTATTCCATTTGATTGGGTTAAACATCTATGCCTTTAATGTCTCCTCAACCTCCCCAATACATTCTACATTACTCTTTGTTGTTTTCCTTCATGTACAATTAACCAACAAGGCAAGAATGTTTTTTTTTAATTCCGATATTTTGTTCCCATAGACTTACATTGGATTTCCGGTATCGGTATCGGGTATCGCCGATACTTTTGAGGTATCGGCGATACCCATTCCGATCCGATACTTACTGATATCGGAAAGTATCGCTCAACTCTACTTCTCACACATGCCATTTGTCTGTGGATGGTACGGCGTTGTTCTGATTTTCTTGCAGCTGTACATGTTACAGAATTCCTGGAACACTTCTGCTTCAAAGGCTGGGCCTTGGTTGGTAAGCACTCGCTCACGGTAACCATGTGGTCGACAAAAGTGCTGTTGAAATGCTTTGGTCACTGTCTTTGCTGTTTGGTCCTTCACAGGCACGACTACCAGGAACCTTGAGTAGTGGTCAAGGATAGTGAGAGCGTAGACATAACCTGACCGGCTTGGAGTTAGCTTCACGTGGTCCTAGGCTACCAATTCAAGTGGCTGTTTAGTGATGATTGGCTGCAGCGGGGCTCGCTGGCTGTTACGGTCCTTTCTTCGTAAGTTACATGGTCCACATTCCCGACACCAATCTTCAATGGCCTTCCTCATACCAATCCAGTAGAATCTCTCACGCAGTATGGACCTCCAACTTCTTCCATCCAAAGTGTGCTGCCTCATTGTGGTACGCTTCCAGGACCATTGATGCATCTCGCCTTGGGACTACCACCTGCCAGACCAGTTTGTGAGTTCGGTCATTGACACTTCTCCATCACAGCTTTCCCTCATAGATGAACAGTCTGCCATTTTCCTTCCAATACTGTTGAGTCTCTTGTGGAGCATCCGAACCAGGATGCGAATCAGCTTGTGCCAGTAGCTTCTTTACCAGGCGGACCCGCTGGGTCGCTATCCTGCGTCTCTGCCCATTCATGGTGAGGCAATGGGTTTAAGGTAGCCACTTTTGTGATATAGCGCTTGTTTTTCACCCCTTGGGCGTGTTGGGTTGCAATTGGCCGGTGTAAGGCAGGTAACTCGATTTCTTCGAGTGTGTACAGATCTTCTCCCCCATCTGGCAAGTTGGGCATTCCGGACAGCGCATCAGCGTTGGCATTCTTATGCCCCACTCGGTACTTGATGGTGAACTTGTAGTTGGACAGCCGGGCCATCCATCGCTGGTCCAGCGCACATAGCTTTGCGGTTTCCAAGTGAGTCAGCGGATTGTTGTCCGTGAAGATGGTAAACTTTGCCACAGCTAGGTAGTGTTTGAACCGCTCGGTCACAGTCCAGATGATGGCGAGGAACTCCAGCTTGAAGGAGCTGTAGTTGTCAGAGTTCCTTTCAGTGGGACGAAGTTTTCTGCTGGCATAGGAGATCACTCTTTCTTTGCCATTCTGTACCTGTGACAGCACTGCTCCCAGTCCAACATTGCTGGCATCAGTATAGAGGATGAATGGTTGGTTATAGTCTGGGTAGGCCAGAACTTCATCCCTCGTAAGAGCCATCTTCAACCGAGTGAAGGATCTTTCCAGTTCGTCATTCCAATCAAACGTAGAACTCTTCTTCTTTGCCTTCTTGGGCTGGCCCACAAGGAGATTTAGCAGAGGTGCGGCTATTTCAGTGAAGCCCTTGATGAACCTTCGGTAGAAGCCTACCAACCCGAGGAACTGACGAATTTCATAGATGTTGCTGGGCCTCTGCCAGTCCTTGATAACAGTGACTTTGTCAGGGTCTGGTGCCACGCCTTCTGCGCTCACTACGTGGACTAGGTACTGCACCCTGGGCTTCAGGAGGTGACATTTGGACGGCTTCACCTTTAGGCCAAATTTGGACAGGGCTTCGAACACCTTAGCCTGGTGCTCCAAATGTTCCTCATAGGTCTTGGAGAAGACAATGGCTCATCCAGGTACAAAAGAACTGTCTCGAAGTTCATATGTCCAAGGCAGCACTCCATCAACCTCTGGAACGTTCCTGGTGTGCTGCAAAGCTCAAACGGCATGTGGTTGAATTCTGAGAGGCCCATTGGTGTTGCAAAGGCTGTCTTCTCTTTGTCTGCCTCTGCCACGGGAACCTGCCAATACCCACTAGTGAGATCTAAGGCAGAGAAATAGTTAGCAGTTCTCAGTGCAGCTAGTGATTCATCTATCCTAGTTAACGGATAAGCATCTTTGTGGGTAATGCTGTTAAGTTTCCTGTAATCAACACACATCCTCATTGTACCATCTTTCTTTCTAACCAGGACTAGTGGGGCTGCCCAGGGGCTACAACTGTCTCTGATCACCCCAGGCTCCTTCATCTCTCGTAGCATACTCTTGGCACATTGTTAGTGATTTGGAGGTACAGGCCGGTACCTTTCTTTAATGGGCGGATGATTTCCAGTGGGGATATGATGTTGGACCCCTTTTGCCTGCCCAAAATCTAAAGGGTGTTTGCTGAATACCCGTTCAAACTCTTGAACCACTTGGTTAACCCCATTCTTTTGGTGTGGAAGGGTGGAGTCAGTGCCTATGTGCAGCTGCTGACACCAATCCTCCAGCTGTTTTGCAGAGCCATTGTCCTCTGCCTGTTCGGACGAGACCAGGGGTTTTGCTGTCTGAATGGTGTTGTTATTGACAGTGAACAGCTTAGCAACAGTGGCATACCGAGGTAGTTTGGCTTCCTCCTCCCCACAATTTAAGATGCGTACAGGTACCCTCCCCTTGCGTACATCAACTACCCCTCTGGCTGTCAGGATAGTGGGCCTACTATCAGAGTACACTGGTTCTACCAGGGCTTGGTAATCTCTTCCTCTGAGGCCTATGGCTGCCCGACACCAAATTAACATTTCACTTTTTGGGGGTATTGCAATGGGGAATGCATCACTCACTCTGACACTGCCGACTTCTCCGCCAGAAAGCTCTACCTGCTGTCTTTGCATCAGCGCCTTGATCTCCTTTTGCAGGACCCGCTGCTCACTGGAACCAGCAATTTCAGCTACCTGTTGCAACAAAACAATAACCTCGGCAAGACAATTTTCTATCACATTAGTACCTAAGGTCATCATTGGGTTACATTCTCCTCGATCAATGTCTACAATTATCATACCTTGGGCTTTTAATTCTACTCGCCCCAACTTAATGGTCACTTCCTTATACCCCTTCTGTGCCAAAGGCTGACCATTGCTGGCAACTACTGTCAGCTCATCAGTTGGGCTGCGAGTAAAATCAGAGTCAGCCCAGTACCGTTTGTAAAGGATATATGGCATAGTTGTCACCTGAGAGCCAGAATCCAGCAAAGCGTTTATTGGGATGCCGTCAAACACAACTGGGAGGACTGGTCTTCCTCCGACGTATTTGGCTCTCCAGTTTTGTCGGCCTGGTCGTCTTACTCCTGGGGGTTGGCCCTCTGCCCCAGGGGTTGCTTGTTTAAATAACAGAATCTTGCGAGGTGCCCTGCTTTTCTGCAGTGGCGGCAAATGGGACGTCCATCCTTGTTGTAGCGATCATTGTCTCTCCCTCTGATTGGTGGGATCCTCTTCTTCCATCGCTATGGGACATCATCTGGACTGGAGGCCAACTCTATCCTCTCCTTTTGGGGCACTTGTAAGGACTACACGGTTTTGGTTAGTGCAGACACACTTTTGGTCAGCTCTTGAACCTGCAGACGCAGCTCTGCAGACGGGTCATCATCCAGGGTCTGTGCGTCAGCCTCAGCAGGGGCCTGAGGGAAAGATGCCACCTCCTAGTGGTATGTAATTGCTGGGCGCCTAGGGGGCGCTGGACGGCTGACATTTGGTTCATGCAATGCCCGGATAGCCATGTCTTTAAAGTCTGCAAAGCTCAAGTCAGGGTTTTGTTGGGCCATGATGCGCAGCTGTTACCTGTGGGTGCTGGACAGGAGTCCCTCAACAAACTGCTCCTTTAACAATCTGTGTCCATCCTGCACGCTGTCTGGGTCAATCTGCTTTATGGCCCTCAGTGCCTTCTGAAGGTTAAGAGCATAGTCCCGTTTACTGTCCTGCATCCTTTGTTTGCACCCAAAGAACCTCATTTTTATTTCTGCTGCAGTGCGGGTGTCAAAGGTGCTCCTCAGCTTAGCCAGAATTTGCTTAACAGTCTCTTTATCAGTGTGCTGCCAGGACTTTATTTCTCTTTGAGCTGCTCCAGTTAACTGTCCAATGAGAATGTTTACTTTTTGGTTTTCAGACAGGGGGTATAACATCAAATAAACTGCACAGTCTCTTCCTGAAATCGCTCAGGGTATACGGCTCCCCTGAGTATTGTGGTAGCCAGGCTGCTGCTGGTATATATGGCATTGAGAGCAGCATTATAGGGACTGCTGCGGCGGTCACCAGATCTTGCTGCGCTCTGGGTTCTGTGGCTGTGCTGGCCGCCGGGTTCTGCGGTTCTATGGGAGCTGCGGCTGCACCTGACTGTGCTTCTTGCGGCGCTATGGGGGCTGCGGCTTCATCCGCCGCTATATCTTCTCCTGCGTGAGACATGCTCTTCCCCCCTAGTTAATCTTAGCCAGGCTCTGCATTTCCACTGGCCTACCAGGCTGTAGCTCTGCCGGCACGGTGAGCGGTGCACGCCGTGACTCCAGGCCTCAGTTCCCTGTGCTCTGCAAGCTGCCGTTTTTCGCGCGCAGCACCTCACTTTTCGCGCTCTCACTCTGACTCTGCCCACGACGGCACACTTCTCTTCCCCTGCGCACCTCGTGGCGTAATGACGGCAATCACACACAACTTTCAGCAAAGTCTCTGGCACTATAGACAGTTCAAAATAGGCACACAGGACCCAGTGACACCAGACTTCGATATCCTGTTCGTGACGCCAAAATGGATCTCCCGCCAGGGCAGTGGGATACTCGGTACAGGGCCGGTGGATTAAAGGGATGTGTCATGGCAGCAATGACCTGATCCGTGGCCCTGGGCGTCCAATAAAAGGGGAATATTTACAGGTGATATTTAGAGTTTGCAGTAAGGTATTCGTGACGCCACTTGTGGTATCAGGTCAGAGATGACCAGCGCTGCAGTGCAGATCCTGTGAGACTGATGGTGTGATGCAGCAGAGTTGGAATAGCTTCCCACAAGTGAAGCTGGTGGTCTCAGGGCAGGTAGATGTTGTGCTATTACAGTAATGGTACTGAGAGAGGTAGCTGAGTGTAGTAGGTGACGCAGGAAGAAACTGAGAAACAATCAGTGAGTTGCAGTTTCCAAAGCTTTACTTACAGTTTTGCAGGCAAAGTATCCAGGGCATTGAGTACAGATAGTGCTGGAGTAGGTCAGCCTGAAAGCAAATTGGAATCCCCTCATTTCAGGTGGGATGTGAGTTCTCCTTTCTAGTGCTGTTCTCTGAGTCACTGGCTGCTATAACTCCGTCCAAGTTCCTCTCTTTCTCTGTCTCTTGTCTAAGTAGAACTTCACTCTCATAACAGGCAGCTGTAACCTGTTTCAGGAATCACTCTCCGGCTCACATATGCTGCTGCTTTCTAGAAGAGTCTTAATTTGGGACATAGGACCTGCTGTCTTCTGCCCTCCGGATTCTGCTGCTGGGACTTTACTTCACCCTCTCAGCCTCGGACTCCGGTGGTCCGATTTCTGGCACTCAGACCTGGTGAAGAGCTCTCTATAGCCCCTCTGTCCCCAGCTTGTCTCCACACGTCTGTTCTCTCTCGTCCCTCCAGCCAGACTCCTAACTCCTCCCCCAGTCAGAATATTCCAGAGAAGCTCTCCTGAAAATCAGGTGTTAGAGCTCCTCCTTCTGGTCTGGAGCAAGAAAGGTGTTGTATGCTGTGTTACCTGTTAAAGAGATCCTTCCTTGCTTTCAGGCATGACATCACTCCCCCCTGGAGGGAGGCAAGGTCACTGTGGCAACCAAACTCCTTGGGTGCCACAAGTGAGCATTGCAGAGCTGATAAATATTATGAGTTGACTTATCTGTCAAAAAACCTGCAGAAAATTGCAGACCAAAACAACAATAAGTTTCAGTCTACGTCTCAAACTAACCAACTCCATACCAGTAGCAGCCCCTATTTGGCCATCATGTTCAATGGCACCCACTTTTCTGGCTCCTGTTATTTTTTGCAATGATCCAGCTGCCATGTTTGATCCTTCCACCTTGTATGGTCCATCAGGCAGGAACCCTTATACTTTCAAAACGCAACGTGGCAATAGGTTTCTAACACAATTCTTAAGGTTTTAGAGTAGGTATATAGAAAACTTTGGTAATGTTTTCAAGAAAATTTATGGCTCCATTTTTAAAAATCAAAATTTTATTCTTATCACAGACCTATTATTAAACATGTCTAAAGATATTTTTCATGTTTTCCGGTTGATTAATGTTTGTATTGTTCACCAAACATATTAAAATATTAGTCTCATACTGTTTCGCCAGAAACAAGGTATATATAGTATAGTTTAAATATTTTAAATCTCCTTATATAATTCAGGTGGCAGACAATCACGCTGAAAGGCTCAGTATGGATTACACAAGAATATAACAATTTGGTTGGTGGAGGAGGGGGGTGTGGCATGCCAGATAAGGAGGTTGCAAAAATGTCATATGTTGAGGTGTATAATGTACGTAAAGCAGCTGCAAATGGATTAATTGGAGAAGTCGAGGAAGAGGAGGCCAAAAAAAGGGGTACTGAATCACCAGATACAAGGTAGTATAGTGTAAATATAAAAATCTCATTATATATTTGAGGAGGAACACACACAGTCAGAGGCCCAGTCTGGCTAAAACCCGAATATGAAAATCCAACAAGTTTACTCTATCAGTAGCGTTCAGCTCTATAGAATGTAGGCTGAATGGTAAATCTCCGTATATATTTCCAGAGTAACACCCACAGTCAGAGGCCCAATGTGGCTAACACCCGAATATGGAAATCAGAAAAATGTACTGTATCAGTTGCGTCCAGCTATACAATGTTGCTGGGAATTTTAAATGTTCGTATATATTTCAGTCTCAGTAAGCCAGTCCAGACTCTCTGCTACAGGAAACTAGATGGATACAAGTACACAATGATAGTACAGTGATTGCATAAATGTTGTGATTCCAAATCACGGTAAAACCTCCCGGTAGAATTCGCAAAGGTGATGCTGACCCTCAATTATTTTGTTTGTGGAGACAGCGAAAACGGTTCTTTGTGAAGAAAGGGTGGCTGTATCGCAGTAGCGTGGATCCCATCACCGTTAGTCATCGCCATCAAATTGTGATGCCAGGACAGATGTAGACATGGTCCTCACTGCCTATCATGATCAGTCTGGTCACTTTTGAGGGCAAAAGACAGAATCCACAGGCCATAGGCGATTCTATTGGATTGGCATGAGAGGAAACATTGAAAAATGGTGCCACGAATGTCAAACGTCTGGGACTAGGAAAAGTGTGAAAGCTGATCAGAAAATGCCACTGCATCTGATTGTGAGTCGACATCCATTAGAAATGGTAGCCATTGATCACCTGAAGGTAGAGCCCAACAGGACAGGCCATAGCTACGTCTTAACCAGCATGGATCAGTTAAAAAAATTTGTAGTGGCTGTCCCTGTGAAGGATTTTACTGCCCAGACTCCACAGCGGTGGAGCAGGGAAAGGTAAGTATTGCGAGTGCTGGGTCTATAAGTAACCAGGTGGGGCCCACTCATGGGCGCCGGCACTGGCACAGGGCCCCTCATAGTACGCCCGTGTGTCTGACGGGCGTACCACCATCAGAGCCACTTTTGGGTACAATGAGGGACCCTGTGGCAGTGCCATCGCCCCAGAGTGGTACCCCCACCTGCTCAGGGCAAAGGCACTAGCCCGGGAGCGCCAGGAGGTTACCCCATCCCTGGGGGGGACAGCACAGATAGAGAGGTGGCCAAAATGACATAGGTTAAGGTGTAGGCTGGACGTTCAGCAGCTGCAAATGGAGGAATTGGATAAGTCAGAGGAAGAGGACAAAGCGAGCCATTTTGCTGACAACCTATGTGTCATGAGGGGAAGGTGGGACAAAATCCTTTGAAACCCATGCATGGTTCATTTTAATAAAGGTTAGATAATCAACATTTTGTGTCGACAGACGGGTCCTACTTTCTGTCAGGATTGATCCAGCAGCACTGAAGACTCTTTCTGATAGCACACTACCAGCAGGGCAAGTGAGCTCCTGTAAAGCATATTGTGCCAATTCAGGCCAGGTGTCCAGTTTACAGGCCAGTAGTCAAAGGGGAATGAACGGTGAGGGAGTACATCGATAGGGGAGGAGAAGTAATTTGTAACCATAGTTGACAACTGCTGTCTCCTGTCTGTTGCTATAGATTGCTGATTACCAGGCGTGTGAGTTGTCCATGTGAAATCAGTCCACAACATGGTCATGAAACCCTTGTCTCCAACGCCACTTCGGCTGTGTGCACCACGAACACCTCTTCCATTTGGCCCTGGACGGATCATGGTAGAACCTGCAACGCTGCTGTTTGCTGGGAATGCCTCTAACAAATGGTCTACCAGAGTTGCTTGTTTGTTGGCCAATATTAGCTTGAGGTTCTCCTGTGGCATGATGTTCTGTAATTTGCCTTTATAGCGTGGATCGAGGATGCTGGCCAACCAGTAGTCATCATCCTTCATCATTTTGGCAATGCGGGGGTCCCTTTTGAGGATCCGCAAGGCATAATCACACATGTGGGCCAATGTTCCAGGTGTCAGTGATGCACTGCCAGCGGTGGGTGGAGGAGCACTTTCTGCCAAATCCACATCCCTCCATTCACGCACAAACCCTGGACCTGAACTTGGCAAGCCAACATTTTCTCTTGCCCACTGAGAAGCATCCTCCTCCCCAACATAATCATCCCCCCCTCCTCCTCCTCCTCCTCTTCCTCTTCTTCCTCCACCTCATCCAGGACAGTTCCCTGAGCAGACAATGGCTGAATGTCATCAAGGCTTCCCTCTTCCTCATCGTCATCCTCCGCTGCATACGCCTGATCCTTAATGTGCGTCAAACTTTGCATGAGCAGACGCATAAGTGGGATGCTCATGCTTATGATGGCATCGTCTGCGCTTACCAGCCATGTGCATTCCTCAAAACACTGAAGGACTTTACAGAGGTCTTTCAGCTTTGACCACTGCACACCCGACAACTCCATGTCTGCTCTCAAACTACCTGCCCGTGGATCCTCCCATAAATGCATTACAGCCTGCCTCTGTTCGCACAGCCTCTCACCTGCATGGTGGAGTTCCACCTTGTTGCAACGTCTATGATTAGGCGGTGCTTGGGGAGGTTGAGCGCTCACTGCAGCTTCTGCATGCGACTGGAGTCTACGGACAAGCGACGGATGTGTGAGCACAGTCTTCGCACTTTATGGAGCAGGGCTGGTAACTCAGGATAATTATTTAAGTAGCACTGCACCACCAGGTTCAAGGTGTGAGCCAGGCAAGGTATGTGTCTGAGTTTTGACAGGGCTATGGCCGCCACAAAATCACGGCCGTTATCACTGACTACCTTGCCTGGCTCAAGATGTATACTGCCCAGCCATCTCTCTGTTTCTCAATGCAAGTATTGGGACAGTACCTCCGCGGTGTGTCTCTTGTCGCGCAAACACATAATTTGTAAAACAGCCTGCTGACGCTTACCACTAGCTGTTCGATAGTGGGTCACCTCGTGTGCAACGCTGGCAGTTGCAGATAGAGTGCTCGTGCAACTGCGCTCTGTTGACGAGCTTTCGCTTTTGGAGGAGGAGCGAACACCTACAGCCAACTGTTCCCAATACCGTGGGCTATGCAGCACTGTCCCACCGCCGCTGTCCCTGTGGAGCCTGCATCCACCACATTAACCAAGTGTGCAGTGATGGACACCCTGGCCATGCCTTCTGGCCTATGCATCTGTTGTGAGGTGAACCTTTCCACTCACTGATTGTTTGAGTGCATGGACAATGCGGTCTTTCACATGAAAGTGGAGGGCAGGGATGGCTTTTCTTGAAAAGAAGTGGAGACTGGGTAGGTCATAGCGAGGGACAGCTTAGGTCATGAGTTCTCGGAACGCTTCGCTTTCAACCAAATGGAAGGGCATCATCTCTAATGAGATCAGTTTTGCAATGCAGGCGTTCAAACCCAGTGTACGCGGATGAGAGGCTGAGTACTTTCTTTTCCTACTCAGAGTGTCTGGTAGGGTGAGCTGGACTTGAGAGCTGCATATGGTGAAACTATCGGTGGACATGACTGACTGAGAGTGGGTTGATGATGGTGGTGGTGATGGCCTAGGTGCAGTCTTTCGTTGCAAAAACATTGTGATTCCCTGACTGCTTTGGCCTTGCGACAACACCTCAACATTTCTTGCTGGTGGTGTGCCAACCGGTGGGCTTACAGTGGGGGAAGCCATGGAGCATTGCTAGCTAACTTCAGTCGGAGCCGGTGCACAAGTGCTACCTGAGTTTTTGTAGTCCATCCACGTTTGCATGTGCATGTTCAGTAAATGTCTAAGAATGCAACTGGTGTTCAAATTTTTGAGATTTTTCCCTCAGCTAAAGGTTCTTAGGCACTTTTTACAGACAACCTTAGCCTCATCAGTAGGATTTTGTTAAAAAAAAGTGCCACACTGGACTCTTCCTACTATGGTATAAATTTTCAGGCCTTGCACGCTGTGCTAATTTGACCATCTGGCCAACCTGTTCTGCAACTCTTTTTTTTTAACACCTTTTTGGACTGCTACGGGCCTGCCAGCTAACCCCAGCTGCGATGTCGATACCTGCTACGGATCCTTCTCCTCTTCTGAGCTAGTGCCAGTGGCACCCTCTTCCACCACTAGATGCCAATCCGGGTAAACAACTGGGTCATCCATCACCTCCTCTTCTATTTCATCTGCACCTTCCTCTGTGTCACCGTGTAAGGTGGTACAGTATGCCGGAAGGGGCACCTGAGTTTCATCAGGGTCACATTCTGGCTCAGTATACTGCGAGGGCAATGTAGTGCTATGCTTGAATGTGGCAGCACAATCATCTAGCAGTGGCTGTGCATCAGTGCACTCAATTCATCTTGGACTGGGAAATTCTGGATTTGACTTGATAACCCAGGCATAGTATGTGAAAAAGCTCCATGGAGAAATCTGATGTGTGGGCTGACGCATCCTTCACTTTTGGTGGGGTGAAGGACACAACGAAAATGGTTGGTCCAGACCAGAAGCCTGCACTGACAACTCAGTGCTTGCAGCTTTTGAAACTTCAGAAGAGGAGGAGATAGAGCTGGAGGCTGTTTTGGCAATGTAAGCCAAAACCTGTTCCTGATGGTCCCTCTTTAAAAGCTGTTTACCTACTCCAAGAAAAGTGAGCCTTCCAGGCCTTCAGGAGCCAGACAATGAGGCAGGCTCAACACCTCCTGCCTTAGGTGCTATTGTGCTTTTGGCACTACCAGCAGATGTAGCACCACCACCACCATCATCAGTAGCAGGTGGCCCCCCACGACCACGTCCGCGACCTCTAACATCATACTTCCTCATGTTTGGGTAAATGTAGCCTAAATAAGAGCAGATATATGGTACTGTATCAGAAACGTACAGCTGTATACGGTGAAGGTGAAAAATTTGAATCTCCGTATAAATAACAGACACAGACTCTCACAGGCTCAGTATGGATTACAGTAGAATTTAAAAAAAAAAAATTGTACAGTCAGAAGCATACAGCTGTATACAGTGTTGTGGGAATTTTAAATCTCCGTTTATATTTCTTCAGTAAGACACACGGTCACAGGTCCAGTCTGGCTAACAGCAGAATATCAAACTCAAGAAAAGTCTACTGTCTCAGTAGCATACAGCTGTATACAGTGTTGTGGGAATTTTAAATCTCCGTTTATATTTCAGCAATAAGACACACGGTCACAGGCCCAGTCTGGCTAACACCAGAATATGAAAATCAGGAAAAGTGTACTGTTGCAGTCGTATACAGCTGTATACAGTGTTGTGGGAATTTTAAATCTCCGTTTATATTCAGCAATAAGACACACGGTCACAGGCCAGTCTGGCTAACAGCAGAATATCAAACTCAAGAAAAGTCTACTGTCTCAGTAGCATACAGCTGTGTACAGTGTTGTGGGAATTTTAAATCTCCGTTTATATTTCAGCAATAAGACACACGGTCACAGGCCCAGTCTGGCTAACAGCAGAATATCAAACTCAAGAAAAGTCTACTGTCTCAGTAGCATACAGCTGTATACAGTGTTTGGGAATTTTAAATCTCCGTTTATATTTCAGCAATAAGACACACGGTCACAGGCCCAGTCTGGCTAACACCAGAATATGAAAATCAGGAAAAGTGTACTGTTGCAGTCGTATACAGCTGTATACAGTGTTGTGGGAATTTTAAATCTCCGTTTATATTTCAGCAATAAGACACACGGTCACAGGCCCAGTCTGGCTAACAGCAGAATATCAAACTCAAGAAAAGTCTACTGTCTCAGTAGCATACAGCTGTGTACAGTGTTGTGGGAATTTTAAATCTCCGTTTATATTTCAGCAATAAGACACACGGTCACAGGCCCAGTCTGGCTAACACCAGAATATCAAACTCAGGAAAACTGTACTGTCTCAGTAGCTTACAGCTGTATACAGTGTTGTGGGAATTTAAAATCTCCGTTTATATTTCAGCAGTAAGACACACGGTCACAGGCCCAGTCTGGCTAACACCAGAATATCAAACTCAGGAAAACTGTACTGTCTCAGTAGCTTACAGCTGTATACAGTGTTGTGGGAATTTAAAATCTCCGTTTATATTTCAGCAGTAAGACACACGGTCACAGGCCCAGTCTGGCTAACACAAGAATTTCCCAACTCAGGAAAAGTGTACTGTCTCAGTAGCGTACAGCTGTATACAGTGTTGTGAGAATTTTAAATCTCTGCATATATTTTAGCAGGAAGACACACGGTCACAGGCCCAGTCTGGCTAACACCAGAATAACAAACTCAGGAAAACTGTACTGTCTCAGTAGCGTACAGCTGTATACAGAGTTGTGGGAATTTTTAATCTCCGTATATATTTCAGCAGGAAGACACACAGTCACAGGCCCAGTCTGGCTAACAACAGAATATCAAACTCAGGAAAAGTGTACTGTCTCAGTAGCGTACAGCTGTATACAGTGTTGTGGGAATTTTAAATCTCCGTATGGATTTCAGCAGGAAGACACACGTCACAGGCCCAGTCTGCCTAACAGCAGAATATCAAACTCAGTAAAAGTGTACTGTCTCAGTAGCATACAGCTATATACAGTGTTGTGGGAATTTTAAATCTCCGTATATATTTCAGGAGTCACAGACCTGGCCATAGGCCCAGTTTGGATAACAGCAGAATATGAAAAGCAGATTCAGTGTACTCTATCAGTAGCGGACAGCTGTTTACAGTCTGTGTGGAATTGTTAATCTCTGTATATATTTCTGGAGTCACACACAGATAGTCAGCCTGTATTTGTCCGTGATACCAGCCGGTACACTGTACTGTGAGGAGCGTACAGCTCTATACGGTGTGGGAAAAATGAACACTCCGTAACTGAAAGAAATTTCACCCTTAGAACTGGCAGGCAGCCTATTAATCAGCTCTGCTGCTCCACACAAGCAATTTCTACACTGTCAAGGGTATGCCACACTAAACAACATCGCTAACGGGATCGCTAAAAAAACGTCACTATTTAGCGATCCCGTTAGCGATGTTGTTGTGTGCGGCATCTGTCAGCGACGAGCTCCCTGCTGAGATCCTGCTGTGATCTCGCTCGTCGCTGGAATCGTTCCGGACCCTATTTTATCGTCGGCGCTCCCACTGGGTAAGTATTATCGCTGTGTGGCACCTTTTATTTAGCGATTTAGTGGTATTTTATACCGCTAAAGTCGTTAAGGAGATCGCTAACCGCGATAGCGTCCTTAACGACATTGCTAAATAAAGCCGCTACTAGCGATATTAAAACGATCCCGCTAGCGATCGCATTAGTATGCGTCTTTATCGTGATCGCTAGCGGGATAGTTTAGTGTGGCAGTACCTTCACTGTCAGGCAGCTCTGCTGCTCCGCCAAATAAATGTCCCCCTTATCACAGGCAGGCAGCCTACTAATCTGCTCTGCTGCTCCACACAAGCAATTTCTACACTGTCCCTGGCAGGCAGCTCTGCTGCTCCACCAAATGAATTTCCCCCTTTTCACAGGCAGGCAGCCTACTAATCAGCTCTGCTGCTCCACACAAGCAATTTCTACAGTGTCACTGGCAGGCAGCCTAAGGCCTCTTTCACACATCCGGTGTGCGTCTGATTTGCCGCAGCGCCGCATCACAAAACCTGATGCGCCGCTTGCGTTTTTTTTGGCATTGACTTGCATTAGCGCCGGATGGCACCGCATGTCAGTGCGTTGTATGCGGTTTTGTCCGGATGCGGCGGAATTGTACATTCCGGCGGCCGGACAAAACGCAGCATGTAACGTTTTTTGGTTTTGCCGGATGGTTTCTGTTGTCTCCGGGCATCAAAAACCATCCGGCAAAAAAACGCAGGCGGCGCAAGCGGCGCATCAGGTTTTCTGATGCGGCGCTGCGGCTAAATGCCGCGGGCGCCGTCAGGCGCACACCGGATGTGTGAAAGAGGCCTAAGAACCAGCCAAAATCCTCCCTTCTCACTGCACAGTCACTGTACAGCTAATCGCTATAAGCACAAGGTAATTTTTTTTTTTTAGGCCCTGCCTAACGCTCTCCCAGCTCAGAAGCACCGCCAGCAACCTGTCCCTACACTGAGTTTGGCAGACGTGAAATGGCAGTCGGCGCTGAGGAATTTTATATGCATTGTGACGCCACAGAAAGCCAGCCAATCGCTGCAATGCCCTTCTCTAAGATGGTGCTGGCCGCTGCCCATGTCATCGCGTTGCCCACAACCTGCGTCCTTGCTCATTGGCCGAGAAAAAGCCATTAAAGTAGTAGGGAAAACCGACTTCGGCAAAATGTTCGCCGAACACGTGACTGACTTCGCGCCGCGGTCGGGATTCGTTTTATGAAACCCGACTTTGGCAAAAATCGGCAATTTTTGAAAATGAACGACCTGTTTTGCTCAACTCTACTGGTAATGCTTTACCTATATGAGATTGGATGCAGAGGCTCCATCAAATGATAATGTCCCAGCATCATGTCCAAGATTTCCCGGAGGGATCTCTGCTTTTCTGGAAGCCTTGCAGATGTTTCAGGATGGTTTATAAGAATGCATTTATTGGGCGGTTGCTACTTTGGCAATCTGGCTACTATTGGACAAATCCATGCATGCTATGGTTTTGCAAATCATTAGCCCCATGGTAATGTCAGACGTAAAGTAGCACCTATCCATTTAAGGTAACCTGTCAGTCCATTGTAACTATCTAAGCTAGTGGTTCTCAACCTTTCTAATGCCGTGACCCCGCAATACAGTTCCTCATGTTGCGGTGACCCCCAAACCAAAAAATAAGTACAGTCCTCCATACAATATTATGGGCACCACATAGTCCTCCATACATTATTATAGGCCAAATATAATGCTCCATAAAGAATATTGGACCCCAAATAATGCTCCATACAGGATACTGGTCCCCATATAATGTTCCATACAAAATATGGAGCTCTCCTCTGCACTGTGCTGCTTTCTGCACTGTTACGGCTCAGGAAAGGGCACTGTGGAAAGACTCCCCATTATCATCATCATTGCCTCCTCATCATCATCATCGCCTCCCCATCATCATTGCCTCCCCGTCATCATTATCATTGCCTGCCCATCATCATTGGCTCCCCATCATCATCATTGCCTGCCCATCATTATTGGCTCCCCATCATCATCATTGCCTGCCCATCATCATTGGCTCCCCATCATCATAGCCTCCCCATCATCATCATCATCATCATTGCCTGCCCATCATCATTGGCTCCCCATCATCATCATCATTGCCTACCCATCATCATTGGCTCCCCATCATCATCGCCTCCCCATCATCATCATCATCATTGCCTACTCATCATCATTGGCTCCCCATCATCATCATCATTGCCTGCCCATCATCATTGGCTCCCCATCATCATCGTCTCCCATCATCATCATCATTGCCTGCCCATCATCATTGCCTCCCCATCATCATCATCTTTGCCTGCCCATCATCATTGGCTCCCCATCATCATCATTGCCTCCCCATCATCATCATCATTGCCGGCCCATCATCATTGTCTCCCCATCATCATCATTGCCTGCCCATCATCATTGCCTCCCCATCATCATCATCTTTGCCTGCCCATCATCATTGGCTCCCCATCATCATCATTGCCTCCCCATCATCATCATCATTGCTGGCCCATCATCATTGTCTCCCCATCATCATCATTGCCTGCCCATCATCATTGCCTCCCCATCATCATCATCTTTGCCTGCCCATCATCATTGTCTCCCCATCATCAACATCATTGCCTGCCCATCATCATTGCCTCCCCATCATCATCATCTTTGCCTGCCCATCATCATTGCCTCTCCATCATCATCTTTGCCTGCCCATCACCATTGGCTCCCCATCATCATCATTGCCTCCCCATCATCATCATTGCCGGCCCATCATCATTGTCTCCCCATCATCATCATCATTGCCTCCCCATCATCATCATCTTTGCCTGCCCATCATCATTGCCTCTCCATCATCATCTTTGCCTGCCCATCATCATTGGCTCCCCATCATCATCATTGCCTCCCCATCATTATCATTGCCTGCCCATCATCATTGTCTCCCCATCATCATCATTGCCTCCCCATCATCATCATTGCTTGCCCAACATCATTGCCTTCCCATTATCATTGGCTCCCCATCATCATCGTTGTCTCCTCACCATCATCACTGCCTCCCCCACAAACCATCATACATACAGCACCACACACATACAGCACCGCAGCACTCTCTCACATACACACACGCAGGCAGACACACACACACACACTGATACACACAGACACATACACCTCACATCTCACCTGTACGGCACCCGCGCTTACTCTCTGCCACAGCCGGCCGCTGAATGATGACATAATCCAGCGGCGCTGCTGTGACAGGAAGCACGGGCGCCCTGCAGGCGCCCCCTGGAGCCCGGAGCTGCGGATGCACGGGGAGAGGTAAGTATTGCGCCGCCTGCTCAGGCCGGGTCCCCCCTCTCCCCGCACAGTGGACTCACCGACCCGCCGCTCAGCTCCGGAGGGTCCCGGCCGCTGCACTGTGCCTCCATGGGAGGAGGAATTGCTGCTGCTGCCACGCCGCCCCCACACACATTCTGCCTGGGGTGGCCCGCCCACGCTTCGCCCGCCCACGCTACGCCCGTCCACGCTACACCGCCCACGCTACACCACTGAGCTAAAGCCATCGGAAATATGTATTTTCCGATGGCTTTAAGCAACCCCTGTGTTTTGGTCGTTCGACCCCCGCCGGGGTCGCGACCCACAGGTTGAGAACCGTTGATCTAAGCCAATGGCATGCCACTATGTTAATATAGTGCTCAAAGGGAATCTGTCAGCAAGATCAACTTTCCCCCTCCTTAACTGCATGAATTGGCATGCAGGTCTTTGGAGTGTAATCCATCAAAATTAGAGGACTGTCCTCCACTCACTGCCAACTTTTATTCCCTTTTATTAACTTGCATTGGGGTCAGGTTTCGGTCGGAACTCCTACTTTTTTGCCGCTAGTTGGACCAATTTTGTCCGACTCGAATTTTGGTAAAGTCGGGTGGTCAGAAACCCAACTCGACCAAAGTCGCTCATCTCTAATCAAAATCTTTAGATCTGTTATATGTTGCTACATTCACAAGTAATTAGCATTTTAACTCATATGCAAATTAAGCGCTAAGTGCTCTGGACATGAAAGTGCACTTTCCAAGCCTCTGCCTCCTGAGCTTGCTTACTCTGATCAGAGCCAAATTCTATAGATTAAATGTTAGCTCACTGTTTCAGTGTTTTGAGGCACCAAGCAAAGAAATCAGACTGCAAGCGCCTATCAATCTAAAATAGCTGCTGTTGGGCAGGAAACAATCCAGGCAGGCAGAGACTCGGGAAGTGCTCTTTCATACCTAGAGCACTTAATAACTCATTTGCATGTGAGTGAAAATGCTATTTCCTCAGGAAGACAGCAACATGTAGAAGATATAAAGGTGTCAATGAATTCATATTTTAAAGAGCTCTATGCCCATATATGTGATTTGAGGGTGGCAAGTAATGTTGCTGACAAATTCCCCTTAACATTTCCCTGGTTAAACTAGCAGCCACAGTATGATGTAGAAAATTGACTCACAAAATCATTAATTACTGATCGATGAAGTCAAGTAACAGTCTCTCTGCTGCAACACCACTCACTTCACTGTAATGCAGTGGTTTACCACCAATTGCCGCAGGCCTCGCAACTGCCTGTAAGTGGGAGAGCCCGGTGTCAGCATCCGCACTCTGCCTGTCAGTGCGAGCAATGATGATGGAGGAGGAAACATCAGCTGACTGTTCCACCCTCATCATTCTACCTCGGCACCTGACATGTCAGAGCAGCAGGCGCGATTACGTAATTATAGCGCACCTACTGTTCTGAGATGTGTGGCACTTCACATCACATGCTCAGGAGACCGGAGCATTGGGTGGAATGAGGAGAGGTGAGTATTCTTTTTTTAGATAGGTTACTGGTGGCCATAATAGAGTATGGAGGGCCATGGGGAGTGCATTATATAGTATGGAGGACCATGGGGGTGCATGATATTATATGGAGGACTATGGGGGTGCATTATATTGCATGGAGGACCATGGGGGGTGCACTATATTGTATGGAGGAACATGGGGGGTGCATTATATTGTATGGAGGACCATGGGAAGTGCATTATATCGTAGAATGTAAGTCCGCAAGGACAGGGTCCTCTCCCCTCTGTACCAGTCTGTCATTGTAAATTTGTTTACTGTAAATGATATCTATAACTTTGTATGTAACCCCTTCTCATGTACAAGCACCATGGAATTAATGGCGCTATATAAATAAATAAATAATAATAATAATAGAGGAGCATGAGAAGTGCATTGCATTGTATGGGGGACCATGAGGAGTGCATTATATTGTATGGAGGACCATGGAGATTGCATTTTATTGTATGGAGGACCATGAGTAGTGCATTAAATTCTATGTAGGACCATGAAAAATATTTAGAATTGAGAGCCTCAGTGGTTGATACCTTTTAATGGCTAACTGAAAAGATGGTAACAAATTGCAAGCTTTCGAGACTACTCAGGTCTCTTCATCAGGCAAAGACTAATAAAACATCTGAAGAATCACATATTTATACACAACACAGCAAAGAAATAATGTAATAGATAAGACAAGTGATGTAAAGCAGAACTGTCAATATGGGAGAGGGATGAACAGTTGTGGCAATAACTATTGGACCAGTTCATAGATAAGGAGTGTGAAACTTTTATTGCCCTCTGATTGGGGTCTGGTAATGTTTTGTGATGCTCCACCGGGCTCTTAGGAGCAAATTCCTTAATTGATGTAAAAGGTCATAAATCCATGCGATATGTTCATTCCAGCATTGAGAGTGTCAAAGGTCATCATCAGTTTGTATTCACAAACTCTCCTGTGTCTCTGAGATGTGAAATTACCTTTCAATACAAGTAATTTCATGTCCATCATACTATGACCGGGGATACAAAAATGTTTGGCCACAGGTAGAGCCATTCTCTTTTCTCTTATTGTGTGGCGATGAGAATTCATCCTTGTTCTCAGTTTTTGTCCTGTTCTCCCACATACAGACCCCCATTTGGACATTTAGTACATATAATTAGGTACACCACATTAGATGTGATGCAGCTGAAAGTACCTGGGATCTTGTAGTCCTGATGTGAGTTGGGGATCTTTATCTTGTCCTTGGTCATTATAAATGGTAGCCCTGATTTAAAAAGGTCTTTCTGAGGCGACCAAGGTGTTCATCTCTGTTCATGGGGTTGGAACATATACGGTTGTATCTGATGGCTTGGCTGTAGATAATAGAGTTTTTTATGTGTTTTGGATGGAAACTGTCCCATTTAAGGTATGTTGCATGGTCGATTGACTTCTGTTACAGGGATGTCTCTATTTCCTTGTTCTTTAGCTTAATGATGGTGTCCGAAAAGTTAATTTCAGTGCTGGAGTAGTTGAGTGTTAAGTTAATGGTGGGATGAAATTAGTTGAACTGTTCGTGGAACGTCTTTAGCTGTGGCTCAGACTCCGTCCAGATGATTAAAATATCATCAATGTAGCGGTGGTCACTTTCAAGCTTGGTCATGTAGGACCATGGGAAGTGTATTATGCTATATGGAGGATTATGGGGGCTAATTATATTATATGGAGGACTCTATGGGGCCCATTATCCTATATGGAAGGCTATGTGGGGTCATTATAATATTTAAAGGGCTACGTGGGTGGCCATTATACTGTTTTCAAGAAATTATACAGTGTAAATGCTTGTGTTGGGTCCATGATACTGTGTGGAAGGCTGTGTAGGGGCCATTATATTGTTTGGAGGGCCAGTGTGGGCCATTATACAGTATGAAGAGGTGTGTGGCCATTATACTGCACGGAGGGCTGTGTGGGGGTCACTGTTGGGGGATCATACTGTGTTGGGGTCACCATACTCTGCCTTGGGAGGTGAAGTGGGGTACAGTAGGGCCATTATACTGTGCATGTGGATGTTACTGTGGAGGAAATCCCCAAGGGGTATTATACTGTGTTTGGAGGGCAAGCTTTTGGCATCATACTTTATGGGAGCAATGAAATAGGAATCTTGGACGTCAGCAGGAGGAAAAATACTATGTAAAGGCTGAAAAGTTGTGAGATATGCTCTTCTGTGACCCGACAGTTCTTTTTTTGGGAGGGGGCTCAAATATAACTTCTGCTATGGGGCCCCATGATTTCTATCTACGCCCCTGCTAGAAGGAGCAGCGTGCATCAGTTTTCTGCCCTTAAACTGCTAATTTAAATAATTGCATCCTGTTGCCTTGTTGACTGAAATTGAGTAGGCTTTTTAACCCTTTCAACCCCGGGCAATTTTCCATTTTTCATTTCCGTTTTTTCCTCCCCTTCTTCAAAGAGCCATAATTATAGTATTTTTCCAGCCATATAGTTGTATGAGGGCTTGTTTATTGATGGATGAGATGTATTTTTGAATGACACCATTCATTTTACCACATATAGTACTACAAAATGGGAAAAAAGTTCCAAGTGCGGTAAAATTGCAAAAAAAAGTGCAATTCCAAAATGTTCTTTTTTTTTTTATTTACCATATTAAATATATGGTAAAACTGACCTGGCAATATGATTCCACAGGTCAGTGTGAGTGAGCAGATACCAAACATGATCAGTTCTTTTTATTTAAGGGGTGAATAAAATTCTAAAGATTGTCACAGAAATTTTTTTGCCCATCACATTCTCATTTTTCAGGATCTAGGGCTGTATGAGGGCTTATTTTTCGTGCCCTGAGCTTATGTTTTTATTGATACCATTTTGGGTATCATGTTTTGATCACCTTTCATTGCATTTTATTGCAATGTTGCGGTGTCCAAAAAACGTAATTCTGAACGCAGCAATAACAAAAATGTGTATTTTTTATTTTTTAATTGTATTTTTAATGGGACAAAAGAGGGGGTGATTAAACATTTTTTTGTTTTTTTATCATTTCAAAACCTTTTTTTTACTTTCTACTGGCTCTGGGGCTGTGACAGTAAATACGAGATATGCGAGGCGAGTTGCGGAGTATCAAGGAGACCTCCGCTAAAATTTCCACGCCTGTCCTCATGTCCCGATGTGAAGTGATTTTGGAGCAGGAAAGCTGCAGCCCATCAGTAGAACACGTGGCTTAAATCTGGACCTGCGGTGGAAGGTGACATATACTGTATAGTGGGTACGGAAAGTATTCAGACCACTTTAAATTTTTCACTCTTTGTTTCATTGCAGCCATTTGGTAAATTCAAAAAAGTTCATTTATTTGTCATTAATGTACATTCTGCACCCCATCTTGACTAAAAAAAAGCAGAAATGTAAAAATTTTTGCAAATTTATTAAAAAAGAAAAACTGAAATATCACATGGTCATAAGTATTCAGACCACTTTACTCAGACACTCATATTTAAGTCACATGCTGTCCATTTATTTGTGATCCTCCTTGAGATAGTTCTACTGCTTCATTGGAGTCCAGATGTGTTTAATTAAACTGATAGGACTTCATTTGTAAAGGTACACACCTGCCTATATAAGACCTCACAGCTCACAATTCATGTCAGACCAAATGAGAATCATGAGGTCAAAGGAACTGGCCAAAGAGCTCAAAGACAGAATTGTGGCAAGGCACAGATCTGGTCAAGGTTACAAAAGAATTTCTGCAGTACTCAAGGTTCCCAAGAGCACAGTGGCCTCCATAATCCTTAAATGGAAGAAGTTTGGGACCATTAGAAGTCTTCCTAGACCTGTCCGTCCAGCCAAACTGAGCAATCGTGGGAGAAGAGCCTTGATGAGAGAGCTAAAGAAGAACCCCAAAATCACTGTGGCTGAGCTCCACAGATGCAGAAGGGAGATGGGAGAAAGTTCCACAAAGTCAACTATCACTGCAGCCCTCCACCAGTCAGGCCTTTTAGACAGAATGGCCCGACGGATGCCTCTCCTTAGTGCCAGACATGTGAAAGCCTGCATAGAGTTTGCTAAAAAACATATGAAGGAATCCCAGACTATGAGAAATAAGATTCTCTGGTCTGATGAGATGAAGATAGAACTTTTTAGTGATAATTCTAAGCGGTATGTGTGGAGAAAACCAGGCACTGCTCATCACCTGCCCAATACAATCCCAACAGTGAAACATGGTGGTGACAGCATCATGTTTGGGGGCGTTTTTCAGCGGCAGGGACAGGACGACTGGTTGCAATTGAAGGAAACATGAATGCAGCCAAGTACAGAGATATCCTGGATGAAAACCTCTTCCAGAGTGCTCTGGATCTCAGACTTGGCTGAAGGCTCACTTTCCAACAAGACAGTGACCCTAAGCACACAGCTAAAATAACAAAGGAGTGGCTTCAGAATAACTTTGTGACCATTTTTGACTGGCCCAGCCAGAGCCCTGACCTAAACCCAATTGAGCATCTCTGGAGAAACCTGAAAATGGCTGTCCCCAGCTTTCACTTTCCAACCAGACAGAACTGGAGAGAATCTGCAAAAAAGAATGCAGAGGATCCCCAAATCCAGGTGTGAAAGACTTGTTGCATCATTCCCAAGAAAACTCATGGCTGTACTAGCTCAAAAGGATGCTTCTACTCAATACTGAGCAAAGGGTCTGATTATTTATGACTATGTGATATTTCAGTTTTTCTTTTTTTAATAAATTTGCAAAAATTTCTACATTTCTGTTTTTTTCAGTCAAGATAGGGTGCAGAGTGTATATTACTGAGAAAAAAAATGAACTTTTTTGCATTTACCAAATGGCTGCAATGAAACAAAGAGTGAACAATTTAAAGTGGTCTGAATACTTTCCATACCCACTGTATTGCGGGACTGCATAAGCTGGGAGAGAAGGAGAAATGGACGTCCATTAAACTAACATGCTCAACATCAAAGAGAACACTGTGGGCTACCGGGTCCCAGAAGGTAGAGATGAAGTCTCTCAAGATATTGTCTCTGATAGACCCATTACCTGGGCAAGGTATCCGCTGCTTGATGAACAGGAGGCCCCAGGAATACACTATGCCTGAAGAATTCCTTCAGATTCACTTTCCTTAAGTCATCCACTCCAAGAAAGAACCCACCATTCGACTAGTGGCGGCCAAGCAACTGCCCATTCCAGTGACTGAAGTAGTGTGGATCTCAGTAAAGGCCCCGTTACACGCTACGATATTGTGAACAATATCGTTGCAACGTCACCGGTTTGGTGACGTTGCAGCAATGTCGAAACAACATCGTTGCGTGTGACACGTAGTAACGATCAACTATCAGTCAGCTGATCGTTAATCGTTGCAGAATGTACTGGACCATAAATCTATTGTTGGTCTCCCGCTGGGCAGCACACATCGCTGCATGTGACAGCGGGAGACCAACGATCAGCGAGCTACCAGCGCCGTACAGCAGACGCTGGGAGCTGGTATCCAGGGTAAACAGCGGGTTACTATGCGTTGCGCGGCGCTTAGTTACCCGCTGTTTACCCTGGATACCAGCGTGCTCGCTGGTCCTGATCGCTTATGAGTCTGCCTATGTGACAGCTCACCAGTGATCAGCTAGCAATGTCCCAGCGATCCCATCCACATCAGATCATTGGTGGGATCGCTGTGACATTGAAGCGTGTAACGGGGCCCTAAGTCTGAGCCAAAAAGAGCTTGGCCGAAAAGGGATATTGTTGATAAAGAGTTTTGGAGGAAGAGGACCCATCATGACCCTGGGGATGAATATGTTGAAGGTAGTAGGGTAGTTCCTGCCTGGTGGCCCAGACTGAAACAGTTGGTCCAATTGCCACTCATAACCAAGCCAGCAAGAAGTTATTCAGGCAGCTTGTATGGGTCAGAAAAATTCAGAAATTACTTTCTGCCTCCCAGCGCCTTAGCAAATTGCTGATACCCCAGGAAGCCATGGTGCCCTTACCAGCAGTGAAGACTGTGCTCACTCTGCCAATACTTGGTCATTCATCCTAAGGGGTGGATATTAGGGTTGAGCATTCCGATACCGAAACCCGGTTCCGATACCTGAAATCCAATGTAAGTCTATGGTAACAAAATATCGGAAGTACTTCCGATACTTACTTCCGATATTTTTTCCCATAGACTTACATTGGATTTCAGGTATCGGAAGTATCGGAATGCTCAACCCTAGTGGATATCCAAATTGAGCCTGTAGATGGAGAAGAAGCAATCTCCGGACTAATGGTTGTTCTTACTTTGGCCATCGTTTGGCAGGAATGGTGTACTGGAGCAAACGTGAGTATCAAGAATGTCCAAATATTAATGTAAGATCTCCTACTCATCCCAATCTAATAACACACATGCAGATGATCTGTTCCAAGTCACTCAAGTGGGCACAAAGAGAGATGTGGATGAATAACTTGAAGGTGACAAGATTCCAGACTTCATGCAGTTTTCCGTGGCTATAATAGCTGGTCAAGAGTCTAGAGTGGAGTCCAGACCCACCCGGATCGCCCCATAGATGATTGGGTACACCTACAGCAGTCTGATCCTAAATTAGCAGAGCTGAGGAAATGGGTCACCCTGGGATAAATACCAGACCAGGAGGACAGGACTACTCTACCAGCAAGCACCCTGCAGTGTTTTGGACTTTTGACTTTCAGGCTCCATATCTTACCATCCACTACTGCTTTGATCGTGAGACTTCCATCATTTCATAGACAATCAGCTTAGCTATCTCATACATAAATTTGACTGGCAACTATTTTGTACATGACTAGTTATGCAGATTCTTCTCATGTCACTGGATTGTTATTGTTTTGCGCCTAAAAATCTAAATTTTAATTTTTATTATTTTGTTAGTAGTTTGTAAATCCACCTTTGGCTTTCAACACTGCCTAACATTGTTATCCTTTTGCTCATCAGGGTAAATATATCACTAAAACCAACTATAAACGCCACACCATCTGCCCTTATGAAACATGACCTATACCATTGCTGTCTCCTCTCTATTTTCCCATTACACTTTTTACTGTACATCTGCACACTGTGCCACCGTCATGCTAACCTCTCCATATTGTGTGCCCATTTCATGCTCACTATGTCCTCATATTGCCCACCATGCTACCCTCTTTAAACTGTAACCACTCCTCGCACTGTCTCCCTACACAGTATGATATTCACCACAGCCACCCATGTCGTATGATAACCACAAAAAAAACCCAATATATAGTATGGTCACCACAGCTGCTCATATATCGTATGATGTCCACCACAGCCCCTCATATAAAGTATGATGTCCAAAACAGCCCCCAATATTTAATATGATGGCCCCCATGGTACCACCTTCAGTTTTATGGCCCTCACAGGATCCCACACAGTATGATATCCACCAAAGCCCCCTATCCTTTATTGTCACCACAACCTGCAGTATAATGTCCTCCAAAGTCCCATATACACTCATGGCTGAAAGTGTTGGCATCCTTGAAATTGTTCCAGAAAATGTATTGTGTAATGTAAAAAGTATTTCTCCTAGAAAATTATTGCAATTACACATACTTTGCTATGCATATGTTCATTTCCTTTATGTGTATTGGAACAACACAAAGAAACGAGAAAAAAAGGGAAATTGAACATAATTTCACGCAAAAACTCAAAAAATGTGGGGACAAAATTGTTGACACCTTTCCAAAATTGCGAATAAACAACTTTGTTTCAAGCACGTGATGCTCGTTCCAACTCACCTGTGGCAAGTAACATATGTGAGCAATATAAAAATCATGCCAGAAATCAGATTTAAAGTGGAGAAGTTGATGCAATCTTTGCACTGTGTGTCTGTGTGCTAAACCAAGCATGAATAACAGAAAAAGGAGAAGAGAGCTATCTTAGGACTTGAGAACCAAAATTATTGAAAAATATCAAAAATCTCAAGATTACAAGTCCATTTCCAGAGATCGTGATGTTCCTTTGTCCACTGTGCGTAACATAATCAAGAAGTTTACAACCCATAGTTTACAACCTGTAGCTAATCTCCCTGGACATGGATGGCAGAGAAATAATTGATGAAAGGCTGCAATGCAGGATAGTCTGGATGGTGGATAAGCAGCCCCAATCAAGTCAAAGAGAAATTTAAGCTGTCCTGCAGGCTCAGAGTGCATCAGTGTCAGTGCAAACTATCCGTCGACATTTGAATGAAATAGCACGCTTTGGCAGTAGACCCAGGAGGACCCCACTGCTGACACAGAGGCATAAAAAAGCTGGACTGCAGTTTTCCAAAAAGTTTGTGAGTAAGACAGTTCTTCTGGGAAAGCATCTTGTGGACAGATGAAACAAAGATAGAGCTTTTTGTTAAAATACATCATTCTACTGTTTACCAAAAATGGAATGAGGCATACAAAGAAAAGAACACAGTACCTACAATAAAAAAAGGTGGCAGTTCAATAATTGTTTTGCTGACTCTGGAACTGGGTGCCTTGATTGTGTGGAAGGCATCTTGAAATCTGAAGATTAGCAAAGAATTTTGAGTAGGAATGTAGCGCCCAGTGTCATGGGTCATACAGTTGTAGGAGGACGGAGCTCAGGGGATAAAACGCTGCAATGCCTGAACAAAATCTACAGCAGCCGTGACAGTTTATGGCAGCCATTTGTACCAGCAAGGCCCAGACTCCGACGACGACTGTCAAGCACCGAAGACCAGAGCTACGCCAGTCAAGGTGCTGACTTCACCCATTGACAGTCAAGCAGCGAAGACCCAAAAAAAAGCCGGTCCTGATTCTAATGAACCAAATCAATAGCCGAGGTCTACCCCCCATCAATATAGACCAAGGTGACACTCGTCGGTGATCAAGTACAGAAAAAGCCCTGAGGATACCAAGCCAGAGACCCGTGCTTGGGCCGGTGATTGTAGGAGATGTGTGTTCTGTGGGATGGGCCATCATTTTCAGCAGACTTATGATACATGGAAAGAGGGAGTTCTGTGGACCAGACGATGTCCAGCTGACGCTAGAGCGGCCCAGAGAGAACTAATTGACTTTGTTAGGAAAACGTGTGGCTAGTGTAACGTAGCTATGGCCCTTGTCGGGCCCAGAAAACCGTGAAAGTTCTTAGAGACTGTTCCTGCCAATTACAATGTTTACCCCTCTGCCAACTAGAATTAGGTTGGACTGTATTCCCTGAGTTTATCCTGACATTCCCCATTGTACATTAACCAATATATTACAGTTTATATAATTGCTTTGCCAATAATTCTTTTATTCATTTTATTCCGTTTAACAAATAAAAGTAGATTGTTGTTCCGCCTGGTGTCTCCGCTGTTGCTTATAGTTCACCTGCTTACAGAGTGATGGGTCTTCCAGTGAGTCCGGATCTAAATCCCATTGAAGACTTGCAGAGAGATCTTAAAATTGTTGAAGGGAGAAGGCACCCCCTTCAAATATGATGAGACCTGGAGAAGTTTGCAAATGAAGAGTGGTCCAAAATTACAGTTTAGAGGTGTAATAAGCTTGTTGATGGTTATAGGAAGCGATTGATTGCAGTTATTTATTACAAAAGGTGTCAAACCAAATATTCAGTTGAAAGTGACAACAATTTTGTTTGGCATTCTTTTGGGCTCTTGGAGTTTTATGAGAAACTGTATTTTTTGTGTTTTTCCAATACACACAAAGGAAATATACATGTGTATAACAAAACGTGCAATTTAAATAATTTTATGGAGAAATACTTCATTTTCTAGAACAATTTTAAGGGTATCAATGCTTTTGGCCATGACTGTATGGTATGGTCACCGCAGTACCTTATATACTTTGCCTTCCCCACACAGCCCTTCGTTTGCTTTTCTCTGCTCAGCCACCCTCATTTGCTTTCCCTCCAACACAGCCCCTCATTTCATGTACTATGCACAGCACCTCATTCCATGGCTCTCGCACAGCCCCTTATTTAAAGGCTCTCCGCACAATGCCTTATTTCATGGCCCTCCGACACAGCCCTTCATGTCATGGCTGCTCGCACAGCACATCATTAATTTGCCCTCCCCACACAGCCTCTAATTTCATAGCCCACTGTACAACCCCTCATTAAATGGCCTCCTCATACAGCCTCTCATTTCTTGGCCCCCAGTAGAGCCCCTCATGGAATGCCACACTGCACAGCCCCTTATTAAGTGGCCCACACACAATCTTTCATTTTTCATCCTCAGTACAGCCCCTCATTTCATAGCTCCATGCATATTTCCTTATCTCATGGCTCCCCCCACACAGCTCCTTGTCACATGACCCCCACACAACCTCTCATTTCATAGCTCCGGCACAGCCCTTCATTTCATGACCCCCCTGCACAGCTCCTCTTTTCAGGGTCTCATAAACAACCCTTCATTTCATGTTTCCCTGCACAGCCCCTCATTTTAAAATCCCATGCATAGCTTCTCATTTCATGCCTTCCTCCCTGCACAGCTCAATTCATGGTCCCCCACACAGCCTTTCATTTCATAGCCCCCACGCAGCAGATAATTATATTGCACCCTGCACAGTTCCTCATCTCATGGCCCTCTGCACAGTCCCTCATTTCATGGTGCCCAGCATAGCACCTCATTTCATCGCCCCAGCAAAGTCCATCATTTCATGGCTTCCCACACAGCCACTCAATTTATAGCCTTCACACAGCCACTCATTTTATGGCCCCCTTGCACAGTACATCATCTCATAGTCCTTCAAGCATCCTCACATTTCATGTCCTCCCTATCAGCCCCTCATTTCATGGTCCCATTCTGAGCCCCTCATTTCATGTACAATGGACAGCACCTCATTTCATGGCTCCCGCACAGCCTCTCATTTCATGGCCCCTGGACAGTACCTCAAATCATGGTCCTTCACACAGCCTCTCATTTCATTGCCTCCCACACAGCCCCTCATTATATGGCCCCCGCACAACCCCTCATTTCATGGCTCCATAACAGACAATCATTTCATGGCCTCCCTGCACAGCCCCTCATCTCATGTTACTTCGCATAGCCCTTCATTTAATTGCCTCCCACATAGCTATTTTGTGGCTTTCCGCACAGTCCTTCATTTCATGGCCTCCAAAACAGCCCCTCATTTCATGATCCCATACACACCCCCTCATTTCATATACTATGCACAGCACCTCAATTCATGGCTCCCACACAGTCCCTCGTTTCATGGCCCCCCGTAAAGCCTTTCATTTCATAGCTCTCCCACACAGCCCTCATTTGATGGTCTCTCGCACAGCCCCTCATCAAATTGCCGCCGCACACAGCCTCTTATTTCATGACAGCAGCTCATTTCATGGCCCTCTGCACAGCCCCTCATATCACAGCCCCAAGCACAGACTCTCATTTCATGGTCCCATGCACAGCACCTCATTTTATGTTCCCACACAGCCTATCATTTCACAACCCCATGCAAAGCTATTAATTTCATATCTCCCTGCACAGCCCCTCATTCCATAGCTGATTATTTCATGGCCCTATGCACATCCCCTAATCTCATGGTTCTTTGCACAGCCCCTCATTTCATTGCCCCCCCCACACAGTCCCTCATTTTGTGGCCTTCAGCACAGCCCCTCATTTCATGGCCTCCTGCGCAGCCCCTTATTTCATGGTTCCATTCATAGGACCTCATTTATGTACTATACATAGCACCTCAATTCATCCCCCCACGCCAAGCCCTTTATTTCATGGCCCTCCCACACAGCCCCTCATTTTATTTCCCCTTGTACAGCCCTCATTTTATGGCCCCATGCATATTCCCTTATTTCGTGGCCCCCCTGCACAGCTTCTTGTCTCATTGCCCCTCCACACAGTCTCTCATTTCCTGGCCTCCCACAAAGCCCCTGGTTTCATAGCTCCCGCACAGCCACTCATGTTATGGCCCCATGCACAGCCCCTCATTTCATGTTCCTCCCACATAGTCCCTCAGTTCATAGCCCCTACATAGCTGGTCATTTCATGGCCCCCCTGAACAGTGCCTTATTTCATGGCACTACACAAAATCCCTCATTTCATAACTTTTGCACAGCCACTTATTTCATGGCTCTTCGCACAGCCCCTCATTTCAGGGTTCCCTTTACAGCCCCTCATTTCTTGTCCCCCTATATAACCACTCATTTCATGCCCCCTAGTACAGTTCCCCATTAAATGGCCCCCACACAGCCCCTTATTTTATCACCCCCCCGTGCAGCCCCTCATTTCAAGGCCCTACCACACAGCTACTTGTCTAATTGCCCCTCACAGCCCTTTGTTTCATGCCACCCATACAACCTCTCATTTCGTGGCCCCTTGAACAGCACCTCATTTCATGGCGCCACACAAAGCCTCTCATTTTGCGGCCCTTTTGCACAGCCCCATATTTCATGGCCCCCACACAGCCGGTCATTTCATGTCACCCTGCACAGCTCCTCATCTCATAGCCTTTCCCACAACCCTTCATTTCATGGCCTCCTGCACAGCCCTTCATCTCAGGGTCCTTTGTACAGCCCTTCATTTCATGGCCCCTTGCACAACCCCTCATTTCATGGCCTTCTGTACAGCCTCTCATTTCATGGTCCCATGTACAGCCTCTCATTTCATGGCCCCCTGTACAGCCCCTCATTTCAGGGCCCCCCTGTACAGCCCCTCATTACATAGCCCCCACACAGCTGTTCATTTCATGGCACCCTGCACAGCTTCTCATCTCATGATCCTCCTCACAGACCCTCATTTCATCCTCACATAGCCCCTTTTTTCACAGCCTCTCACACATCCTCTCATGTCATTGGCCCATGCACAACCCCTCATTTCATGGCCTTGTAAGGAGGAGGGTCGGGCCATGGGTACCTGTTCTGTGCCGGGTCCGGAACTGTCGGAACTGTCTCCTCTGTTGTCCGGGGGAAGGAATAAGAGACCAGACAAACCTTTGCACCAGGAAGCAGGGGGCATGGCTAAGCGGCAGCAGCCACAGCGCATGGAAGCAGTCAGTTTTGGCAGGAGCAGATAGCGCGCAGCAAGGAGAGAGGAGTGCTCTGTCCCTCGAGGACCGACATTGCGCCGGCCTGCATTTGTGTACCCCCGCCGCCACCAGTGAGGTTTTGAGAGAGAGAAGTGCAGTGTACCCAGTGACTACCAGAGAGCAAGGTGCAGCATGCTCCGTGTCCGTGAGTACAGCGAGCAGGCCACCTAACAGAAATCGGTTACGGGACAGATGTTTACACCCGGAGTTGCCAGTATATACTTGCCAGTCTACATTGGACCCGGATAGTGCTGTGGCCTTCTCTGTCTCAGCTGCATAAAACTATGGACTAGGAAGGTACCGGAGACTGACAGCTGCCACCAGAAGATGGATCGTTGTTGCTCACAGGAACTTGTTGACCAGCACCATGCCAGCCATCGTGCCGCCATTGATTTCCCTGCAGCTCCCACAGCCTGAGGAACTACTGACACAAACTGCCCAAAGAACTGCCCTTATCTTATCCATTGTTGTCTTGACCCTGCATTACCTTTTCAATTGAACTGTTTATTCCTCATTTAACTGCTTATCTCCCTGCAGTACTCCTCCTTCGAGATGGTCTCCACAAAGCCCTCCCCTTGGGCCTCTCCGGTGAACCCCATTAGATTGGCGCCTCTGTGCTTCCACCTGAATGCCACCTCCCAGGGTGTATGGTCGAGTTCCAGCGGCACCGCCAATTGGTCCCCGAAGCTAGATGTCTGGTCCCAGACTAGGCGATCACAAGCCTGGCCTGGTCTAAGGGCTGATGGGGTTGGCAATATGCCTACTAAAGTCTCCTCGGCCACCGGGGCAGGGTAGAAAACAATACCTGCATCAGATGTTTCTCCTGTGCCAGACTCCTCCTCCGCTGGGGTCTGGTGGTTGGTCACGAGGCCGCCCACCGCTCACATACTTTCTCCAATAAGGCCTCCTTCCAGGCCATGATCGTGGTGATCTGTGACCACAGGAGCTGGTGGCTCAGCTCCTCCACCTCTGCCCCAAGGAACTCCGGGTCCACAGCATGCAGCGGGTCCTGGAGTTTTTCCCGTTGGTTGGGGGAGTCCTCCACTTCCACCCCATGCTCCGGGTAACCACCGCTCGCCATCTTGCTTGCCGGGTCATTCCTTGTTGAGACCACGTGTAGTTCCACTCTCTCCTTCGTGGACGGTTCCTTCTTTTCCTTATCCCGCCATCCCAGACCAGGAGGGGGATCTCCCGGGCTGACGGACATGTTCTCTTTGCATAGAAGTAATTATGATGGGCGGCCATGATTTTCGCACCTTTGTTCCAGGTTCCGCCCATGACGAAACGCCCATCGCTTCCGGCACGCCATGTGACACCGTAATGGCGACAATTTCACAGTTCTATAATGTTTCTGGCACACAGTACCCGGCGATGCCAGGCCATGTATCCTGTTCGAAACGCCAAAATGGAGAGCCCCCAAGGGCCGTGGCGTACTCGATACAGGGCCGTCGGTTCTTAAAGGGGAAGTGTCACGGCAGCAGTGACCCGGTCCATGGCCCTGGGCGTCCAATAAAAAAAATTATGAAAATGTAAAAATAAAAGTTATGGGGGATAGGGGAATAGTTTGTGATGCCACCCGTGGTATTTGGCAATAAAGGTGTTAGCCAACGCTGCTTCAGAATCCGCTGGGGCTGTTGGTGATGCAGCAGAGTTGTTATAGCTCTCCATAGGAAGAGCTAGGCTCCAGGGCAGCTGTATGTATTAAAGATAATGATGGTGGTTGTAGTGTAAGGCAGGTGACGCAGTAAATAAATCCGAGGACACAGCGGAGTGCAGTCTTCACACTTTTTACTTACAGTTCTTCCAGTTACAATCCCCAGCCAGGGGTGCTGTGTCCTCCGGGTTGGTGGTCCAGACAGCTCTCAGGTAAATTGGGCTACACCGTGTCAGAACACAATGAGCAGTGCCGTGTGGCTTTGGCGGAGGATTTGAATCCCACGCCTCTCAAAGCCACGCGGTACTGCTCATTGGCTGAGCCGCCCCTGGCTGCGCGGCTTTGGCGGGGGATTAAAAACCCGTGTGGCACTGTTCATTGGCTCAGCCAGCGGGGCGGAGGATTTGAATCCCACGCGGTACCGCTCATTGGCTGAGCTGCCGCCGGCAGCCATGCTCCATTACACAGATAGACAGATAGATAGATAATAGATAGACAGATAGATAGATAGATATAGATAGATAATAATATATAGATAGATAGATAGAAGATAGACAGATAGATAGATAATAGCTAGATAGACAGCTAGATAAAAGATAGATAATAGATAGATAGATAGATAATAGATAAATAAATAGATTGATAATAGATAGAAGATAGATAGATAGAAAAAAGATAGGTAGATAGATAGATATATAGATAGATAGATAGATAATAGAAAGATAGAAGATAGACAGATAGAAGATAGATAGATAATAGATAGATAGATAATAGATAGACAATAGATAGATAGATAAATAATAGACAAATAATAGATAGATAGATAATATACAGATAGATAGATATGATATAGATAGATAGATAATAGATAGATAATAATAGATGCCAAAAAACATCCCATTAAAAAGGAGTGGGTCTACTAGACTTGGATGCCCATACACTTAGTGTATGTGCTGGCAAACATTTCCCCTGTGGGGTACAACTCAACCTTTTTCAGAACAAGTTTTTTACGGACAGCCTAACCACCCATCCTTGTTAATAATGCGACACTGGCTGTTGCTGTATGGAACACGTAAACCCTTTTGATCTAGTGGCGGTGGATGATCAGATGTGGAGGAAGGCCTGATGAAAATACAGTCCCAATTTGTAGAAGCGGGTCTCCTAGACTTGGAATGCCCATACACTTAGTGTATGGGCTGGCAAACATTTCCCCTTGGGTGTGTTTTTTTTTTCTATTTTGGTGACGGGCATCATAACACCCTTGCCAAAACATAGAGTGGCCGGAGTATGACTGAATACGTTCACCCTGGTGTTCAAGTGGTGGTAGACGGTGAGGATGAGGAGAAGGAGGAGGAGGACACCAAATAGCCAAAATCATGAAGCGTATATCCATGTTTGGTTGTGAAGAGGTGCATGGGAATACACTTCCCAAAAAATCACTACATTGGAGTTTGTACTTCGCTGTCATCATTTGGTGGTGTCGAGAAGTCAGGCCCAATCCATCCCTTGTTCATTTTTATAAGAGTCAGCCAGTCTGCATTTTCCATAGAAAGGTGAGAGCGCTTATCTGTGATAATGCCACAAGCAGCACTAAAAACCCACTCGGACAAAGCAGCAGGGCAGGCCAGGACCTCCAAGGCGTAGAGTGCCAGCTCATGCCATGTGTCCAGCTTGGATACCCAATAATTAAAAGGCACAGAGGAATCATGGAGGACGTTGGTACGGTCAGCAAGCTACTCTCTCAGCATCTTAGAGAAGATTGCATTCTTTGTGAGATTACCCCACGCCTCAGTGCATGGGCGATGGGAGGGTCTTAGAAAACTGTCCCAGAACTTTGCCAGTGTTCCCCTGCCTCTGCTGGAGTAGACTTGTGTATGTCTCGCCTGTCCTGCTTGGTTGGCCAACGAACTGTTATCTTTGCCCCCAGCGTTTTGAGATGGGAATTTTTTTTAATAAGTCTGCAACAATGGCCCTATGGTACTGCATCATTTTGGTACAACTGTCTGCCTCTGGAACAAGAGATTGAAAGTTATCCTTGTACCGTGGGTCTAAAAGTGTCACTATCCAGTAATGACTGGTACCCAATATTTTGACAATACGATGGTCACGGGAAAGGCAGCACAACATAAAGTCAGCCATGCGTGCCAGACTGGTAACAGGCAAGACTTCCGTGTCCTCACCAACAGGAGGCCTGATCAAGATGTCCTCCTCCTTCTCCTCTTCCTCTTCCTCTTCTTCCCTGTCCTCAGGCCATCCACGCTGAACAGACGTTATGACAGTTGTGTTTGTAGTCCCGTCTATAGCGTATAAAAGTAGCTCCTGTTCTACCTCCACCTCATTGTCAACCAATCCACATTGGGATGATACGAGGCTGGGCTGTGTGTAATCACCCTGTATGGTTCATTGATCCATGTCCTCGTGCTCCACCTGCAATGCCTCCTCTTTCATTATGAGCAGAGAGCTTTTCAGAATGCAGATGAGTGGGATAGTGACGCTAAATATTGCATCATCGCCGCTCACCATCTTGGTGGACTCCTCAAAGTTTTGGAGGATGCTACATATGTCTGACATCCATGTCCACTCCTGAGGTCTTATGTGTGGAGTCAAACCTGACAAACGACAGCCTTGTTGATGCTGGTATTCAACAACTGCCTGCTTCGGCTCACAAATCCTTTCTAACATATACAGAGTAGAGTTCCAACGCGTGGGGACAGTACACACCAGTCGGTGAGCCGGAATCTGCAAACGCTGCTGAAGCACGGCAAGGGTGACTGAAGCTGTAGCTGACTTTCTAATATGTGCACACAGGCAGCACCGGATAGCTTTTTAGAAAATGTTGTGTCATATCGCCTCGCCTCAAAGCCGCCACCAGGTTCCTGCCATTGTTACACACAACCATGCCTGGCTGGAGATTTTAAGATGTCAGCAACACATCTGCCTGCTCTTTCAGAGCTGTCAACAACTCTTCAGCATTGTGGGTTTGTCACCTAAGCAAATTAGCTTCAGCACAGCCTGTTGTCGCTTTGCTTTGGCAGTACTGCAGTGCTTCCAGCTTGTGACTGAAGTGCTCATTTCTGACATGGAGGCTGAAGAGGAGGAGGTGCAGGAGCTGTGCACAGTGGGGGCAACCGTGATTGACGTAGGGCCCGCAATCCTTGGTGTCGGGAGAACGTGTTCCATCCCAAGGTCTGACTGGGTCCCGGCTTTCACTATGTTAACACATGTTTCATAATACCTATAACTACCATTAGGGGTCATTTTGACCCTCATTCAAAAGTACTGACTCTGGAGTAAAAATAACTTTTTTGTTGCCAACAAATTAAAGAAAATTTATTTTAACTTAGTAGGAACAGTGTTAAGATCAAGTACAGCAGTTTAAACGAATTTTCCTTGCCGTACATGTTGTTGACATAGTAGGACGTCCATCATCCTCTCCAGAATCTTCGGTATCGTCAATTATATCACTGTTACTGCTTGAATCTGATTCTTCGGAAATATCATGAGGAAAATATTCTTCATCAGACTCTGAGTCTATTTGTTCATGATTTTCTTCTTCTGACTCATTTTCAGATAAATTCTGAAGACATTTCAAAATTTCATCACTTGTCAGACCCCTCTGCTTACTCATGCTTCAAATATACGTCGAAAAAGGGACTTGTAAGATCGCAGAAATAATAAAACGACACTGCACAAACATGCAGACTTGTAGCTTCAACTGTAATGTTTGCTACTGAAGTGCAGACAGAAATTGCTACAAGAGACATGAATCAAACATGTTCAGACAAGTTTAGACAAAACAAAATGCTGAATCATCCCTGATATGCAAAGATACAATTACACTCTACAACTAGGGAGAAGCACTGTGATTTTCTGTACTCTGTAATATTAGGTGACTTGCCTACTACTACTTTTACGTATGGGGTCAAATTGACCCCTTCAGTACTTATAGTTATGAATTGTAAAATCCGGGCCCCTGAAAAAGTTACAGTTCATTTTTGTGTCCTAAATTATACACTACCATGAATAAATAAAAGTCACAAAAAGTCAGAACTCATTTGTTAAAATTTTAGAAATTATAGGAAAAAGAAATAGCAAAAGGGTCAAAATGACCCCTCCGGTAGTTCTAGTGTTAACCCAGTGTGCTGTCAGCGAGATGTACCCTCCCTGGCCACAAGCACTTGTCCATGTGTCCGTGGTGAGGTGTACTTTCCCAGTAACTGCATTGTTGAGGACACGGGTAATGTTGTGGGACACGTGCTTGTGTAATGCTGAGATGATACAGCGGGAGAAATAGTGATGGCTGAGGACAGAGTACCTTGGGACGTCCGCCGCCATCAAGTTGCGGAAAGCTTCTGTCCTAAATGGCAACATTTCGACTGCAAGCAGACGAGAAATATGAGAATTGAGTACTGTGGCCTGTTTAGCTTTGACTGTGTATTTCCGCTTACGTTCCAGTGACTGGGGTATGGACAACTGAAGGCTGCGCTGGGACAAGGACATGGATGTGCTTGATGATGGTGCTATTTGACTGTGGGCAACGGCAGGTGCAGGGCAAGAGGCATCTTCGCATGCACAGTGTACAGAGGATTGGCTTGCACGCACAACAGTGGAAGAAGCAGTGGTGTCACCCACAGACACTGTTTCTGGAGCCTGTTGTTGGCCCCACAAAGTCGGTTGCTTTGCTGCTATATGCCTGATCATGCTGGTGGTGGTTAGGGTGGTAGTTTTGCTACCTCTGCTGATACTGGCATGACAAGTGTTGCAAATGGCCTGTTTGGGGTTATCGGCAGAGTCATTTAAAAATAACCAGACTCAGGAAGACCTAACAGTTGGACTGGCAACTACCGTCAGGTTGGTGTTAAGAGGAACGGTTGCCCTTCTGTCTGTGGCCACCACTCTGCTTCTTCCTTCCTGAAGTGGTGCGACGCCTACCTCCCCCTGTGTACTGCTGTCCTGCTCTGCATGTCCTCCTGCCAAGTTGGGTCTGTTACTACATCATCCACCACCTCATCTTCCCCATCCTGGTCCTCCTCCTGACTTTCCGTCAATTGTGTCTCATCATCATCCACCTCTTGTGACCGTGGCTGCTCAAAGATTTGTGCATCACTACATGGAATATCATCAATATCCCCGTCACCACTACCGGAGATATTGCCTCAACCAACACCGGAACTGCTGCAACCCCCCGACCTACTGTCTCCTGCCTCACAATCCTGTAGAATGTAAGCCCGAAAGGGCAGGGTCCTCTCCCCTCTGTATCAGTCTGTCATTGTTAGTTTGTTTACTTAAAGTGATACCTGTAATTTGTATATTACCCCTTCTCATGTACAGCACCATGGAATCAATGGTGCTATAGAAATAAACAATAATAATAATAATAATAATAATAATCATGCCCCGCTTCTAGTGGACCAGGTGAGAGGCACGAATCTCCAAATGGAAAACTGAATAAAAAGGAATATGTAGTCCTGATTCACGGCTACTGTGACTTGACCGTGTTGAAAACAGGTTGCTGGTGGTGGTGGATAAGTAACTGGAAGTATTATCAGCTATCCAACCAACAATCTTTTCACACTGCTCGGGCTTCAATAGTGCTGTCTTGCTGCGGTGCCCTAGGACTTCGGACACTAAGGTCCAGGGAGAAGATATGGGTGTATTCGGTTGGCCAATTTCAGCTTGCCCATGGCCTTGGCCTGAACCATCACCATCACGTCCACTTCCCCGTCCCTTGCCACGTGCCTTGCCCATTGTAAATGGAATAGAATATTATACATGTTCACCACTACAAAAGGGTGATTTGGGAGTCAACTTATAAGTGATATGTGTGCTTGAAAACCACACTTTTACCTATCTGGACTTTAGGTAAAAATGTTTTTGGCCTTATCAGAATAATTACATCAACAGACTGAAAAAAATACAATGTTTTGGCCTAAACTGGCCAAACTTTGAGCACTCACAGATATCAGTTGGCATGGCGATACCACTATGACAAATGTGTGCCCTGTTTTTTTTTTTATTTTTGCGCTAACTAGTGTTGTATATCAGTACTGTCACACCCAGGAGAAAAAAAAGGAAAACCTGCCTAAACTGGCCAAACTTTGAGCACACACAGCTATGAGCTGGCACAGAGATACCACTACGACAAATATTTTTTGGTTTTTTGCTTTTTTTTGGCTAAATAGTGCTGTATATAAGTACAGTTTCAACCAAGACATAAAAAAGAAAACAGCCGTAAACTGGCCAAACTTTGAGCACACACATATGAGCTACCACGGAGATACCACTACGACAAATGTGTGCCCTGTTTTTTTTTTATTTTTGGGCTAACTAGTGCTGTATATCAATACTGTGACACCCAGGACAAAAAAAAGGAAAACCGGTCAAACTTTGAGCACACACAGATATTAGCTGGCACGGCGATACCACTACGACAAATGTATGCCCTGTTTTTTTTTTTGGGGGTGGCAAACTAGTGCTGTATATCAGTATTGTGACAACCAGGATAAAAAAAGGAAAACCGGCCTAAATTGGCCAAACTTTGAGCACGCACAGATACAGTTAGGTCCATAAATATTTGGACAGAGACAACATTTATCTAATTTTGGTTCTAGACATTACCACAATGAATTTGAAACAAAACAAATCAGATGCAGTTGAAGTTCAGGCTTTCAGCTTTCATTTGAGGGTATCCACATTAAAATTGGATGAAGGGTTTAGGAGTTTCAGCTCCTTAACATGTGCCACCCTGTTTTTAAAGGGACCAAAAGTAATTGGACAATTGACTCCAAGGCTATTTCATGGACAGGTGTGGGCAATCCCTTCATTATATCATTCTCAATTAAGCAGATAAAAGGGCTGGTGTTGATTTGAGGTGTGGTGTTTGCATTTGGAAGGTTTAACTGTGAAGGAAACATGTGGTCAAAGGAGCTCTCCATGCAGGTGAAACAAGCCATCCTTAAGCTGCAAAAACAGAAAAAACCCATCCGAGAAATTGCTACAACATTAGGAGTGGCAAAATCTACAGTTTGGTACATCCTGAGAAAGAAAGAAAGCACTGGTGAACTCATCAATGCAAAAAGACCTGGGCGCCCACGGAAGACAACAGTGGTGGATGATCGCAGAATACTCTCCATGGTGAAGAGCTTCACAACAGCCAACCAAGTGAACAACACTCTCCAGGAGGTAGGCGTATCAATATCCAAATCTACCATAAAGAGAAGACTGCATGAAAGTAAATACAGAGGGTTCACTGCACGGTGCAAGCCACTCATAAGAATCAAGAATAAAAAGGCTAGACTGGACTTTGCTAAAAAACATCTAAAAATGCAGCACAGTTCTGGAAGAACATTCTTTGGACAGATGAAGCCAAGATCAACCTCTACCAGAAAGATGGAAAGAGAAAAGTATGGCGAAGGCGTGGTACAGCTCATGATCCAAAGCATACCACATCATCTGTAAAACACTGCGGAGGAAGTGTGATGGCTTGGGCATGCATGGCTGCCAGTGGCACTGGGTCACTAGTGTTTATTGATGATGTGACACAGGACAGAAACAGCCGAATGAATTCTGAGGTATTCAGAGCCATACTGTGTGCTCAGATCCAGCCAAATGCAGCCAAACTGATTGGTCGTCTTTTCATACTACAGATGGACAATGACCCAAAACATAAAGCCAAAGCAACCCAGGAGTTTATTAAAGCAAAGAAATGGAATATTCTTGAATGGCCAAGTCAGTCACCTGATCTCAACCCAATTGAACATGCATTTCACTTGTTAAAGACTAAACTTCAGACAGAAAGGCCCACAAACAAACAACAACTGAAAACCACAGCGGTGAAGGCCTGGCAGAGCATCAAAAAGAAGGAAACACAGTGTCTGGTGATGTCCATGAGTTCAAGACTTCAGGCAGTCATTGCTAACAAAGGGTTTTCAACCAAGTACTAGAAATGAACATTTTATTTACAATTATTTAATCTGTCCAATTACTTTTGGTCCCTTTAAAAACAGGGTGGCACATGTTAAGGAGCTGAAACCCCTAAACCCTTCATCCAATTTTAATGTGGATACCCTCAAATGAAAGCTGAAAGTCTGAACTTCAACTGCATCTGATTTGTTTTGTTTCAAATTCATTGTGGTAATGTCTAGAACCAAAATTAGATAAATGTTGTCTCTGTCCAAGTATTTATGGACCTAACTGTATTAGCAGGCACGGAGATACCACCAAGACAAATGTTTTCTTTTTGTTTTTTCGGGGTTTTTTTTGGCTAAACAGTGCTGTATATAAGCATTTCACCCAGGACAAAAAAAGAAAACCACCGTAAACTGGCAAAGCTCTGCGCACACACAGATATGAGCTGCCACGGAGATACCACTACGACAAATGTGTGGGCAGTATTTTTTTTTTTGGGGGGGTAAATACTGATGTATTTAAGTACAGTGACAGCCAGGACAAGATAAGAAAACCGCCGTAAACTGGCCAAAGTTTGAGCACACACAGATATGAGCTGGCATGGAGATACCACTACGACAAATGTGTTTTTTTTGTTTCTTTTTTTTATGACTAAATAGTGCCGTATATAAGTACAGTTTCACCCAGGACAAAAAAAGAAAAATGCCGTAAACTGACTAAACTATGAGCACCCAAAGATATGAGCTGTCACGGAGATACCACACTGAAAAACATGTGGCCTCTATTTTTTAATTTTTTTGCTAAATACTGCTATATGTATGTACAGTTACAGCCAGGACAAAAAAAGAAAACCGCCGTAAACTGGCCAAACTTTGCGCACTCACAGATATCAGCTGGCACGGAGATACCACTACGACAAACGTGTTTTTTTTTCGGATTTTTTTTGGGGGGGTAAATACTGCTATATATAAGTACAGTTTCACCCAGGACAAAAAAAGAAATATGCCGTAAAGTGGCCAAACTTTGAGCACGCACAGATATGAGCTGGCACGGAGATACCGCACCAAAAAATGTGTGGCCTGTATTCCAATTACAGAAAACAGGAAGGGAATGGAACCTCTTGATGTATGCAATGATCTATATACACACATACAGTGTGTATATACTTGCACGGATGTGTATAGAGCGACGTACACTACCCTGCCTACCTAACGTACACTACCCTGCCTACCTAACACTGGAACTTATATATTCCAGAATTAGTCCTTAGAAGGACTGTTGGTTTAGCTGGATTTGAGTAGTTTAGGATCGTAGACCCCACACTAACTAATAAATCCCCAATTCTGACCCTATATCGGCAGCAGCTCTCCCTACACTATCCCAATCCGAAGCTGAATGTGCCGAGCAGGGCGGTGTCCGTTCTCTTATACCCCTGATGATGCTGTGCGGCCAGCCAATCACAGCATGACCACAACAAAGTTGGCTGCGGCGTTTCATTGCCTCACAGACAATCCCTGCATCATGATTGAGTCTGTAAAGTCCGCCAAAAAAGCAGGATAGGGACCCGTTCCCACCGAGTAATCCTGTAATGCTCGTTGCTCGCCGAGTACACCGAGTACTGTGATATTCGGGCGAGTAATGAGTAGTGGCGAGCACGTTCGCTCATCACTAGTCCCTAACTTACACCTGGACACCAAGTCAGAGTTAATAAAGTTCATGGATGACCCGCAATCAACGAAGGCAGAAGTGGACGTGGAGCCACTCCCACAACAGAGTTCCACTTTCAACAAAATTTTTGAAAATGCAGAAAAAGGTACCTGTGAGTCTGGGTGACTTCCATGACAATCAACCAGACTCAGCCGCTTGTTGGTCGGTGGACAGGAGGAGCAGTCCTTTTTCCAATGTCCAGGATCTTCGCAGTAAAAACACAATTTTCCTTCATGATGACATCTCCTATCCTTCTCCTCAAGGTTGGCGGTCCCCACCTCCATAGGTTCAGATTGCGGTAAAACAACAGGATTAGCAGAGAACAATGGAACCTCTCGCTGTGCGACACCTCTCTCCCGCAGCCTCCGATCCATACGGATAGCCTAAGTCATAGCTTCCTCCAATGAGTTGGGAGGTGGATGGAGAGCCAGAGCGTCCGTCATGATTGGCTGCAGCCGCCGAGTCGCGGACCAGCCCATAAACGCCCCCACGCTGGCCGACCATGGTGACCCTCCATACCGCAGAGGGGGACCCGGGCCTACCCGAACTAGGGAAGGGCAGAGACCGGGGTTCTGTGGCAGCTGAGCATGTGGACGAGGAAGAGACACGTAGGACTTGATTACACCGCACAACTTCAGGTATAGAGAAAGTAAAGTTTACTAAAGTAATAAAGTAAAGTCACACAGTACATAAACCAAACATGACTATGCCAGGCTCCCGATTCCACCACTCCCAGAAGGGTACCACCCAGTGGACCCCAAGGCACCAGCGGATCACCGAGGCACACATAGGAGGGACATCAGGACACAGGCAGGACATCAGGGTACACAAGGTCATCAGGACGCAGGCAAGACATCAGGGTACATGAGGACATCAGGGTACATGAGGTCATCAGGATGCAGGCAGGACACCAGGACACGCGAGGATATCAGGATGCAGGCAGGACATCAGGACACAGGCAGGACATCTGGACACAGGGTGGACATCGGAACATAGGCAGGACATTAGGACATCAGGGTACACAAGGTCATCAGAACATCAGGGTCACCCCCAGGACATCAGTGTCACCGGCAGACATCAGACAGGAGTCGTTCGTTTCCGTACATCTGACACGACCTACAGGCACCACTGCGGTCATCAGGCTCCAGACTACCTACAGGCACCACCGCGGTCATCAGGCTCCAAGCTCCAGGCAGTGGTCATTAGGTTCCAGACTGCAGTCATCAGGCTCCGGGCATCGGACCTAGGAAGGAACTCAAGCGTGATTGTACTAGAACCGCAGGATTGCTGGGCCTGCATGGAGCTAGCACCGCATGGTAGTCAGAGCACAGGGTAGAAGATGCTCAGCAGGAACACTGGTTACAAGAGGCTCAGAGACACTGGGTGCAAGGTTCCAAACACAGAGAGGTTCCAGGAACATAACACAGCGGACACAGTTCAGACAGGGTCAGGTACAGGACAGGTACAGGATCAAGGATTCAGGCCTGGATATACCGCCTCCAGGACAGGTGCCAGAACATGACAAAACAGGAATCAACACAAAGATTTGGTACCAAAACATAGACAGGAGAGGTCCAGGAACACACAACACACATGGCAAGGTTCAGAAGCTTTGTGAGTAGCTCAGGCCCCACCCATAGGGCAGGGGAACTTTATATAGGAGCTGCACCTCAGCAATTGGCTGGGGACAGCATTTCAAGTACACACACTAACCCTGATAAAAGCAGGGGAGGTGTGGCCACGCACGCCCTTAGCACAAACAGAAACCATTACAACACAATCAGTGAATGAACTGAGGCTCAGGGCAACTGGCAGCGGCGGCATGCCCAGACACAAGTGGAAAGTCATGCACCAGCTGCAAATGACCTTGCAACCCGCGGACAGCTTCCACAGTGGCAACCAGAGACCGCACATGCGGATGGTCATGCAGCAGAGCAAAGACCTAACACCACATGAACAGCTATGCAGCAGAGCAGGAACTGAGCAGGCTCCAGATAGGTAACAGCCAACAGTATCCCAGCTCAATTAGGGGGAAAGGAGCAAAGGGCTAAAGCAAAGACATGCATTGTCACGCCGACAACCAGGTGCAGACAGAATGGCGTGACAGCATCCTTCAGGTAATCCCCCAGTCCACACCTGAACAGACATCCAAACGTGGAGTCATCCCACGACACTTAAGTGGACCATCGACGGAACTTGGAGCTGTACTACTTGGCTGAGCGCTTTCCCTGAACCAGACACATAATAGTGTCTTCTGCCACCCTGACACGGTCCGGTTTGTCATAGATAAGTCCTAGGGCCTCAAAGAATCTATCTACCAACATCCGTTCGGTGGCAGTAGGGGGCAGCGAGAAAGCCCAAGATTGGGGACCCTCCCTTAGTAAGAATCCCTACCCACTGAGTCTCATCATCAGACAATCAAGGTCTAATAGAAAACAATAATTTACAATTCTCCCTGAATGTACAAAATTTACTTTTTCACCAGAAAAGGTGTCAGGAAGCTTAACCAAGGGTTCAGGAGAGTGCACAACAACATCAACTGAATCACCAGGTCGACTAACAGCATGATTGGTGGTTTCCTGCACAGTCTTAACAGTTTCCGTCAGTTTTTTCTGTAAGAGAGCATGAGACATGGCAAGGTTCCACCAAAAAATCCCTCATCTTCTGTGTCAACCTGAACACTTGATCAGTCAAATTACAAAGCGGATCCATGAGCAGAGAAAAAAAGAATACAAAATCCCCTTTAAATGTGTTGGTCAGCTATAATGTAATATTCTGCTGCAGTATAGTATAGCGCAACCTCCATCAGGGGTGCTGGTGAGGGAAGAGAGGTTGCACACACACATTGTAGTAACACAGAGCAGCAGCACAGGTGTCACAGGTAACGAAAGAGTGTTCAGACAAGCCTAAGTCAGAAACTGTCAGGAGCAGAAGTACCACAGGTCACAGCAATGCATGTAGTCAGAGAAAAGCCAGAAGTCAGAACCTACCGGGAACGTAGTATCCAAAATGTGAGATGTAAAACGTAGTCAGGGGACAAGCCAGGGAGTCAGAGCTAGTCGTGGAGCGTGATATCAGAGACTGAAAACCAAAGGCGGAGTCCAGAGATCAGGCGTTGTCATACACAAGTACGGGAAGTCAGAGGCAGAAGGATCACTAGGGTATATGGGTCAGCGGCTCTATCCTGGAAGCATAAACTATAGCTGATGCTGGCCCGCAGGCTGCAGAGGACTGAAATAGCCCAGCCAGCTCCAAAACAAGGCAGAAGGGATTAACCCCTGCATGACCAGTCCAGAGAGAAAACAGCAGAAAACAATCTCTGGACTGGATCATGACACCCTTCAGCTGATGCCAGTGACCGGAGGTAAATATTGTTCCTCCCATCACAGCTGCGGGCTCACACTGTCATTTGACAGCTTGGGAACAGCGGCTGTCTAACTGGCGGTAAAATCATTAAAAAGCAGTGTTTGCCGCGCTGTTATGCACATGACACCATGGCAAACACTGGATGTTTGGGCCCCCCATTCAAGTGAATGGGCTCCTGGTACTGGTACGGGTACTGTTCTGGTACCTGAACCCGAACTTTTTTCACTGTTCATCCGAACCCGCCGGACCTTAACAACTAGGGGTCCGTCCATCTCTACTGTCTACCCCTTTTCCCGGTCCTGACTGACACAGTGTAATTTTTTTGTATTGTTGTTCTTCTGAGGTTGCATTTACCTAATTTTAAAACTTTCTAAGCACTAGATCTTTTTTTCATTATGTCCTGATGAGAGATTAATTTTCCAAATTACATGGATTTTACAAGGAAATTCAATTTACAATAAATGTATTCTTATCTAATTGAAAGTGCCTTATTATGCTCCAGGGTCTCTCCAGACCCAAAAGCATGATAATTATAAGATGTAGAAAAAAAGATAACTAATATCTCATTGCTCACCTCTCCCACCTGCCCCCTGTTTGATGTCTGCTGTCTGAATTGCTGTTCTTTTTACTGCCACCAGATCCTGAAACTCTGAGGCCTCTTTACCCTAGTCCAGGACTTCGAGCTGCAACCTGGTATGGGACGACCTGTGCATGCACATCTTAAGGTTACAATGCATGTCCAGATGTCACAACATCGCAACCTTGTGATGCACATGCACATTGATGTCCTGGTGGTGACCAGAGGTCCCAGCCTAACGTCGCACATAACAGCTTGCGACGTATATGCTCAGGAACATCCCTGGCCTGGTCAGAGCATGAAGTCCTATCATAGCATGAAGAGTTCCAGAGTGTAAGCACCCAGCAGCATTAAGAAGAGGCACCGAGGACTAGATGTGGGACTCCGATTTTTTTTTTTTACATTTTGACAGCCCTCTTCAACTTGCAAAATGGCAACCAGCTAAAGTAGAACAAATTACAAAGAAATCCCTACTGAGCAGAATTGGAGTACAATTCAATTCCACTTTAATTTGTCCAACTCTTGTCCCTATACTTAAACGATAGAAGTTAATTACAGTTTACTTAGTTTACGCTGTATTTTTGCTACAAGACAGTTTTCAGTCCCAAGCTTGAATTTATGGTAAACTGTTGTTGATAGCAAAGGAAACTATTAGTTTCTCAAATTACTTTAAATGTTTAGTTTAGTGTTTAAATTCCTTCTTTCTATTGATTTTTTAATCTTTCCCCCTAATTAATATGAGAATTGTCTTCCCAAATATTATGAATCTTCCCATGTAATCTTTCAATACTTTTAGCATTACTCATGGAAAAGTGGTAAAATAATTTAGCTGTGAGAAAATGTGATCATCATTTATCAACTTCATTGATTGTGCAAATGAGCAGATTAAATGCTTACAGGTGTCACTGAATGATGTCACTTTCAATTAAAAAACAAATCAGCACAGAATATTGCTCAATTGATTAATCCCAGAACGGTTGTTGCTGATGAGCTGTGATTCAACTGTGAATCACTACTAATATTGCTGAAATAGCCATTATGCATGTAGTCATAGGTGACTGTGAAGTGATGCATAATAGTGACATTAATAATATGACTATACAAACTGCAGAATAATAAACTGAACTCATGGATAACAGCCAACTACAAACACAACTTTCTTACTTATCTTGCATTTATTGAGTAAATCACGCCGAACCTATACAAATGAAAGTTTGTGGAATGTACATAGCGAGTCACATTGAGGCCTTTTTTGGAAAGTTGTAATGTAGTGTGGTTTAGAGTCTGCATTATAAATGAAACAACAAAACTCTAAGTGACTAGTTCTCATCTAGAAAAAATGTATTTAAATTTGAATATGCATAACTTAAAAGGAACCTGTCACCAGGTTTGTCCCATAAGATCACCACCTTTCAGCTCTGATATACAGCATTCTAATATGGTCCAATGGGCATTGCTGTCTTGGTCCGGTGCCTCCTCTCTTCTTGCTTTGTGTTAATGAAGAGTCCTACGTCATCCACAAAATGTTCCTGGCATTGCGTTCCTGCACAGGCTTAATTTTTTCTGACCTATCAAGGGAAGGGTAAAGCACTGAAGTGCGTGTAAGCAGAAGGACCGGGCCAGGGGTACCTTTCTTGCGCCTGGTCTGGAACTGTCGGGGCTGTTTCCCCTGTTGTCCGGGGGAAAGCTTAAGGAACCGGACCATCCTTTGCAGTCAGCTGCAAGGGGCATGGCTAAGGGTCTAAAGTCTCAGCACACGTGGAAACTGGCAGAATTGGCGGGAGCAGACAGCACGCAGCAGGGGGAAGTGAGTGCTCCATCCCTTGAGCACCGTAGCAGCGTAGGCCCACACCCAAGCATTCTCATCGCTACCCACAGATACTGTGAACAGAGATGTGCCGAGTGCCAGCTGGTCACCGCTAAACAAGTAGCCAGATGCCCTGAGACCGTGAGTGCCGCTCGAGTGCCACCTAAGAGAAACCGGGTAGGTGACTGTGAACTACTCCCTGATGTATATTTGCCGAGCCACATTGGGCTCAGACAGTGCTGTGGCCTATACCTTTCCCACCACAATGATCTCTGGACTAAAGATCCGGCGGAGAGCATAAGAGACTAACCGTTGATGCCAGGACCCGCGTCGTCGGTCTGTTCAGGACCTCACCGGATCAAGCCCGTGCTGATCGCCATTGGCGCCTTCGTTTGTTTCTTGGATTCCACTGCCTGTAAGTCATCTGACCGGATAAGTCATACCTTAAGAACTACCCCGTCACCTTTACTTGTGTTTTTCCCTCTAACCGAATACCCTATATTTCTGCATTGCCTTTATCACCCCTGCTCAACTGTTTATCTCCCTGTGTGGAGTACATTCCCTGTTATAGTAAACACGTTAACCCTTGATCTGTCACCTGTCCATCACTGTATCCCACCACCTGCTCACATGCGCATAGTCCTCAATCAAAGAGCAAGACATAGAAGTATGCCTGGCAGTAGTGTGATGCGGGGGGCACTTTGTGGCTGACCGAGGACACGTCATTCACATGAATCACAGAAGGAGAATGGCATCACAAGAACAAGGTACTGGAATGAGACAGCGACACCCATTGCACCTGACAACCCCGTAGGTGAGTATTATAAAAAGTCTTTTTCTTGTCTTGCTGTCAGTGTTGGGGTTTATATGCAGGATATTAGAATGCTATATATCTGGGCTTAAAGGTGGTGGTCTTATCTCATATTGAACTAACCTGGCCTTTGACCTACTGCCCCCACAGCCAACAGAGTCACCTAGTGCCCAGTCAACGAGATGTAATGCCCCTGCCCATGTTTGGTCATCCAGATGTCAGTGGTGAAATGCACCCTCGCAGACATAGATTTTTTCAGTGGACGGGTGATGTTATCTGCAACATGCTAGTGTAGTTCAGGCACAGCTTTCTAAGAGAAGTAATGGCGATTGGGCAACTGGTACTGGATTACTGTGACGCCCATCAGCTTTCAGAAACCGTCTGTATCCACCAGGCAGAATGGCAGCATTTCCATGGCCAACAGATTGAAGATGGTGGAGTTCAACCTCTTTGCGTTGGCATGTGTAGGAGGAAACATTATTTTACATGACCTCAAGTGTAGGACCAAGGGCTGCCTGCTGTGCTGAGAGAGGGTGGAGTAGGGTGAACAGGACCAACTGCTGGACTGTCAGTGAAGTGCAGGTGGAGATGTTTTGGTGGATTAAGAAAGATGTGTTATGGTTAGTAAAACAAAAACAGCAATCATCTCCTCTTCCCTAACAGCTGACAGGCTCTCACGCACCCCAACTGAAGGGGATAAACAAGTGGAGTTTGTGTGACTGGAGACCTGTGTGAGAACACTTGACACAGTGATGGAGGAGGAAGATGCAGCAGATGTGGTTGATGGGATGACTGGTGGTTGGTGAGGCCCACTAGTACACATTTTAGTGCAGTGAGATTTCCAGACTAAGGCATGCTGATCCTTCTTGTGCTGGTTCATGCATGTAGTTGTCAAATTATTGCAATTTTTGCCTCTTCTGAGTCCTTTTTTTGAAAATTTGGCAGAAAATGTGAATTGGTTCATCCTTTTCGATTTAAAAAAGGCCCAGGCTAGGCAACCCTTGCCGCCCCTGGGAACTGCAGACTTGCAACCGGTGCTGCCCAAAGCCACAGTTGTGGATGAGAATGTAGTGCTTGTCTTGGTTGCATCACTCCATGGCTGTGTGGAAGCCGCAACGTAACCTCTTTGTCTTCCACCTCCTCTGATGACTTACTCAGCTACGTGCCTCTGGGTTCACACAAAGTGTTATCTACAACCTCATTGTCATCCTATCTGTCGTCCCACTCCTCGCCCTGGTAGTCACCCTCCTACTCTTTCTGCCCTGATTCCACAGTACAGTCCACATGTGCCTCTAGTATCTGAGTCTCATCAGGATCACCTGCACACCTGGGGGTTAACGTCTGGTGATGAGGGTCTTGATTCTGCTTATACCTTACTTGGTCCAGCTCTGCATTAAACATGAAAAAAATTGTATATTGGTGCAGATGCTTTCCTCCCCTGAATTCTATTAATCTTTAGACCAGAACCCTGATGCCCATGGAATAAAATGTGTGAACAGCTCTGAAGAGAATGGCCCATCTGAGGCTCCCCACAGTCAGTTGGACATTTGGAAATATTTGATGCCGAGGGAAGGGTGATTGGGGTGCTACCTCTGAGGATTTTACTGTGTGTGATGTTAAGGTGGAGGAAGAGAAGGAGAGGCCACTTGATGTAGCGCTTGCCATCCACTCGAGCACATGCTTTTCTGTGCCTCATCTACGAGATGTACCACTTTGTGACTGACAATCAGTTGAGTGCTTGTAAATTTGTGATGCAACGGTGATTGGGGTGCCACCTCTGTTTATACTGTGTGTGATGTTAAAGTGGAGGAAGAGGAGGCGATGCACAATTTGCCGACAACTAGAGCACATGTTCTTTTTGAGCCTCATCTACAAGGCATACTGCTGTGTGGCTGCCAAAGAAAGGGAGTCAAGTAGCCCATCCAGTAACAGATGTTGTCAGTGGTCTTTCAATAGGACGAGACAGTGTTTGTTCTGTTGAGCTTTCATTAACATTAACACCTAACCCATGTACAAGTCGAACACCAAGCCTATTCCCCCTTCCACCACGAACCTGCTTCTTCCCACTCATGTTGTATGTACCCTTCCCCTCTTGTAACCTGCTGTTTAAAAATCTTAGGCCCATACCTGTCAGTCACCTGTTACAAAATGAACAATCACTATTTATTTTCTTATATAGTGTGCCTGAACAACACTCTTATACCTGATAATTTTGATGAGCAAATGGGACCTTTTGATTTCTCACTACAACACAGTTTTATCCCAAACAATTTGGATTAGCAAATAAGGCCTCCTAGCTGAACCCCTATATTAGGCCTCATGATTTTTAAGAGGAAATGTGGCCTCCTGATTCCTCACTGCAACACACTTTTTGCACAAACGATTTTGATTAGCAAATGGTGCCTCCTGAGACTGCAACACAGTTTTAGCACAATCTAGTTAGATGCTGGAAGATCAATTTCATACAGGACAGGATCCTATCTATCTAACTGACAAGTTCACTTTCAGTTGTAGCAGCAGCAGGAGTGGCCTCTCTGCGCTGTTACACTGAGAAAATAGTGACAGAAAAACAAGATGTCCGCTTTTTATCTGAACAGGGACATGTGACTTTGGCAGCCAACCACAGAAAACCTGATTGATTGCCGGAATGAACACACATTAAGTTATTACTAGAGATAAGCGAACGTGTTCAGAAAACATTCTTCAATCTCAAATTCAGCACGAACATAGCACATTCGGATTCGAGTATTTTTACTCAAAGTTGGCAAAACTCGGTCACAGTTCGGAAAATCATTGCGTTTCCACTAATGCTTTTGTATTACTTTGACAATGATAGAGGTGTTTATGATGAGCGGGAGGGACGTGTTTGATGAGGACAAGGGGTGTGGAGGGGTTAAAGGAGCATCTGAAGAGGTTACAGGAGCAGTACGAGCGTTTTGATTCTGGCAACCAATCAGGGTGCAGAAACCATCCACAACGTCATGACACAAGGTCTTCTGTGATTGGTTGTTGAAGTCACATGTCCCAGGCCATATTAAAAGCGGACATCTTGTTTTGCTGGTGCCATTTGCTAAGTGTCACAGTGCAGAGCGGTCGCTCCTGCACTAGAGCTGATGTTGCTGAAAGTGAACTTGTCAGTGAAATAGATAGGATCCTGTCTTGTGTGAAATCGATCTTCCAGCATCGAATTAGATTGTGCAAATACTGTGTGGCAGACTCTGAAAGCCCCATTTGCTAATCCAAATCGTTTGTGCTAAAACTGTTTCAGTGGCAAATCAAAAGGTCAGATTTCCACTTAAAAATCATTAGGCCTAATATAGTGGTGTAGCCACAAGGCGCAATTAGATCCTCCAAATTGTTTGTGCTAAAACTATGTTTCAGTGGAAAATCAGAAGGCTATATTTCCACTTAAAAATTGTTATGCATAACAGTGTTGTTCAGGCACACTATATAAGAAAATAGTGATTGTTCATTTAGTGACAGGTGACTGACAGTTGAAGGCCTAAAGTTGTGAAACAGAAGAATACAAGAGGGAAAGCCTACGTACAACATGAGTAGGAAAAAGCAAGGTCATGGTGGATGTGGGAACAGACTTGATGTTTGACGTGCACATGGGTTAGGTGTTAATGTGAATGAAAGCTGAACTGAACAAACACTGTCTCGTCCTATCCAAAGACCACTGACAACATCTGTTACTGACTGGCCTTCTTGACTACCTTTCTTTGGCAGTCGCAAAGTGGTACGTCTCGTAGATGAGTCTCAGAAAAGCATGTGCTCGAGTGGATAGGAAGCGCTGCATCAAGTGGCCTCTCCTCCTCTTCCTCCACCTTAACATCACGCACAGTACAATCCTCAGAGGTAGCACCCCAATCACCCTTGTTTCCCTCGGCATCAAATATTTCCAAACGTCCAACTGACTGTGGGGAACCTCAGATGGGCCATTCTGAAGAGCTGGTCACACATTGTATTCCAAGGGCATCAGATATCTGCTCTGAAGAATTACAGATTCTAGAGAAGGAAAGCATCTGCACTGATGGCCAAAATTTTTCCTGTTGGATCTGGGGCCGGATGAAGTAGGGTCCGAGCAGAATCCTGACCCTCGTCACCAGACATTAACCACTAAGGGTGAAGGCGATCCTCATGAGACTCAGACACCAGAGGCGCAAGAGGACTGCACTGTGGCATCAGGGCAGGAAAAAGAGGAGGGTGATTCTCAGGGCGAGAAATGTGAGAATAGAGAGGATGACGAGGATGTTGTAGATCCCACTTGGTGTGAACCCAGAGGTACGCAGCTGAGTAGCTCAGCAGAGGAGGTGGAGTTGGAGGAAGATGAGCAGGTTATGTTGCGGTTTCCCACACAGACATGAAGTGACGCAACCACAACAAGCACTGCATCCTGAGCCCCACCTCTGACTGTGGCCAGCACCGGTTGCAAGTCTGCAGTTCCCAGGCACGGCAAGGGTTGCCTAGCCTAGGCCTTTTTTAAATCGAAAAGGATGAATCAATTCACATTATCTGCCAAATTTGTAAAAAAAAGACTCAGTAGAGGCAAAAATTGCAATAATTTGACAACTACATGCATGAACCGGCACATACACGATCAACATGCCTTGGTGTGGGAATCTCACTGAGCTAAAATGTGTACTAGTGGGCCTCGCCAACTATCAGCTATCCCCTCAACCTCATCTGATGCTTCTTCATCACCATTCCAAGTCTTCTCACACAGGTCTACGGCCGCAGAAACTGCAATTGTTTACCCACCATTGTCGGGGTGAGTGAGAACAGATCAGCTGAAACAGAAGTAAACAGGACTGCTGCTTTTGTGTCACCCAGAACAACACATCTTTCTCAATCCACCATAACATCTCTGCTTGCACCTCACTCACAGTCCAGCAGTTTGTCCCGTTCTCTGTACTCCGCCGTCTCTCAGCACAGCAGCCAACCCTCGGCACCACAGTTGTGGAAACGTAAAAGATTGTTTCCTCCTACACAGGGCAAAGCTAAGAGCTTGAACTCCACCATCTGTAATCTGTTGGCCATGGAAATGCCTTTACGCCTGGTGTATACAGTCGGTTTCCGAAAGTTGATGGCCGTCACAGTCTCCCAGAACCAGTTGCCCAGTCACCATTACTTCTCTAAGAAATCTCTGCCTGTGTTACACCAGCATGTTGCCGACAATGTCACCCGTTCCCTGAAAAAATCTTTGTCTGCCAGAGTGCATTTCACCACTGACACCTGGACGAGCAAACAAAGGCAGGGGCGTTACATCTCACTGACTTGGCACTGTGCGACTCGGGTGGCTGTGGGGGCAGGAAGTCAAGGAGCTGCTCCAAAAGTCTTTAAATCTCCAAGGCTTGCCGGAAAAACGTGTATCTTCTAACAGTTCCTACAATGCTTCTGCCTCCTCCACCTCCTCTAGGGCCTTCACCTCTGCCCTCAACCTCACTCTTAATCGGACACGCATTCCAGCAGTGTAGATAGAATCTCCCCCACCTACGTACTGCACAGCCATGGCTCACAGCAATAAGTCAGTGTTTAAATTAATATGTCTTGGAGATTGCAGTCACACAGCTCAAGAGTTAAGGTGTCAGGGACACCGCACTGCACTTGCTCACTGAGCCAGTGCGTGTGTCCTGAGTGAACAAACTGTGCCCAAAGATACCTGTATAGCAGAGCCACAGCAGGGAAGACGTGTGCTTCTGAGGAACAGGACCTTCAGCATGTGACTGCCAAGGGGTGGAGCCGTCACACGTCTCTCAGAGGCAGCAGTAGCAGATAGAGAATGCTTCAGGCCGGAGGACCTGCAGCACGTGACTGCTAGTGGGTGTGGCCTAAGCTCCAGAGAGCTATGAGGTGAAGGAAAACTCCTAGAAGGGTAACTACGGGACACAGTTACCAAGGGGCATATACAGAACGGATAATCAGGACGTAGCCAAGGGGTCATACACATAGAGGGCGATGAAGTACAAGAGGAGCAGGCAGAGCAGAGTCAGAACGTAGCCAAGGGTCATACACGTAGAGGGCAGCAGAGTACAAAAGGGACAGGCAAATCTCGAAACAGGGACACAGCCAAATCAGAACCAGACAGACAAAACGTAGCACAGGCACAAAGCTCTGGCAAAAGCACAACAGAGTCACACACACTCGGCCAAGGTTCAGAGTATATGCGACAGAGGATGGCCCCACAATGAGGCTATAAAAAGCCTCCCAGAATCCCAGAGTGAGGCCATCCCGGTTAACCCTAAAACCACCTAATCCCAGAAACTCAGCAGACCATGAGAGTACCCCGCTTTTAACGGGGGGCCTCTGGACCCCCAGGTTTCTCAGGGTGCCGGGCATGGAATGCACGAGCCAGGCGGTCAGCGTGTACCGATCTAGCTGATACCCAAGACCGATCTTCAGGACCGTACCCCTTCCAATGAACCAGATATGGCAAAGCCCCCGAACCCGCCTGGAGTCCACAATATGTTGCACTTTGAACTCCATATGCCCATCAACCAAGACTGGAGAAGGACCGGCGTCTGAATCCTCCCTCACTGACCCAAAAGGTTTAAGTAAGGCTACTTTCACACTTGCGTTTTTTAGCGCTGCGCATCGTGCGCTATCGGTCACATGCGCAATGTTCCCCTATCATTAACATGGTGGGCGCAGGGTCTAGCGCTTGCACGCGCTCATCAGCGTTTGGCGTGCGCTGCGCATTTTCCAGGTGTGCGCCCAGACACGCTAGACGCTACATGTTGCATTTTTTTTTCCGGCACACCAATTTAAAAAGGCGCGTGCGCACGTGTGCGCACGCTGTGCGCATATAAATAGCATTGCCGTCTATGGGGGCGCTGGCGGGCGCGTGGCTGTGCGCTTGTCAGCGCTTGTGCGCGCACGCGATTTTTGAGTAAACAATGTCTAGACACTTGTCTAAAACACCCCCTACACAAGATACATTGTTTGTGAGGGGAGTAGATAAAGGAAGGTGTCTTCAGTGCCAGACAGACCCCTACTCAGACTGCCTGGAGACTGCATGCTGATAAGAGACCAGAAGATACAGCCTGGACCCCTATAAAAGGCCTGAACATACAGCCTGGACCCTACTACACTGCCTGGAGACACTCCATGAGACTGGAAGATCCATCCTGGACCCCTACTACACAGCCTGGACCCAAATACTGCCTGGAAACACTTCGCCTGGACACCAAGTACAGCATGGACCCTAATACTGCCTGGAGACAGTGTGCCTGGACTCTGACTGCGTTGAAGACACAGCAAGACCGATCCAAAGTGCAAGAATGTGAGTATTCTTTAACCAAATGACTGCCTGTCCTTTACAATGTAATATGTACTCATTTTTTTTTTTTTTTGGTTGCAGCATGTCTTCTGGATCCCAATATTCCCCATCCCGGCAAGAACTGGCCGAAGCAGAGCGTGATGTGAGTATCTTCCTGCCTTTGGGTAAGTATAGCTGCTGAATCTACAAATGGCTAAAATTTGGGCTCCTTTTTCAGACATCATCGTCGGACACGGACATTGAGGAGTCACAGCAGGAGCAGTCGCAGCCGAGTCAAGTCCCGGTGGCGAGACGGAATGTAAGTATCTAGCCTTTGAATGTCTATTTCTTTTTTGTTCCTATCTTTTTTTATTTCTGAAAAATATACAAGATTGTAATTTTTTTTTTGTTTCTTCTAGGTTCCACAACGGGACGAGGACCTGTATGTGGACAACGAGGCCCTCATCTGCCAGGTCCATGAGCGTGTCCCGTTGTGGGACAGCCGTGATCCGCAGTACAAGGACAATGTGGTGAGCCGGCGGCTATGGAACGAGGTGGCCGCAGCGTTGATGGATGGCTGGGACAGCGCCTCTCCAAATCTCAAAAAGGCGTTTAGTAAGTATTTTCATTCTCTGTAATGCCGCAGTCACTCTTGTTCCTGATGGCACTGATGGGTTTGCTGGCAGATATATTCTACCAGCAAACCCAACAGTGTCATCTGGTTCAACAGTGACTGCCTTGTGTATTCTTTTGCTATGTGTTGTGGATTCTATAGAGTTTTTTATGCTGCACTCACTCTTGTTCCTCATGGCACTGATGGGTTTGCTGGCAGATATATTCTACCAGCAAACCCAACAGTGTCATCTGGTTCAACAGTGACTGCCTTGTGTATTCTTTTGCTATGTGTTGTGCATTCTATTGATTTTTTTATGCTGCACTCACTCTTGTTCCTCATGGCACTGATGGGTTTGCTGGCAGATATATTCTACCAGCAAACCCAACAGTGTCATCTGGTTCAACAGTGACTGCCTTGTGTATTCTTTTGCTATGTGTTGTGCATTCCATTGAGTTTTTTATGCTGCACTCACTCTTGTTCCTCATGGCACTGATGGGTTTGCTGGCAGATATATTCTACCAGCAAACCCAACAGTGTCATCTGGTTCAACAGTGACTGCCTGTGTATTCTTTTGCTATGTGTTGTGCATTCTATTGATTTTTTTATGCTGCACTCACTCTTGTTCCTCATGGCACTGATGGGTTTGCTGGCAGATATATTCTACCAGCAAACCCAACAGTGTCATCTGGTTCAACAGTGACTGCCTGTGTATTCTTTTGCTATGTGTTGTGCATTCTATTGATTTTTTTATGCTGCACTCACTCTTGTTCCTCATGGCACTGATGGGTTTGCTGGCAGATATATTCTACCAGCAAACCCAACAGTGTCATCTGGTTCAACAGTGACTGCCCTGTGTATTCTTTTGCTATGTGTTGTGCATTCTATTGAGTTTTTTATGCTGCACTCACTCTTGTTCCTCATGGCACTGATGGGTTTGCTGGCAGATATATTCTACCACAAACCCAACAGTGTCATCTGGTTCAACAGTGACTGCCTGTGTATTCTTTTGCTATGTGTTGTGCATTCTATTGAGTTTTTTATGCTGCACTCACTCTTGTTCCTCATGGCACTGATGGGTTTGCTGGCAGATATATTCTACCACAAACCCAACAGTGTCATCTGGTTCAACAGTGACTGCCTTGTGTATTCTTTTGCTATGTGTTGTGCATTCTATTGATTTTTTATGCTGCACTCACTCTTGTTCCTCATGGCACTGATGGGTTTGCTGGCAGATATATTCTACCAGCAAACCCAACAGTGTCATCTGGTTCAACAGTGACTGCCTTGTGTATTCTTTTGCTATGTGTTGTGCATTCTATTGATTTTTTATGCTGCACTCACTCTTGTTCCTCATGGCACTGATGGGTTTGCTGGCAGATATATTCTACCAGCAAACCCAACAGTGCCATCTGGTTCAACAGTGACTGCACTGTGTATTGTATAGCTTTTTAATGCTGCATTGACAGTTTGACGTTTTCACTCAGGTGTGTGTGATGAGACAGATTTTGCCCTGACTGCATTGTATAATTTTTTTTTTTTTCCTCTACAGTGAACAAAGTCCGCACACGATGGCGCTCGATGAAGGACCGCTTCAACACTGATGTTCGAGCAGAGGGACAGGTTCGCAGTGGTTCAGCAGCAAGGGCCAGAAGGAAATGTCGATACTATCGCGAGTTGGCGTTCCTGAGACCGGTCCTTGCCAGCAAAGCGTAAGTTTTTCTAATTTTTTTCTTATTTGTTTTTTTTTTTGTAAACTTTTTTTTCCACAGCTGATGCTTCTTGTTAATGCATTATAGTAATGTTTTGGTTTTCTTTCCGCAGCACCTGGAGCAGCACCATGCAGCCTGTCTCTGAAGCGGTCCTTCCTCGGACGACCTTGGACCCGTCCCAGCTATCCGACAGCCTGGAAGCAACTTGCAGGTCAGCAACACAGACAGCTGGTGACCAGGAAGCTGGTCCATCAGGTCTTCCCCTCTCCCAGGTCTCTGCCACTGGTTATGCGGGCACTTCTCGCCAGCGGCAGAGGGCCATGGAGAGGAATGTCTTGCCCAAGTTCATGCACTTGAGCGAGGCCTTTCATGGCAATATCAAGTCGCTGGCAGGCACAGTTGGAAGCGGTTTTTCACTGATGGAACGGGGTTTTACACACATGGATCACCGCTTCAACAGTGTCAAACAGCGTCTTGATCGCCTGGAGGCCGACCTCAACAGACCAGCGCACCATTTTTTCAGTTAAATTGAACGGGGCATGGCGGAACACCTTAGTCCTGAGCAACAGCTGAGTGTGTTGCAGGCCTGCAACACTGCTTACTTGCAGGCTATGCAGCAGAATCGGTACGTGCAGCAGTCAGTGGTTGCATATCCAACTGTGCCACCACTGAGTCAACACACATCCCTACCGACTTCTGCTGCATACCACTGCACGGCCACCAGCATTCCGAGTCACCACTACACCACCACAAGTCCGAGTACTGCTGGACACTCCACCGTCGCCACCACCATGGCAAGCGCTGCTCCTGTCTGGAGCACCACCACCACAGACACTGGTCCACAGTCTTGGACTCACGCCACCGCAGTACCTGCTTGGGCCACCACACCCACTTCTCCTTCTAGGAGTACTGCCACCAGTCAGCAACAATTTAGGGCCACCGCACCCACTTCTCTAGGAGTACCGCCACCAGTCAGCAACAATTTATGGCCACCGCACCCACTTCTCCTTCTAGGAGTACTGCCACCAGTCAGCAACAATTTAGGGCCAACGCACCCACTGATCCTAGGAGTACTGCCACCAGTCAGCAACAATTTATGGCCACCGCACCAACTTCTCCTTCTAGGAGTACCGCCACCAGTCAGCAACAATTTAGGGCCACCGCACCCACTGATCCTAGGAGTACCGCCACCAGTCAGCAACAATTTATGGCCACCGCACCAACTTCTCCTTCTAGGAGTACCGCCACCAGTCAGCAACAATTTAGGGCCACCGCAACCACTTCTAGTTCTAGGAGTACTGCCACCAGTCAGCAAAAATTTAGGAGCACAGCTGCCAGTTCTCCTCCTTGGAACACCGCCACCACTTGTGCTACTCAGAGCACCGCCAACACTTCTCCCACCACCGCCACTGCCACCACCGAGCATGAGACGGGTGACCCACATTCACTGTTTTATGTGTCAAGGTCACGGTCCACCAGCTCAAGGCGGACACAGAGAAGTTGGTCCATGCAGGGTACTCCTGCCCCCAAGAAGAAAAAAAGCAAAACTTTGTTGGTCCATCCACCCTCTCCTCCTAATGTGTCTCAAACTGCCTCTACTTCCATGTCTGATCTTCCTTCACCCACTACTTTTGTCGCCCCTTCCCCTCGAACCCCTTCATCGCTTTCCAGCCGCTCTTCATCTCTGCACACCCCCAGAGTATCCAAATCTCCACCTAAACATCATTCGCAATAAAATTTGTTTTTTTGTAAAATCTGTGCTAATCAGATTTTTCTAAAACTTCTGTGCCAGTCACAATCCGGTGGTCATGTTGTACACAAATTGTACTAATCTGATTTTTCTAAAACTTCTGGGCAGTCACAATCCGGTGGTCATGTTGTACACAAATTGTACTAATCTGATTTTTCTAAAACTTCTGGGCAGTCACAATCCGGTGGTCATGTTGTACACAAATTGTACTAATCTGATTTTTCTAAAACTTCTGGCAGTCACAATCGTGTCAAGTGTACACATGTATTATTATTTCTAACTCAGCAGCAGTCATCGGTCATGTTGTCCACAAATTGTACTAATATGCTTTTTCTAAAACTTCAGCGGCAGTCACAATACGATGGTCATGTTGTCCACAAATTGTACTAATCTGATTTTTCTAAAACTTCTGGGGCAGTCACAATCCGGTGGTCATGTTGTACACAAATTGTACTAATCTGATTTTTCTATAACTTCTGGGGCAGTCACAATCCGGTGGTCATGTTGTACACAAATTGTACTAATCTGATTTTTCTAAAACTTCTGGGGCAGTCACAATACGATGGTCATGTTGTACACAAATTGTACTAATATGCTTTTTCTAAAACTTCAGCGGCAGACACAATCCGGTGGTCATGTTGTACACAAATTGTACTAATATGCTTTTTCTAAAACTTCAGCGGCAGTCACAATACGATGGTCATGTTGTACACAAATTGTACTAATCTGATTTTTCTAAAACTTCAGCGGCAGTCACAATCCGGTGGTCATGTTGTACACAAATTGTACTAATATGCTTTTTCTAAAACTTCAGCGGCAGTCACAATACGATGGTCATGTTGTACACAAATTATACTAATCTAATTTTTCTAAAACTTCTGAGGCAGTCACAATCCGGTGGTCATGTTGTACACAAATTGTACTAATCTGATTTTTCTACAACTTCTGGGGCAGTCACAATCCAGTGGTCATGTTGTACACAATAAATGTAGTAATCTGATGTTTCCAAAACGTCAGTGGCAATCAAAATGTGGTTTTCTTGTTGTACTTAATAAATGTACTAATCTGATCTATCCAAAACGTCAGTGTCAATAAAAATGTGGTTTTCTTTTTGTACTAAATAAATGTATTAATGTGATCTATACAAATGTCATCCAAAACGTCAGTGCCAATTAAAATGTGTTTTTCCTGTTGTACAAAATAAATGTGCCAATCTTCTTTTAGTAATTTTGGTTTGCTTTCTGTTAATTTTGTCGCCTACACACTGCGCCGTAGACACACTGCGCCGTACACTTTGCGTTTTTGACTACACATAACTCTAGGAATGACACATGTTTGTGTCTTTCCTGGAGATATGTTTACTCCAAAACACAAATATATGACTTGTATTTTCGCCACCAGTCTGTCTGTCTGCTAATATTGCACAGACTGAATAGAGGATGGCGTTGAGTGCAAGGCATATCTATTTTACCTTGCCAGATATCATAAAAAGTGAAATGAGTCTGGTGTGTTTTTCACATTATTTCACTTTGTGATACAAGGCCAGGGATTCTAGATATAGCTTGTAATTAACCACATCCTCTATTCAGTGTGTGTTGAAGAAACTGAGGAGATGATGGTGAAAATACACTTTATATGTACAATAACCTGGACTTGTATCATTACTATATCACCTGGCCAGGTGAATAAACATGAGTTTTAACCTGCATCGTCGCTTCAGTCTGCATATATTGCAAGCATACTATAGCGATGCATCACTTTGTAACTCATGTGTATTCACCTGCCCAGCCTTGTATCACTACTATCACACCTGGGCAGGTGAATAGACATGAATTTTAACCAGCAGCGTCGCTTCAGTCTGCATTTATTTGAAGCATACTGTAGCGATGCTGCTGTTTATAACTCATGTGTACTCACCTGCCCAGGCCTGATACATTCTGAAGTGAGGATGTGTTATTTGGGGCATCACCACTTCAGCATGACACCAGGAATTGGTATTGAACAAGATGTATAATCTTTATTATCTCTGCGTTCCAAATCAAGTCACAGTGATGAAAATACAAATTATATTTATAGTCACATGGTCAGGTATAAAAAGTTACAGATGCTTGTGCATCCCCAAATCAATGTTTGAAACATCAGGCCAGGTGACACAAATATTACTTGTGTTATCTCCACCGTCACTGCAAATGGAACCAAAACTGGAGAGATGATAAAGGTCCTACAACTTGTGTGCATATATAGTGAACTACCTAGTCAGGATTAACAAATAAATTCATGATGCACCCAAAAATATGCATCATGAATTCACTGGTAAACCTGGCCAGTTCATAATTGTTTTTGATTTAAAAACAGAGACTGCACTTGGTACAGGTATAAACAGAGGTATTTATTACATACAGACAACAGGTATTTTATTGACATACAGAAAAGACATATTTTACACATTGATCTTGCCATTCCACCCGTCTACACGAGATGAAGTAGGCGCAAATTGGTCCCTCATTTGGTGACTTCACGAAACCTGAAGGGCTGAGTAGAGTTGAGCGATACTTTCCGATATCCTAAAGTATCGGAATCGGAATGGTATCGCCGATATCACTAAAATATCGGCGATACCCGATACCGATACCGGAAGTCCCATGTAAGTCTATGGGAACAAAATATCGAAATTAAAAAAAACCATTCTTGCCTTGTTGGTTAATTGTACATGAAGGAAAACAAGAAAGAGTAATGTAGAATGTATTGGGGAAGGTTGAGGAGACATTAAAGGCATAGATGTTTAACCCAATCAAATGGAATAGCATAAATATTTTTTTTTTTAAAGATGTTCGGATTGACGAAGAAATTGACAATGTTAACGTTTTTTATATTTAGGCAAATATGTATATTACACAACTTCCATGCTCTTCATCTTCACCTTTTTAACTTTTCACACACTTTCTCCTTCATAATCTTCTGCAGCATCATCTTTTTCATCAAATTATTCTTCATCTTCACCTTCTTTATCTTCTTCTTAAACTTCTTGCTATTCATCTTTGTTAACATTACTCATATTCTTCTTATTAAACTATTATTCTTATTCATATTCTGCTTCATCTTCATCATATTCTTATTTGTGACAGAGAATCCTGTACTTGTAATCTGTCAAAGTATGAATTTTTCATCCTTCCGTTCTTGCTGGCACAAAAGATTTAAATTACAACAGTATTTGTCCGTGTTCAGTTTAGCCTGCAGCAGCAGGCATTTTCCAGGGGCACCACGAGGAGGAACGGACTCACCCCCATACACTGCTTAGTCTTCTTCTGCTTAGAATTTAGAGCATATATTTTGCTCTTCATTTTGGTCTTATACTTCATGTTCTTCTGCTTTTAGATCTTCTGCTTATTGTTCTTGTGTCTCTTGTTCCGTATCTTGTATTTGTAGCACAATCTTGTACCAGCTGATGTTACTGGGACACGGTTACTAAGCAGGAGGTACCTGTGCTCCAAAGCACTACCAAGGACCAGCAGACGTTGCTGGAACTCGGATACCGAGATGGAGGCACCTAGGCCAAAGGCACTGCGGAGAACCAGTTGACGGTACTGGAACCCGGAGGGGCAGCAGAAGGAAAAGAGCCAATGGCACAACCGAGGACCAGCTGACGTTACTGGGACACGGTTACTAAGCAGGAGGTACCTGTGCTCCAAAGCACTACCAAGGACCAGCAGACGTTGCTGGAACTCGGATACCGAGATGGAGGCACCTAGGCCAAAGGCACTGCGGAGAACCAGTTGACGGTACTGGAACCCGGACGGGTAGCAGAAGGTACAAGAGCCAATGCAAGTAACGAGGACCAGCTGACTGTGCTGGAACCCGGAGGGGCAGCAGAAGGAAAAGAGCCAATGGCACAACCGAGGACCAGCTGACGTTACTGAACCCCAGTAACACAGGAGCAAGTGTTGACTGTGCTAACAGCACTTCCGAGCAACAACTGGCGGTGTTGGAGCCCAGGGTCAAGGAGGATGTTTAAATACTAGATCAAGTAATTTCCTTGTTACCTGTCAATTTTAAATGTCTATACTTCAAACAAGAGAAAGATAACCTTTACTACCATAAGATGATGATTTCATTTAAACTAATATCTAGATAAATAAAGAATTGACAAACATAAACACATACATTAACATGTTGAACAGCAATGCAAACCACAAAATAAATTAGTTAAGGAATCTGCTATACGGTTGTACATAAAAGCATACAAGTACATATCTGAATCCATTAATGATGGATAAGTAACAGTATGTACACCATTTTTATTGTATAGACAATGAATGTCTGACTTCAAAACATCATCAGCATTACAAGTTATCTGTGATATTACTAAAATGTTCCATTTGCTGAATAATGTCACTAAATATTTTATACAAAATTATACAATTTCCATCATGTAATACTCATAATATGTGGCAATAATCATTTTTATTAACAAACATAACCTTTCAAAAGTGCATAGTGCATAGTGAAAATTGCTATTTATGGCTGACTGTGACTGTCGACTTGGAAGCATGACAACAGATAGATAAGGTATATATAGATGAGACTGCATAGCCACAGATGGTGAATGGCGATGTAATACTGTACCTCAATAAAGTGTGCGTCACTACTACATAATTTTTTTTATATAGCTTTATAAACAGGGTACATGGATGTATGCTTGTGCCTTTGTTTTGACGCACAGACTGCCTTCCTGCTGAGACGCATTGGGTAGTGAACAGTTGTGTGCAGTGTTCACTGCAGTCTCTGCGGAATAACCACACTTAGACCTTATAACTTTTCAGAGTTTCTTTATCAATCTACCAAGATGAAGAAGGCAGGGAGTAAGGCACGTGGTCGTGGAGTTTCTTCAGGGAGAGGACGTGGGGATTCTGTGGCTGCTGCGGCCCCCAGTGACACAGCATCCACCAGTTTTCCCCGTGAGCGTTCCTTTATGCGCACTTTTGTAGGAGCTCGGAGTACCCCCTGCTGCGGGAAGAACAAATTGAAGCCGTTGTTGTTTGGATGTCAGCCAATGCATCGACTTCAATTGCTTCCACCTCCTCTCAGGACCACAGCACTGTTGGGCAACCATCTGTCTCTTCACCGCCTGGCAAATTGCCCAGGCAGTCAGAGAGTTCTGTACAGGAGCCAGCTGAGTGTCTGCTTCTGTTCTCAGAATCTATTGGCTTGCAAACAGGGGCCCAGCCAAGCAGCATTCTGTAATGTGAAGAGGGAGTATGCAGTGATGCGCAACAGCTGTGTCTCTCTGAATCTGAAGAGGCGGGTGAGACAGTGCCGATGGTCAGCACACCGCAGAACGCATCTGATGATGATGAGACCCAGGTGCCAGTTTCTGTTGAGCATGGTGCTGGCCAGACCACCCAACAGCAGGTGTTGGAAGAGGGTAGTGGAGATGATGAGGTCCAAGACCCAACATGGCATGAGGAACAGGAAGGTGGTGGGAGCAGCTCAGAGGAATAATAATAATATTTATTTATATAGCGCCATCATATTCCGCAGCGCTTTACAGTTTAGCAGTTTCAGAACACAAGTCATAAGTAACAACGTTAACAATACAATAATTTAAGCTAAATAAGTCGCCCCTGCTCGTGACAGCTTACAATGTACAATGAGATGGGGGAGATACAAAGTATAGGTGTTTATATACAATGGTGCATTTACAATGATGTTCCAGCCATCTTAAGGGACTGAGGGATGGAGATAGTGAATGGGCTAGAGACACACACACACTTACACAGAATACATAGAATGACTTTGATTAGTGAATGTGATAGGCCGCTCTGAACAAATGTGTTTTGAGGGAGCGCCTGAAACCATGCAAATTGTGGATAGTCCTAATTTCTTGGGGTACAGCATTCCAGAGGATTGGCGTAGAGCAGGAGAAGTCTTGGAGTCGGGAGTGGGAGGTACGTATTAGTGCAGAGGTTAGTCGAAAGTCGTTTGCAGAGCGCAGCAGTCGGTTAGGCCGATAGATAGAAATGAGGGAGGAGATGTAGGAGGGGTGCTGCACTGTGGAGAGCTTTGTGGGTGAGAACCAGTACTTTGGTTGAAAGCTGGGAGAGGCCTAGAGAAATGGTTAGTGATAGAAGGAAGATAGAGGAAGACATTGCCCCAACGGTACAAACAGGAGGGAGAGTTAGGCTGCAGACTCGGTTGCCTGTAGCCTCCAGTTTGGCACCTGTTCGGAGCAGTTGTCTTCCAAAAGTCAAAACGTGCGCTCCCAGGACTTGCACTGCGTGGTCCTTTTTTCACACACTTGCACATGATATTTGCTATGTGAAATGCAAGCTGTGTAATTAAAAATTAAAAATAGCTAAAAGTGTCAGTCACCTCAATACCACAAATATGTGGAAACATGTGCGGACAAAGCACGTAGTTGAGTTACAAAGACACACTAGAGATGTAGGCCAACCTACAGCAGCACCTACATCTTCAGGTTGTGTTGAAGCCTCTTCATCGAGCTCACACACAGCTGGTTATGCTTCCTCACAGGATCGCCATGGAAGAACCTCGGCCACTGTTGTCCAGAGACAAACTGTTATTCCACACACAGCAGCAAGTTCCCTGTCATCCTCACACTCCCAGGCCACAAAACAGCCATCGGTAGCACAGGCATGGGATAAAAGACGGCCATACTCCGCAAACCATGCACGAGCACAGGCTCTGAATGCTGGCATTGCAAAACTCCTGTCCCTTGAAATGCTGTGATTCAGGCTGGTGGAGACAGACAGTTTCCGTAACTGAATATCATTGTCAATCCCACAATACAATGTGCCAAGCCGATTTCATTTCAGCAGGCAAGCCGTCCCTGGTCTGCAAAAGCATGTTGAGGGAAAAATTAAACATGCGCTACTAAAAGCCCTCAGTAGCAAGGTCCACCTGACCACCGATGCGTGGACCAGTACCCATTGTTATGATCTGCTACAACCAGTAAGGAAAGAAGGGAATTCTGTCCCTACAATACAACTAAGCTGAATCCCTACGATGTAACGGGGAACCTGATCCTGCGACCAGACCCGCTAAAGTCCTCATCTAGTGTGAACGAAGACCTATAGTTGCGAGGGAGTAATCCCTACAAGATCTAGGGACTGTGAGAAAAGGTGGACACCTCCTAACATAAATTGTAGCATGGATAATTAAACAGAAAAATAAATACTTTGTGATCCTAACATCAAGCAAAACTGACAGATTAAGGCACCTAAGCACCCGGCTAGCTTAACAGTAGATAATACAATGAAGTCAAGCAAAGCCAGAAGGGCGGAGCCAGACTAAATAGGGAAAAAAGGTCATGTGACCAGCAAACTGAAACAAAACCTAACAAGAGGGTTCTAACACCCATGGCCAGGGACAATACCTTTCCCTCACTGCCCATTGGGTCAATGTTGTGCAGCCGGGTACTGATCTTGCGAGTGGCGCTGTACGTGTTCTGCCAACTCCAAGGATTGCAGGAATCAAGTCTGTACACATTGATTCCTCCTCCTATTCCAGTTCCTCAGAATCATCGCTGCAGGAGCCGTCACGGTCTACCTCCACATGGACCCGTGAACGTTTACCTGTTGCGACCGATATGAGCACAGCCGTGTCCAAATGTCAACAGGCCATCCTGAAATTAATTTCCATGGGGAATCTTAGCCACACAGCGCAGGAGCTCTGTAATGCCATAAAGCAGGAGAGGACGTGTGGTTTTTGGAAGAGAATCTACAGGCAGGCTTGGTAGTGTGTGACAATGGCCGAAATCTGGTGTCAGCTCTGGGCCTTGGCAACCTCACTCACATACCATGTCTGTCATATGTGCTCAACTTGGTCGTGCAGAGTTTTTTGAGGGACTATCCGGATCTTGATGCACTGCTGCACAAGGTCCGCCTAGAGTGCGCTCACTTGCGACGTTCCAGCATGGCCAGATCGCTGATTGCAGCTCTGCAACGCAGATTTCACCTTCATGAACATCGCATCATATGTGACGTACCCACCAGGTGGAATTCCTCGTTACATATGTTGGAGCGGTTGTGTGAGCAGCAGCCAACAGTAATGGAGTATCAGCTGCATCAGGCGCAGTCAACTCGCAATTTGCGCCGTTCACACTTCACCACTACTGAGTGGGCCTCTATAATAAGAATAATAATATTATTTATTTATATAGCGCCATAATATTCCGCAGTGCTTTACAGTTTAACAGTTTCAAAACACGAGTCATAAGTAACAACGTTAACAATACAATAATTAAAGCAAAATCAGCCGCCCCTGCTGGTGAAAGCTTACAATCTACAATGAGGTGTGGGAGATACAAAGTACAGGTGTTTATATACAATGGTGTTTTTACAATGATGGTCCAGCCATTTTAAGGAAGTGAGGGATGCATGGAGATAGTGAATGGGCTACACACACAGAATTACACATAGAATGACTTTGATTAGTGAATGTGATAGGCCACTGTGAACAAATGTGTTTTGAGGGAGCGCCTGAAACCATCCAAATTGCGGATAGTCCTAATTTCTTGGGGTAGAGCATTCCAGAGGATTGGCGCAGCGCGGGTGAAGTCTTGGAGTTGGGAGTGGGAGGTACGGATTAGTGCAGAGGTTAGTCGAAGGTCGTTTGCAGAGTGCAGCAGTCGGTTAGGCCGATAAATATAAATAAGGGAGGAGATGTAGGGGGGTGCTGCGCTGTGGAGAGCTTTGTTGGTGAGAACCAGTAATTAGAATTGGATCCTATAATGAATGGGCAGCCACTGCCAGTGTAATGAGTGGCGAATAACTCTATGAAGGATATCTGCCACGTTTTGCGTGCGTTTGATGAGTCAACGCGGATGGCGAGTGCAGATGATGCACTAGTCAGCCTGACTGTCCCCCTTATCTGCCTGCTTCAAAAAACACTGCAAGCACTAAGGCATGAGGTTTTGGAAGAGGTGGAGGATGAGGAGTCACAAATTCCATCACCTTCTGGACAGTCAGCGCAACGTGGTTCCTCACAAAGGGCTGGAGGACTTTCAAAGTACCATGCTGTATCAACAATTGAACCTCCAGAGTCGCTGTCTATATTTTCATAACCATTACAAACTTTTAATGTATTTACAAAGCACATAATGTACATTTTTTGTCTATCCTTTTGTAATGCTATTGTGTTTCCATAAACTGATGTTACAGAATTATGATACAAAGTTTTTAAATTTTGAGTTTTAAATTTTGTAAATTTATATGTATTTGAAGGACTTTGTGAGGAGGATGAGGAGGAGTCAATGGAGGAGGAAGACATCGCTCCAGAGGGAGGTAGACAATGCTCTAGTCAGTATGTAGACCAAGGGTGGGGTGATGCACAGCAGGCGGAGATGACGCCTCTTGCAGGGGACAACGTTTCTTGGCCAGTTGGGAGTCTGCAGCACATGGTTGATTTCATGCTGCAGTGGCTGAGAAACGACCGCCGCATCGAACACATTCACACCACGTCTGATTATTGGGTGTACACCCTCCTAGACCCTCGCTACCGGGACAACTTACAAAGCCTCATCACACCGTTGAACCGGGAGCGTAAAATGCGGAAGTACCAAGACACACTGGTGCAATCCATAATGTTCTCCATTCCAGCCGAGAGCACTGCTGCTGCTACTGATTTACAAAGCAGCTCTGTGCGTCGAGGCAGTGGAGACAGCTCTGCAACAAGAGGGAGCACAAGCAGCGCCTCTGCACAGGGCAAGAACAGTATGTTCCAAATGTGTCGAAGTTTTGTGGCAGCGCCACCAATGTCTACACCATCCGAGACGGCTCCAGTCAGCAGGAGGCAACATTTCCGTAAGATGGTTACAGACTACATGTCTTGCCCTCTCAGTGTACTCTCAGATGGCTCTTCCCCATTCAAGTTTTGTGTCTCTAAGCTGGATACATGGCCAGAGCTTAGCCAGTATGCATTGGAGGTGCTGGCTTGATCTGCTGCCAGTGTATTATCGGAGCGCGTCTTTACTGCTGCAGGTGGTGTACTAACAGACCGTTGCATGCGACTATCCTACGATAATGTAGAACGGCTTACTTTTCTGAAAATGAACTAGGCATGGATCTCGCCTGAATTTGCCTGTCCGGTTTCAGATTAACTAACTGGTTGGCAACGTTTTCCATGTCTCCTGTTATGTTCATCTTTCTACCACCTGAGCTATACTCCCTGGGCTACAACACTGCCAGTTGCTGCTCAGAAGTGTCGTGTCCACAGACCAATACACAAGCTATAGTGATAGTGGGGTTCAGTAACGCCTGCTGTTCCCCTGCTGTGTGTCCGGCAAAAATTACTGCTACCTAGCTACACATGTTAAAAAAACATGACATGTTAAAGTGGCTAGTGCTACACATAGATATCAGGCTACACCCTTATTTCTAAGCTGTAAACAAGTGAAACGTCAAATTTAAAACCATTCAATGATTAGTGTTGGTAACAAATCTGTAACTAAATAATTGTGACATATTATGGCAGATATCCACATGTCTAACACAAATGCTAACACAAAAGCATACTTATGCTATAGGGTACTGATGGTGAACCTTCTCACTCCATAACTTTGACCAATCCAACTCACATCATGCCTCAAATGCTGCAATGTTGGAAGTGCATAATGTGGGTTGAACTTTGACAACAGCTGCAGTGCGAAGGTTATCCTTCTGTGTTCTTGGCTTTTAAATAAAAGCATACAAGTAAATATAATAATACATTGTTGATTAAGGGACATGATGTACACCTGTAATATTGTGCAAACAATGGATGTAGGACTATTCCTCTTCAACATTACTTATATTTGTGTCATTTGAAAAAATACATATTTTAGTTAAAAATTAAAAACCCATGTTCAGTAGCTGTGAAAGGCCCGTTTGTGTACTTCTATATTGTTTGCAACCAATGTATTGTATACGGATGGAAGCGCGTCACACTAATAGATTAGAATTATTTTAAATAGAATAAAGCAGCACCAATTTTAGAAAAATGACAAGGATGAGCCAGTGACAGACACTCAGCAGAGTACACGCAGCGGTGGTTGAAGAAGTAAATGGAGCGTGATCTGCATTTTAAAAAAAAAAAAATAAAAATACCTCACAGACTGCAGTGAACACTGAAACACAACTATTCACAATCTGTGAAAGGCTACTCCTTTGTGTACTTCTATAGTGTTTGCAACCAATGTATTGTATACGGATGGAAGCGCGTCACACTAATAGATTAGATTTATTTTAAATGGAATGTAGCAGAACCAATTGGAGATAAATGAAAAGGATGAGCCACTGAGACACGCTCAGCAGAGTACAAGCAGCAGTGCTTGAACAAGTAACTGGAGCGTGATGTGCACTCAAAAAAGTAAAAAACACAGACTGAAGTGAACACTGAAACACAACTGTCCACAATCTGTGAAAGGCTACTCCTTTGTGTACTTCTATAGTGTTTGCAACCAATGTATTGTATACGGATGGAAGCGCGTCACACTAATAGATTAGATTTATTTTAAATGGAATGTAGCAGAACCAATTGGAGATAAATGAAAAGGATGAGCCACTGAGACACGCTCAGCAGAGTACAAGCAGCAGTGCTTGAACAAGTAACTGGAGCGTGATGTGCACTCAAAAAAGTAAAAAACACAGACTGAAGTGAACACTGAAACACAACTGTCCACAATCTGTGAAAGGCTACTCCTTTGTGTACTTCTATAGTGTTTGCAACCAATGTATTGTATACGGATGGAAGCGCGTCACACTAATAGATTAGATTTTTTTCCACTAAAATGGAGCAGCACCAATTAGAGAAAAATGTGAAGGATGAGGCAGTGACACACGCTCAGCAGACTACAACCAGCAGTGGTTGAAGAACTAACTGGAGCGTGATCTGCACTCAAAAAATCAAAACCTCACAGACTGCAGTGAACACTGAAACACAACTATTCACTATCTGTGAAAAGCTCCTTTCTGTACTTCTATAGTGTTTGCAACCAATGTATTGTATACGGATGGAAGCACGTCACACTAATAGATTTGATTTTTTTCTAATATAATGGAGCTGCACCAATTCCACTAAATAAAATAAAAAAAAAAAAGAGTCAGTGACACGTGCAGATGCCTACAAACAGCGGTGGATGCAGAGCAAACTGCAGCGTCACCTGCACTGTCACACACACACCTTGCACAGAGCTGTTAAAACAACACTGGCAAAATGAAGCTTTACACAGCGGTTGGTAAACTAGCCTGCCTCAAGCACAGTAGTACACAAAATCGCAATATCTAACTGTCCCTCAGAGTCAGCACAGCAGCGTTCTGTCCCTAACTGAGTTCACAGCACAGTGACGCTAAAATGGCTGCGGCGCCTTTTATAGTGCATTCTGACATCATTTCAGCAGCCAATCACAGCCATGCCATTAGTTAAGATGACCGCATCATTACAGGATGTGCCCACACTTCGTAGGATTCCTCATTGGCTGACTAAAATCACATTGCCTCTCAAAGAATTATGGGAACTTCCGATTCCGGTATACGATATTGAAAAAGTATCGGAATTAAGTATCGGAATTCCGATAACGCGAATATCGGCCGATACCCGATACTTGCGGTATCGGAATGCTCAACACTAACACACAGACAAGAACATTATTTTACACCATTTGATCTTGCCATTCCACCCGTCCTACATCTGAGATGAAGTAGGCCGCAAATTGGTCTCTCATTTGGCTGACTTCAACAGAAGACCTGAGAGGGTGCTGAGTGAACTCAGGCAATGGGTTAGGAGCTGCATCATCAAGTTCAAAGTTTGGGTGCTCTTTCGCCATGACAAAGTTATGTAGCACCACACAGGCCTTCACAACTTCATCCACTGTTTCCACTTTCAGATGAATGGCTGTGCCCATAATGCGCCATCTGGAAACCAGTATACCGAAGGCACATTCTACTGTTCTTCTTGCCCTGGTCAGCCTGTAATTGAAAATTTTTTTGTTGTGGTCCAAGTCCCAGCTGGAGTAGGGTTTTAGCAGGTGTTGGCTCATCTGGAATGCCTCATCCCCAACCATGACAAATGGCATTGGTGGACCTTTGGTGTGGGGAAGAGGCCATGGCATGGGGAAATTGAACTGGTTTCCATACAACCTCCGGCCCATGTCCGAGTTCTTAAACGCCTGTGAGTCATTCCCACGGCCAAATGCCCCAATGTCCACCGCAACAAACATACAGTCTGCATCCGCAATGGCCATAAGAACTGTAGAAAAGTACTTCTTGTAATTGTAGTACTCCAAGCCTGTTCTTTTAGGTTTGATAATGAATGTGATTCCCATCAACTGCTTCCAAACAGTTGGGGAAATTGCAGGTTGTCCAGAATTTTTCTAGCCACTTTTCTGTGGTGGGCAGGGGCATAAATTCTGGACCGAGAACATTCCACAATGCCCGGCAGGTGTCAACAACAATTCCTGATAATGTGGAGATACCAATCCAGTACTGGAGGTGGAGTGAAGACAGGCTCTCTCCAGTAGCAAGGAATCTAGAGAAAGAAAAAAATATATATTATTGTATATGTTTTTTTAAAACATTAATAAAAAAAGTACATGCTATACAAATAATTCTGCAGGTCTTTGTTTACTAGATAGCAGAACAATAATTGTGACAGCTTTGGAATAGTACATGGCATAAGGAATAAAATGATGCAGGCATTGGTTTCTCAATATTACGTACCGTAATGTCACCAGGAGTCTTTCCTCTGGAGGAATTGCCCGACGGAGCTGTGTGTCCTGTCTCCTGATGAATTGTTGTACCCGAGCAAGTAAATCCCTGAAGGTTTGTTGTGACATCCGGGTATAGTCAGTAAATTTCTCGGGGTTTGCCTGCAGCTCACTGTAGAGGGTGTGGTACGCTCCACGGCTCTCCCGAAGTTCTACAATGGGATGTACCCACAAACGCCGCCGCTGCCGTCTCCGATGTCTCTCTCTCTCTCCTTTCTTCATGGCAAGCCACTGCATAAGCCTGAGCCATAGCAATGTCCAGATCCAAGTTGAAGTGGAAAGTCTTCCAGCGCAGATCCATGTTCACAAAGGCAAATGCAAGCAAATGTGAAGAATGGCTGTGAACAGGCTCTATATAAAGATTTCCCATAAGACACGCCCACTGGTGTCCCATTGGTGGGTTCTGTTGCAAGAATTTTTCAAGGATTTTCCTCATGTGAAATGCGCCGAAAAAAACGCAAATGCATACAAAAACGCTTGAAATTGCATACAATCGCATACAATCGCTGCGTTTTTTAAAAGCAATTTGCACACTTCGACTGCAAAATATCACAGCGATTACACGTGTTTGCACGCAAATTTTTCATGCGTTTTATGTGCGCTCGATACGCAGCGCTAAAAAACGCTAGTGTGAAAGTAGCCTAAGGACCTATAAAACACATTTAAAGAGGGGGGCAGACGAAGGCGATAGACTACCGGGTTCACCACCTCAATGACTTCATAAGGGCCAATAAATTTAGGTCCAAGTTTGGCAGAGGGCACTCGAAGTCTTATGTTCAGTGTTGAGAGCCAAACCTTATCTCCACATCGCAACAACTGAGCAGAGTTCCTTTTTTTATCCGCAAAATGTTTATATTTTTCCTGAGCCCTATAAATATTTAGTTGAACCTTTGACCACAGATCCCTGAGGCGATTGATACCGTCCTCTGCCCCCGGGCAACCAGAATCCATGCGCGAAAATTCGCCAAAATGAGGGTTTATCCCATAATTAACAAAAAATGGTGACCTACCGGTAGACTGGTTTACCCAGTTGTTGAAGGCGAACTCTGCTAACGGCAAGGCATCAGACCAGTCGCTTTGCAGGGTAGAAGTCAAGCACCGCAGGATTTGTTCAAGTGACTGGTTGGTGCGTTCAGTTTGCCCGTAACTTTTTGGATGATAAGCTGAGGAAAATGACAAAGATATCCCCAATTTTTTTGCAAAATGCTCGCCAAAATTTAGACACAAATTGAGTCCCTCTATCAGACACAATATTCATAGGTACCCGGTGCAAACGTACCACCTGGGAAAGGAAAAGGCTAGAGAGAGTCTCTGCTGATGGTAAACTTGCCATGGGTACAAAATGTGCTAATTTAGAAAATCTGTCCACAATTACCCAAATAACAGTATTTCCACGGGACGATGGCAGATTGGTAATGAAGTCCATGGACAAATGAGTCCATGGTCTTCCCGGAATTGGTAAAGGCACCAATTCCCTGGCCAGCCGGCAATGAGAGCTCTTAGAACGGGCACATATTCCACATGCAGCGACATGTTTCTTAACATCCGAAGCCATTAAAGGCCACCAAAAAACTCTTGCCATTGCTTCTTGCGTGGCTGCAATACCAGGGTGGGCACTCAATTTCGAATCATGGAACTCCCACAGGAGTTTGGTGCGCAAATGCTGCGGAACAAATAATTTGTCTTCAGGTTTGGACCTTGGTGCTGAAGATTGAGCCCCCACAATCTCCCGCTCCAATTCCGATGACATTTCGGCAACCACGATACTGGGTTGAAGAATGGGGGACGATGGATCGGGGGCGGACACTGGTTCAAAACTACGTGACAGAGCGTCAGCCTTCATGTTTTTTGACCCTGGACGAAAAGTAATTGAAAACTGAAATCTGGAAAAAAAAAGTGACCAGCGGGCTTGCCTGGAAGTCAGTCTCTTAGCAGATTTGATATATTCTAAATTTTTATGGTCAGTGATAACTGTAATAGGGTGAGCCGCCCCCTCCAAAAAATGCCTCCATTCTTCGAACGCCAATTTAATAGTCAAGAGCTCCCTATTGCCTACGTCATAATTTTTTTCAGCGGTAGAAAATTTTTTAGAAAAATAAGCACAAGGCCTGAGATTAGTTAGGGAAGCCGGTCCCTGCGACAACACTGCCCCCACCCCCACCTCAGAAGCATCAACCTCAACCACAAATGGCATAGAAGGGTCGGGTTGAATCAGGATAGGAGCAGATGTGAAACAGTTTTTTAACGTTAGAAATGATTGTTTAGCTGACGGGGACCAGTTCCTGACATCTGCCTCTTTACAAGTGAGATCCGTAAAGGGTTTATTTATCTGTGAGAACCCTTTAATAAATTTGCGATAATAATTTGCGAATCGCAAGAAGAGCTGGAGTCCCTTAAGGTCCCGGGGCTGGACCCACTCCACAATAGCTTGCACCTTCTTGGGATCCATGCGAAACCCCAGAGGTGAGATAATAAGACCTAGAAATGACAACTCTTGAACAAACAATGAACATTTCTCAAGTTTGACAAACAATTGATTTTCTCAGAGCCTCTGGAGCACAGTTTTAACATGTAACAAATGTGACTGTTTATCAGCAGAATATATCAGGATATTATCCAGGTATATAACCACATAGCGACAGATAAGGTCCGAGAACACGACATTGATAAAATTTTGGAAAACGACTGGTGCATTGGTGAGACCAAATGGCATAACCAAGTTCTCAAATAACCCCTCAGAAGTAAGAAAAGCCCTTTTCCACTCATCCCCTTCCCGTATCCTTATCAGATTATAGGCCCCTCTGAGATCCAGTTTAGAGAACCATCTGGATCCAGAGAGCTGATTACAGAGATCGGGAATCAAAGGCAGGGGATATGTGTTCCTGACCATAATTTTATTTAATTCTCGAAAGTCGAGGCAGGGACGTAGGCCACCATCTTTTTTCTTAACAAAGAAAAACCCCGCTGCTACCGGGGAAACTGAAGGTCTGATGTGCCCCCTACGGAGACTCTCGGCAATATATTGTTTCATAGCCAGGCGCTCCGGACCTGACAAATTAAATAAACGAGGTTGCTGTGTGCTCACTTCCGACGATCGCAGGTCAGGTCATTGACTTGCATCGCTATAGAGGTCTTTAGGCCTACTGGTTAACCATTTGAGTGGCGATGTTCTGACAAGATGGAATTTCACTCTGCACATGTTGCAGCGGCTGTGGCATCAGAGATGAGACCTGGTGCAGTGTGTCCTTTTGCATAGTCTGGGCCAGACGTGGTGCAAATCACGCTTGCAGAGTGGGCATAGGTGAAGGACCTCTGCACCATTCTGCACAGTTTTGAAATGGCTACTAAGATGGTTAGCGCTGATGATGCCATTATCAGCATCACTATTCTGGTCATCTACATGCTGCAGCACACTTTGAATAGTCTGCTTGAGGAGGTGATGGTCCCAGAGGAAGAGTTGGAAGCAGAGAAGAATGCGAAGGGGATAACAATATCTCAAATTTCCGGAAAGTCATCGCATAGGTGGGTGCCATGGGAGGGTGGCATACAGCGATCAAGGGGGCTCATTGTACCAGACAAACTTTTAGTGAAGGTTCAGGAACCAAGGAACAAATTGAGGAGGATGAAGTGATGGACGCACAACAGTCAGATGATGAAGAGGATAATGATCCACTAGGCCTTGAAAATCGAGGTCCCAGAGTCTGGAGAAATAGTGGAGAGACACACAATCCAAGCTGCTTAAGGTCTGGTGTGAAGTTTCCACAAATCTGTGATGGTTTGGGGAGCCATGTCATATGTTGGTATAAGTACACTGTGTTTTATAAATACCAAAGTCAGCACTGACATCTACCAGGAAATTTTACAGCACTTTATGCTTCCCTCTGCCAACAAGCTTTTCGGAGATGAAAAATACCTGGTTTAAAAACAACAGTGTCACTGTGCTTGTTTGGCAATCAAACTCACCTGACCTTAACCCCATGGGGTATTGTTAAGAGGAAGATAAACAACATCAGACCCAACAATGCAGATGAGCTGAATGCTGCTATCAAAGCATCCTGGGCTTCCATAACACCTCAGCAGTGCCACAGGCTGATTGCCTCCATGCCATGCCGCATTGATGCAGTAATTGATGCCAAAGGAGCCCCGACCAAGCATTGAGTGCATTTACTGAATATACATTTCAATAGGCCAACATTTCAGATTTTAAAATAATTTTTCAAGCTGGTGTTATAAAGTATTATAATTTACTGAGATAATGACTTTTAGGTTTTTATTGGCTGTAAGCCATAATCATCAACATTAACAGAAATAAACACGTGAAATAGATCACTTTGTTTGTAATGACTTTATCTAATCTATGAGATTCAGTTTTTGCATTGAAGAAATGAAATAAATTAATTTTTTAATTATTATTATTATTATACATTTATTCCATGGCGCTTTACATATGAAAAGGGAAAAAAATAGACAGGTACAATAAACATGGGCTAGACAAGGGATGCACAAGTACAGAAGGAGAGAGGACCCTGCCCGCGAGGGCTCACAGTCTGCAGGAATGGGTGAGAATACACTATGAAAGGGTAGAGCTGGTCGTGCGATGGTTCAGTAGACTGAGGATCATTGCAGGTTGTAGGCTTGTCGGAACAGGTGGGTCTTCAGGTTCTTCTTGAAGGTCTCCGTTGTTGGTGAAAGTCTGATGTTTTGCGGCAGGGAGTTCCAGAGTATGGGGGAAGCCTGGGAGAAGTCTTGTATGCGGTTGTGGGATGAAGAGATGAGGGGGCAGTTGAGAAGGAGATCTTGAGAGGATCGAAGGATGCGTGTAGGTAGATAGCGGGAGACCATGTCACAGATGTATGGAGAAGAGAGGTTGTGGATGGCTTTGTATGTCATGGTTAGGGTTTTGAACTGGAGCCTCTGTGCAATAGGAAGCCAGTGAAGGGCCTGGCATAGGGGGGAGGCTGGGGAATAACGGGGAGACAGGTGGATTAGTCGGGCAGCAGAGTGTAGGATGGACTGGAGTCGTGCCAGAGTGCTAGAGGGGAGGCCAGACAGTAGGAGGTTGCAGTAGTAGAGGCGGGAGATGATAAGGGCGTGCACTAGTGTTTTTGTGGTTTCATGGTTGAGGAATGCGCGGATCCGGGAAATATTTTTGAGTTTGAGGCGGCAGGAGGTGGCGAGGGCTTGGATATGTGGTTTGAAAGAGAGGGCAGAGTCGATGATCACCCCAAGGCACCGAGCATGCAGGACCTGGGAAAGCGAGCAGCCATTGACATTGATGGATAGGTCTGGTGGAGGGGTAGAATGAGGTGGGGGGAAAGATGATGAATTCTGTTTTGTCCATGTTCAGTTTGAGAAAGCGAGCAGAAAAGAAGGCTGAGATAGCAGACAGACACTGTGGGATTTTGGTCAGTAGGGAGGTGAGGTCAGGTCCAGATAGGTAGATCTGCGTGTCATCGGCGTAGAGGTGATACTGCAAGCTGTGGGATTCTATGAGCTGTCCCAGGCCGAAGGTGTAGATGGAGAAGAGTAGGGGTCCTAGGACTGAGCCTTGGGGAACACAGACAGGGGGCGAGGTCAGTAGGTGGTGTGTGAGAAGGAGACACTAAATGTTCGGTCTGTTAGGTATGATGAGATCCAGGATAGGGCCAAGTCTGTGATGCCAAGAGATGAGAGAATCTGTAGCAGGAGGGAATGGTCCACGGTGTCGAAGGCAGAAGACAGGTCCAGGAGAAAGAGGACAGAGTAGTGTCGCTTGCTCTTGGCGGTTAGAAGGTCGTTAGTGACTTTAGTTAGGGCAGTTTCAGTTGAGTGATGCGGTCGGAAGCCAGATTGTAACCGGTCAAAGAGGGAACAGGAGGAGAGGTGGGAGGACAGTTCGAGATATACATGCTGTTCCAGTAGTTTTGAGGCGTAGGGGAGAAGAGATATCGGGCGATAGTTAGACACAGAGGATGGGTCGAGGGAGGGCTTTTTGAGGATGGGTGTGATTGAAGCTTGTTTGAAGGATGAAGGAAAGACACCATTTGTAAGTGAAAGGTTGAAGAGATGTGCGAGAGTAGGGATGAAGACCATGGCAAAGTTAGGGATGAGGTGAGACGGGAGTGGGTCAAGCACGCAAGTGGTGAGGTGTGATCTTGACAGGAGAGTGGAGAGCTGATCTTCTGTCATGGTGGTGAAGCTGGTTTTGGAAGAACAGGGCTGAGTGGCTAAGAGCGGCATTGGGGGCTGCGGGCCAAAGCCTTCTCTGATAGTATCAATCTTTTGCTTAAAGAAGGAGGCAAAGTCTTCAGCAAGAAATGAGAGGAGAGGGAGGAGGTGCTGTGGGATGGAATAGAGAATTGAAAGTGTTGAAGAGCTGTTTAGGGTTGTGAGACATGGAGGATATGAGAGATGCAAAGTAAGTTTGTTTTGCGGCAGAGAGCGTGGACTTGAAGCTGGCGAGGGACTGCTTGTATACGTTGAAGAGCTCTGTAGAATGGGTTCTCTTCCATCTCCGCTCGGCAGCCCTGGAAGCCCGTCTCAGTTCTTTGGTCAGGCCGGTCAGCCAGGGCTGCCAGTTGAGTGTACGAGTTTTGCTCTGTGTGAGGGGGCGGCCGAATCAAGTGTGGCTTTTATTGTGATGTTATAAAATGTGGCAGCAGCATCTGTGTCATGAAGTGAGGCTATATCTGTGAGAGGGAGGAGGGACTCAGAGAGCGATTGTAAATTGAGGTGTTTGAGATTTCTGCGAGGGTGGGTGAGTTCGTGGAGTGGGGGATGCGTATTAACAGAGGAGAGGGAAGAGAACGTCAGTAGGTTGTGGTCAGACAGGGGTAGTGGGGAGTTAGTGAGATTAGTGAGGGAACAGAGACCGGTGAAGATAAGGTCCAGCATGTGACCATCTTTGTGAGTGGCCGCAGAGGACCATTGAATGAGGCAGAGGGAAGCCGTGAGCGATAGAAGTTTAGAGGCAGCCGGGATGGAAGTGTCAATGGGGATGTTGAAATCACCCTAATTCGGGATTGCTACAGACCCTCTTGATAAATTGTTCATTAAGAAAATCGTAGCTGGTGGCAGCTAAAAAAGAAGGGGTGTAAAGTGTTGACCTATTGGGTGGCGTTGGCAGTGACGGAGCGGGTTTTATAAGTGTATTGCCTGGCTGCGGCCCGGAGTAATTATAAATCCCTCACTGCAGCGTGCCCAATAGCCAGCACACATCCAAGCGGCCCGTCTGGCGACTAATTATCCCAGGTGCAGTTCCTGACTGACCTGAGGCTAAAAGGGGGGCGCTAGAGAGCTGCAAGTTCCTAAGTGGAAGTGGGATAATTATAAATCCCTGCAGATTAGTTCCTGACACATTGGGTCGGACGGCAGCAGCCGTCGTGTGTGTGCCGTGTTCATCACATTCGTGGCAGCGGTGGGATCACAAGCCTTGATACCCCGGGCTACCGTGTGGCGGTCGGCAGCCGTTCATCACATTAATTTTTTGATGATATTCTAATTTTGTAAGATGCACCTGTATTTATGATGTTTAAAAACACACTATGGATACTTACCTTTCTAAATGCACTTGCTGACTACATGTGTTTTTTCACAACTATTTTGCTGTTATGATATGGGCTATATCTCTGCAAATTATATGCTGTTACTTTCCTCTATACATTTGATTGATGTATATTCCTGTTACCTTATCTGCTGTTACTAAAGTTGATTTTCAGGATAACCCACCTTTGTCTATCTGTGGTGCTTTACCTTTTTAAACATTTTCAAACATTTCTTTGTGAATAAAATTTAACTTTTGCTATAACAAAATCTTTACAAGGGCTAATAAGAAAAAAAAAAACAACCCTGAAATTATTAGACTATTTCTCAGAAGCACCGCAATACCCTTTATATCAGTGTTTCTCAACTCCAGTCCTGAAGACCCACCAACAGGTCAAGTTTTCAGGATTTCCTTAGTATAACACAGGTGATATTTCATCACCTGCTCAAGCATTAATTCCATCACCTATGCAATACTAAGGAAATCCTGAAAAGATGCCCTGTTGGTGGCTCTGGAGAACTGGAGTTGAGAAACACTGCTATATATAGTCATACATTTTTATTTCGGGACATGGAAATGCTCCGAAGAGAAGGTGAGCCATTTGGCTTTTAGTGCACAGAGTTCTCTGGAATAATTTGTGGATACCATTTTTAGACCCCCTAACAGCAGAAATCCTCCAAAAGTAACTACATTTTGAAAATTACAGTCAGAGAAGTCATCTATGGATGTAATGACTTTTGTCCCATTGGCTTTTACTAGAAATTATTGTGCACTGAATGTTGCAGAGTAAAAATTGTAAATATGCCATTTTAGTGTGCAATACATAGTGCCCAGCTTGTGCTTCTTGAGAAATGTGTCACATAAATTGTCAAAAAGGTTATCCAGGACTCAACAATTCATGACTCATCTCAACATGACATTTCTGGGGTCTGACACTTCCAATATAAGCTGAAACTGCTCAGCAGCAGCCCAAACTAAGTCTAGGTCCACATTGTCATATCTGCAGTGTTGTCTCATGAAAAGATATAATAAAATATTTACACAAATGTCGGGTATAGTCAATTTTGTGATATACTGTACATCTGGAAGAGTTTCCACACATATACTGTAGGCTAGCTACTCGTGGCCATTGCCAAATATTGCAGTATTTCCTGTTCAATGGGATATAAAGTGCAGCACTTATCTGTGGCCACTAAGCAAAATACGAGGCTGCTGTGTTCAACCTATGCATTCCATAGTTTTAGCCACTGCCGGAGTAGTTTTCAGCTAATAGTGGTTGTGCAGTTGGGAAGGCTTCTATTTTTAGGCTGCGAAGCACCAATATCCGTGGCCCAGTAGCGTAGCTACCGGAGGGGCAGAGGGGGCGGTGGCCCTGGGCCCAGCGCTCTAAGTGGGCCCACCCGAAGCTATGCTATTGTAATTGTATTGGCGTGCACAGCATCCAGCCAATACAGCTAAGCTGACCAAACAGATGATAGAAGGAGCGAGCGCTCCTTCTCCCATCATCCCCCTCTCCCTGACAGTGGGCGCGATGACGTCACTGCCCGGCGCCCGCTGACAGGAAATGAGCGGGAGCAGTGAGCAGCGCTGAAGCTGGGAGCAAGAAAGGTGAGTACAGGATTTATTTTTTTCTGGGGGTGCTGCCTTACACTACAGTCTACCTATAGGGGATGGGGGGTGCTGCCTTACACTAGTCTGCCTATAGGGGATGGGGGGTGCTGACTTACACTAGTCTGCCTATAGGGGATGTGGGTGCTGCCTTACACTACAGTCTGCCTATAGGGGATGGGGGTGCTGCCTTACACTATTCTGCCTATAGGGGATGGGGGTGCTGCCTTACACTAAAGTCTGCCTATAGAGGATGGAGGGTGCTGCCTTACACTAGTCTGCCTATAGGGGATGGGGGTGCTGCCTTACACTACACTCTGCCTATAGGGGATGGGGGTGCTGCCTTACACTACAGTCTGCCTATAGAGGATGGGGAGGCTGCTTTACTCTACAGTCTGCCTATAGGGATGGGGGGCTGCCTTAGGCCTCTTTCACACATCAGTTTTTTGCCGTCCGGCGCGATCCGGCATTTTTGTAAAAAAACGGATCATTTTTTTTTTAATAGCCGGATCCTTTTGTTTGTCATTGACATGCATTAGCGCCGGATCGCGCCGCATGTCATTGCGTTTACTCCGTTTTCTGCCGGATCCGTCCTAGATTTTAATTCCGGCGTCCGGACCGAACGCATCATGTAACGTTTACTTTTTCTGACAGAAATGCCTGACAGCGCCTGAAGCGGAGCATCAGGCGGCCGGAAACAATAGAAATCTATGGGACCGGATCAGTCTTTTGTGCAATACGGCAAAAGAGTGATCCGGATTCTGGAAAACTACAACTACTACTACTACTACTTTTTCCGAGTTAAAAAAAAAAGGTCAGGACGGATCCAGCTAAAAAACGGATCCAGCACAACAGTTTTTTACAATCTACGCCGGATCCGTCTTTTAAACAATTCGCCGGATTGTGCCTGATTGCAAAAAACTGATGTGTGAAAGAGGCCTTACACTACAGTCTGCCTATAGGGGATGGGGACGCTGCCTTATACTACAGTCTGCCTATAGGGGATGGGGGTGCTGCCTTATACTACAGTCTGCCTATAGGGGATGGGCGTGCTGCCTTATACTATAGCCTGCCTATAGGGGATGGGGGCCTGCCTTATACTACAGTCTTCCTATAGGGGATGGGGGGCTACCTTATACTACAGTCTGCCTAAGGGGGGAGTGCTGCCTTATATTACAGTCTGCCAATAGGGGGGGTGCTGCCTTGTATTACTGTTTGCCTATGGGGGCTGCATTGTACTATATTGAGAACTATCTGGTGTATTATACTATATGGAGACTATCTAGGGGGCCATCATACAGTGTTGGAGACATCATTGGGGGATACTAAGGGGTCAGTATGTATACAGTGAGGAGGCATTATACTGTGTATAGGGGAGGTGTACCGGGGGAGACTCAGGACATTATTAAATGTAAAGCGGGCACTTATTGTTATAGGGGAACTCAGGTTACTATGACTGTCATAAGGGGCACACACAGGGCATTATTACATTCTAGGGAACAAAATGTGGGCGCTGTGTTCTAGGGCACTTGCACCCGGCATTTCTATATTCTAGAGGGATGCTTTAGAATTTAGAGGTCACACAGAACCACACAATAGGTGACGTAATAGGGACACATACGGCAGCAGCGGCTCAGTATTGGGGTAACAGGTGCAGTAATAGGGACATATACGGCAGCAGCGGCTCAGCATTGGGGTATCAGGAGCAGTAATAGGGACACATACGGCAGCAGTGGCTCAGCAATGGGGTATCAGAAGGATGAGGGGTTTGTGCAGGTTGGGGATACATGGTGATGGGGCTGGAATATGAGAAGTGAAACGTGTCTTTGTTGTATTCTCTGTAGCCGTGTCCTGGCTGGAGACGTTGTCATTGTCGGTCTGGGCCAGATGGAATAGACGTGAAAAGTGAATGATTCCATCAGAGATAACGGCAGCTGTAAGTCACCAACTATAACTGTGCAATAATCACTTATAGGTTTTGTAGGACTGGTACCGTATATACTCGTGTATAAGCCGAGATTTTCAGCACCTTTTTTTGTGCTGAAAATGCCCCCTCGGCTTATACACGAGTCATTGGTGCAGAAACCAGCGGGGGAGGGGGTGCAGGAGGCGGTGGCTGGGACATCATACTCACCCTCCTCGTGCCATCGCTGAACGTCCCGGCAATCCTCCGTTGTACCCGGCTTCCTGCAGCTCTCCTGTGCTGAGCGGTGATGTAATACCGCTCATTAAGGTCATGTAATATGGACGCGACGCCACTCCCATAGGCGTGGCGTCCATATTCATGGCCTTAATGAGCGGTATTACGTCACCGCTCAGCACAGGAGAGCTGCAGGAAGCCGGGTACAACGCAGGATTGCCAGGAAGTTCAGCGATGGCACGGGAAGGGTGAGTATGATGGAGGAGGAGGATGGGGGGAGCATGGAGGAGTACAAGGAGCATGGAGCAGGATGGGGGGGAGGATGGAGAGCATGGAGCAGGATGAGGGGGAGGATGGAAAGCACAGAGGAGCACGGAGCAGGACGGGGGAGGATGGAGAGCACGGAGCAGGATGAGGGGGAGGATGGAAAGCACAGAGGAGCACGGAGCAGGACAGGGGGAGGATGGAGGGCACAGAGCAGGACGAGGGGGAGGATGGAAAGCACAGAGGAGCACGGAGCAGGACGGGGGGAGGATGGAGGGTACGGAGCAGGATGAGGGGGAAGATGGAAAGCACAGAGGAGCATGGAGCAGGACAGGGGGGCACAGAGGAGGACGGAGCAGGACGGGGGGAGGATGGAAAACACAGAGGAGCAGGACGGGGGAGAATGGAGAGCACGGAGCAGGACGAGGGGGAGGATGGAAAGCACAGAGGAGCACGTAGCAGGACGGGGGGGCACAGAGGAGGACGGAGCAGGAAGGGGGAGCACAGAGGAGAATGGGGGAGCACAGAGCTGGATGGGGGAGCACGGAGCAGGACGGGGGGAGCACAGCAGGACGGCGGTTTATACACCCGGCTTATACTCGAGTCAATAAGCTTACCCAGTTTTCCGTGGCAAAATTAGGGGCCTCGGCTTATACTCGGGTCGGCTTAAACTCGCGTATATATGGTATTTACTACTGACCATATGGCGATAATATCCATGTTGGTCTTTATATAGAGATTATTGTCAGTAATAGCGCAGTCATCTCCTACATCCACTATTAGGGTGTGTCACGGAGTTGTAATCAAATTTACTTTGTTAGGGTCCCACTCAGAAGTTTCGCTCCCCTGAAACAAAACCCTAGCTATGCCTCTGCCGTGGCCCCTTTCCAGCCTGAGAATATCAGCCCCCAGCTGTCTGCTTTAGCTTAGCTGGTTATCAAAAATCAAAGGACCCCACACCATTTTTTTTATTATTATTTTTTTAAATAATTTAAAAAAAACTGCTTGGGGTCCCTCCTATGTTCACTAATCAAAAAAGACTAAAATAAAAAACAAAATAAAAAATTAAAGTTATATTCACCTCTCTGCTTTTAATCCATAATGCTGATCTCCCACCATGATCTCCAACTCTGATACCCGGTTGCATTGCTGAGTGGTGACAAATATTACCGCTCAGCCCGGCAATCAGTTTACACTGAGCTGAGCGTGAGAACAGGACTGCGCTGGACCAGCGGTAACCTCAATGACATCACCATTAGTGTTATGTTTTGGTAGCTGAGGAGAGCAGGCAAAAACGGCAATACACCAGAGAGGTTGGAATCTACTGAATTGCAGTACCCTGACTAACCACCACAACTAAAGGCAGCTGTGGAGCGTTCCTACGTTGGTCCTAGACGCCTCATCACAGCCTGAGAGGCTAACTACACCTAAAGATAGAAATAGGAATGCTATCTGCCCCGGAGCAGATCCCCAAAGAACATAGGAAGCCCCCAAACATGTAAATGGCGGTTAGACAAGAGGAAATACAGACACAGACAGAAAAAATATGAGCAAACGCAGGGGCCCAATCTGACTTAGACAGAAAAGGATAGGAAGGATACTTACTGCAATCCAAAAAACCCTAAAAAAAAAAGCAAAGCTACTAATTGCAAAAACTCCTGAGATCACACGACCTCTACCACCTAAATTAGTTCTCTGGTGTAACAAAACTAAGCCGCAGCCACAGAAAAAAAACTGGAAAAGGCAAATGAACAAACAACAATGGCTCCAGAGGAACCGAGAGGAGACCAAGCCCCCCGGGGAGGGGAACCTGGCCAACCTCACAGAAATGCAGCGAAATATACAAATGGCAAGCACAAAAACAAAAAACAGAAAATATCTTATCTGAGAGCAGGAGAAGAGGCAAGACTCAGCAAGCTTCCAAGTGAACCAGGATACAACGTTGAGACAAGAACAATTGATCACCGGCAACCATGATGTGGGGAAACCTCCCTTATATCCAGCCAGTCCGTGATCCCTGATTGCCAATCCTCATTGAATGGTTCAGTACTGTCTGCAACCACCAGAGGAAGCTTCTGCTCAGAATTCATTTCTAAAACATTCATAACAGTACCCCCTTGAGGAGGGGTCACCGAACCCTCATTTGTGCAACCAGGTCGGTCAGGATGAGCTCTGTGATACGCACGGATCAGTCTCCTAGCATGGATGTCCGAAGCAAACACCCAAGAATTGTCCTCCTGACCATAACCTCTCCACTTAACCAAATACTGGAGTTTCTGTCTAGAAAAACGAGCATCCAATATTTTCTCAACCACATACTCTAGATTGCCCTCAACCAAAACAGGGTCAGGGGGCGCAGCCATAGGAACCACTGGCTCGACAAACCTCTTCAATAAGGACTTGTGGAACACGTTATGGATCTTAAATGTCCCTGGAAGAAGTAAACGAAAGGAAACAGGATTAAGAATCTCCATGATCTTATAAGGTCCAATAAACCTAGGCTTAAACTTAGGAGATGCAACTCTCATAGGGATATTTCTTGAAGACAACCAGACCAAGTCCCCCACTTTAAACCGAGGACCATCAGTCCTATGCCGGTTGGCAAACCGCTGGGCCTTCTCCTGAGAGAGGGACAACCTCTCCAATACCTGGTCCCAAATCTTCTGCATACGCTCCACAACAGAGTCAACACCCGGACAGACAGAAGCCTCTGTCTGTCCCGAAGAAAATCGAGGGTGAAACCCAAAATTGCAGAAAAATGGAGACATCAAAGTGGCAGAGCTTGCCCTAATATTAAGAGCAAACTCAGCCAAAGGCAAAAAAGAGACCCAGTCATCTTGATCAACAGACACAAAGCATCTCAGATAAGTCTCCAATGTCTGGTTTGTTCTCTCAGTTTGTCCATTGGTCTGAGGATGAAAAGCAGAGGAGAAAGACAATTGAACACAAAGTTTAGAACAAAAAGTCCTCCAAAATCTGGAAACAAACTGGACTCCTCTGTCAGACACAATGTTCTCAGGAATGCCGTGTAACCGAACCACGTGCTGAAGGAACAAAGGCACCAATTCGGAGGAGGAAGGCAACTTAGGTAATGGCACAAGATGTATCATCTTGGAAAACCTATCACAAATCACCCAGATAACAGTCATTCTCTGAGAAACAGGGAGGCCGGAAATAAAATCCATAGAGATATGGGTCCATGGTCTCTTGGGCACAGGCAATGGCATCAACAAACCACTAGAGCGAGAGCAAGGCTTGGAGCGAGAGCAAGTCCCACAGGACTGCACAAACTCCCTGACGTCACGAGACAAAGTAGGCCACCAAAAGGACCGATTCACCAAGTCTCTTTTACCAAAAATTCCAGGATGACCGGCCAACGCGGAACAATGAATCTCAGACATCACACTCTTCTTCCACTGGTCTGGGACAAACAATTTCCCAACAGGGCAGCGCTCGGGTTTATCCTCCTGACATCCCTCCAGAGCCAGTCTCAAATTGGGCGAGATGGCGGAAACAACTGCACCCTCTTTCAAAATAACAACACGATCAGATAACTCAGGAGAGTCCGCAAGGAAACTCCTCGAGAGGGCATCCGCCTTAATATTCTTAGTGCCAGGAAGAAAGGAAACCACAAAATTAAAACGTGTGAAAAACAAGGCCCACCTGGACTGTCTAGGATTAAGTCGCTTGGCTGATTCCAGATAAACCAGATTCTTATGGTCCGTGAGGACCACCACCTGATGTTTGGCTCCCTCCAGCCAATGTCTCCACTCTTCAAAAGCCCACTTCATGGCCAATAACTCCCGATTACCCACGTCATAATTACGTTCAGTTGGAGAAAATTTTCGAGAGCAAAAAGCACAAGGGTTACTTTTAGAGGTCTCAGGATCTCTTTGGGACAAAACAGCACCTGCCCCAATTTCAGAGGCATCAACCTCCACCTGAAATGGCAGAGAAACATCAGGATGCCGTAGAACAGGAGCAGAAGTGAATCTCCGCTTAAGCTCCTGAAATGCAGAGACTGCCTCAGGAGGCCAATTCACCACATCAGAACCCTTTTTGGTCAAATCAGTCAAGGTTTAACAATAACAGAGAAATTACCAGTAAATTTACGATAAAAATTGGCAAAACCCAAGAATCTCTGAAGAGCCTTTAATGAAATAGGTTGGACCCAATCACAGATGGCCTGAACCTTGACCGGGTCCATTTCAATAACAGATGGAGACAAAATGAATCCCAGAAATGAGATCCTCTGTACGCCAAAAAGACACTTTGATCCCTTCACATACAGAGCATTCTCTCTCAAAATCTGGAACACAGTCCGAACATGTTTCACATGAGAGTCCCAGTCATTGGAAAAAATCAAGATATCATCCAAATAAACAATCAGAAATTTATCCACAAAATCCCTGAAAATGTCATTCATGAAGGACTGGAAGACGGAAGGAGCATTAGTGAGCCCAAAGGGCATCACTAGGTACTCAAAATGCCCCTCTGGGGTATTAAACGCCGTCTTCCATTCATCCCCGTGCTTAATGCGAATAAGGTTATACGCCCCCCTGAGGTCAAGCTTGGTAAACCAAGTAGCACTTTTCACCCTGGAAAACAGGTCAGAAATCAAGGGTAACGGATATTGATATTTCACAGTGATATTGTTCAAGAGACGATAATCAATACACGGCCTTAATGAACCATCCTGTTTGGCCACAAAGAAAAAAACCGGCACCCAAGGGTGAAGAGGATGGTCTGATGTGACCCTTCTCCAATGACTCCTTGATATAAGACCGCATAGCGTCATGTTCAGGTACAGACAAGTTAAAAAGGCGACCTTTAGGGAATTTACTACCAGGCACTAATTCAATAGCGCAGTCATAGCTCCTATGGGGGGGCAAGGATGCAGATTTACTTTCGCTAAACACATCAGAAAAATCAGTCAAAAAGTCAGGCATATATTGAGCCTGGGGAGAGGCAGAAAAAACAGGAGTGTTGGCATTAACACATTGGCAGCCCCAACTGGTTACAGATACAGATTTCCAATCCAAAACAGGATTATGAGACTGCAACCAAGGAAAACCTAGTTCAATAATGTCATGCAGATTATACAGCACCAAAAATTTGCAACTCTCCTGATGATGAAACCCACAACGTTTAGCAAAATCAAAATCCATCAGGTTAATAGCTACTCCCGAATCAACAAAAGCCTGAGCAGAAAATGTGGACAGGGAGCAAATCAGGGTAACAGTCAACAGAAACTTAGTCTGAACACTACCCAAGACAACTGAGCGTGCAAAACGTCTTCCCCGCTTAGGGCAGACTGAAATAGCATGAGAGGCATCACCACAGTAGAAACATAACCCATTGCGTTTTCGAAACTCATGACGCTGTGCCCCAGAAGCCACTCTATCACACTGCATGGGTTCAGAAGCTGGTTCACAAGGCAACACCATTCCACGCATACCTCTACGCTCACGCAAACGTCTGTCAATTTGAATCACCAATGACATAGAATCATTGAGACCAGAGGGAGCAGGGAAACCCACCATAACATCTTTTACATTCTCTGACAGACCCTTCCGAAAAAGAGCTGCCAAAGCATCATCATTCCATTTGGTCAGAACTGCCCACTTTCGGAATTTCTGACAGTACAACTCAGCATCCTCAAGCCCCTGATTTAATGCCAACAAGGTTTTTTCAGCTTGATCAGTGACATTAGGTTCATCGTACAATAACCCCAGAGCCAGAAAAAATGCCTCAACATTACTCAAAACAGGGTCCCCAGGTGTCAGGGAAAAAGCCCAATCCTGAGGATCGCCGCGCAGGAGAGAGATGACAATTTGAACCTGCTGTGCTGCGTTCCCTGAGGACTTAGGTTTTAAGGCAAAAAACAACTTACAGTTATTTTTGAAATTCAGAAATTTAGCTCGATCCCCTAAAAACAAATCTGGCATGGGGATCCTAGGTTCCACAACCGTGATCCCTGATTGCCAATCCTCATTGAATGGTTCAGTACTGTCTGCAACCACCAGAGGGAGCTTCTGCTCAGAATTCATTTCTAAAACATTCATAACACATTAGTCACACGCAGGCATATTCTCACTGCAGAGCTGAGCGGTAATGTTTGTCACCACTCAGCAATGCAACCAGATGTAGCAGAGTTGGGATCGTCGTGGGACATCAGAATTATGGATCATTGATGGAAAGGTGAGTATAACTTTCATTTTTTATTTTTATTTTCACATTAATAAATGAGTAGAAGAGAGTTATTGTGAGGAGTGTTTTGTTCAATTAAAGGACTTTTTATTTGCTTTTGATTATGGGGTTAGTAATGGAAGCATCTGATAGAGGCCTTTCCATTACTATCCCCTGAGCATGGCCTTTCCCAGTCTGAGAATACCAGCCCCCAGCTCCGCTTTAGCCATTCAACATGCTTTGTTCAGGCTGCTGAACCTAAACAGTATACCAGACTTCCAAGAGAAGTCCATGTATGGGGTCCGTTCACGAACTTTACCATTTGGATTCTCTCATCTCCAGTCATATTGTAAAACTAATATGCTAAGAATATTGAACTTCAGATCAATGACAGAAAACATTAAAGACTCTGTAAAACAAATAGTAGTGGGAACTACACCGTGTTCCAAATTATTATGCAAAAATTGTTTAGGAATGATAAGGTAAGAATTTTTTTGTTTGTCTGTTAAACTCATTGATGGTGATGTGTGTCAGGGCTCTTTATATCACTGTAAGCAATTGCAGACACCTGTGCTAATTAGTTTGGCAGGTGTGTCCAATGAAAGGCAAGACTACTTAAGAAGGCTGTCCCACATTGTTAAGCAGCCTACATTTTCTGCCAAAATGGGAAAGAAAAAGGATGTGTCGGCTGCTGAGAAGCAACAATTTGTGGAGTGTTTAGGTCAAGGCATGACTGCAATCAACATTGCCAAGACACTTGATTGTGATCATCGCACAATCAAGAAGCATGTAGCTGATTCACAGTACACATGTGTGCGTGCTGATAAGGGAAAATTGAGGACTCTTTCCTTCAGGCAATTACATCAGGCTAAAAGAGCAGTGGCAAAAAAGCCTTGTCACAGCAGCAGACAAGTTTTTGAAGCTGCTGGTGCCTCCAACATCCCCGAACAACAAGATGCAGGGTCCTTCAGAGGTTTGCAGCTGTGCGTAAGCCATCCTGTCGACCTCCTCTATCCACTGCACACAAGCAGAAACGGCTCCAGTGGGCCAAACAATACATGAAGACTGACTTCAAAACTGTTTTGTTCACCGATGAGTGCCGTGCAACGCTCGATGGTCCAGATGGATGGAGTGGAGGATGGCTGGTTGATGGACACCCCATGCAAACATGGCTACGGCGCCAACAAGGAGGAGGTGGAGTAATGTTTTGGGCTGGAATCATGGGGAGAGAGATTGTCGGCCCATTAAAGGATCCCAGAAGGGGTAAAGATGAACTCCATAGTGTATGTTGAGTTTCTCAAACAGCACTTCCTGCAATGGTTCAAGAAGAAGAACCGTGCATTCCGCAGCAAGATCATTTTCATGCATGATAATGCACCGTCTCATGCTGCACATAACACTTCTGCATCTCTGGCTGCTATGGGCATAAAAGGGGACAAACTTATGGTGTGGCCCCCATGCTCCCCTGACCTCAACCCCATTGAGAACCTCTGGAGCATCATCAAAAGGAGTGTCTATGATGGCGGGAGGCAGTTCACATCTAAGCAACAGCTCTGGGAGGGTATTCTGTCCTCATGCAAAACAATTGAAGCAGAAACCATCCAAAACCTGACAAATTCAATGGACAAGAGAGTCAGAAGTCTTTCGAACAAGGGCTATGTGCAAATTACATCCTAGATAAGTTTGAGTTGAAAACTGTTTGATTTCAGTTTGTAATAACCTGCTAATGCTTATAATTTCAAAAATGACCATTTTTTTGTTCTTTATTAAAATGAAAAGGTAGAAAACTCTGCTGTGCATAATAATTTGGAACATGCATTTTGAGTGCAGTTTGAGTGTTTTATTTTTTAAAAAATATACTGTTATCGTAGGCAGTTTGTACAAAAACCTTTCAATTGTACTCTAATAGTTATTTGACTGGAAAATTACAATGACTGAAATTCATATAGGTAATTTGGGAAAATCTGAGAAAATATTATTTGCATAATAATTTGGAACACAGTGTAGTAATGAGTAGAGTTGAGCGATACTTTCCGATATCCTAAAGTATCGGAATCGGAATGGTATCGCCGATATCACTAAAATATCGGCGATACCCGATACCGATACCGGAAGTCCCATGTAAGTCTATGGGAACAAAATATCGCAACTAAAAAAACCCCATTCTTTCCTTGTAAACACTAAATATACACACATAGAATACATATATATATATATATATACATGTCATTGTGACATATATATATATACATATATGTATAGTTTATACACTTCTACATAGTAAAATATCCTCTGATTCAATTGCCGGGTAAAGCCGGCTTCAGTGAAAAGACAGAAGCACCCGACATGAAATGACACTTGGTGTACATAGGGTTAACCATGTCTTTTCATGTCGTTTGCTATCTGATTTGCACAAACAATTAAATCAGTCTATGTGTGCAAAATTTCACACCTGTAGGGGTTAATTAAAGGTGTAAATTCGTTGTAAAAAAACCGGACTTTTTTGCTACGAATTTACACCTTTAATTAACCCCTACAGGTGTGAAATTTTGCACACATAGACTGATTTAATTGTTTGTGCAAATTAGATAGCAAAGGACATGAAAAGACATGGTTAACCCTATGTACACCAAGTGTCATTTCATGTCGGGTTCTGCATTTTCACAAAAGCCGGCAATTGAATAGCGGCTATTATACTATGTAGAAGTGTATGAACTACAAATATAAATATATATATATATGTGTCACAAATTCAATGACATGTATATATATATATGAGGTGTAAAATTGCTGAAAAAAAATGCGTGGGCTCCCTCCCTATTTTCGCAACCAGACAGACAAAGCCAGTGAGTGGGGGCAGATAATAATAGCCCAGAGAGGGACCATTATTTTTGCCCCCCCCCGGCTACTAACATCTGCCCCCAGACACCCCAGGAAAGACAAATCTATAATTAGATTCGCCCTTTCTGGCACTTTGCCCGTCTATTCCCATTGCCCTGTAGCGGTGGCGAATGGGTTAATATGGGGTTAAAGCCACCTTGCTATTGAAAGGTGACCTTAAGCCAGGTTAATAATTGAGAGCTGTCAATTAGACAACTATCAATTATTAATCCTATTGCATGAAATAAAAATAAAACACACACACTTTAATTAAAAATCATTTTAATGAAATAAAGACACATATTTTTGACCATCTTTTATTTTACTGCAAAAACCATTTCCTGTAATAAAAATAAAATAAAAAAGCAAAATTATTCTTACCTATCCCATGCACAGTCAAGTCCCACGGTGTAATCCTTCAGAAAGGGTTAATGTTTACTGCAGGGACCGCAGCTAATGCTGCAGCCTCACAGTAAACCCCAAATGAATGAGTTCCTCTCCTGCCTGATAGGAGAGTAAAGGCTGGGTGTCACATAACGATACACCAGCGATCCCGACAACGATATGCACTTGTCAGGATCGCTGGTGTATCGCTACATGATCGCTGCTGAGCTGCCAAACAGGCAGCTCAGGCAGCGATCTGGGACAGCGACACTGCGGGTAACATCGCTTAAGGGCCCGTCTCACATAGCGATATCGCTACCGAGATCGCTGCTGAGTCACTAGTTTTGTGACGCAGCAGCGAGCTCACCAGCGATATCGCTGTGTGTGACATTCAGCGACGATCAGCCCCCCTGCCGGGTATCGCTGATCGTCGCAGAAATGTCAGGACCTTTTTTTGATCGCTGGTTTCCCTCTGACAGGCACGCATCGCTGCGTGTGACAGGCGGGAGACCAGCGATCCGCTGGTAACCAAGGTACACAGCGGGTTTCCAGGCACCGCGCAGCGCTTGGAAACCCGCTGTGTACCTTGGATACCAGCTCCCTGCATCAGGGCGCTGGTATCCAAGGTACACAGCGGGTTTCTAGGCACAGCCCCGCGCCTGGAAACCCGCTGTGTACCTTGGTTACCAGCGGATCGCTGGTCTCCCGCCTGTCACACGCAGCGATGTGTGCCTGTCAGCGGGAAACCAGCGATCAAAAAAAGGTCCTGACATTTCAGCGACGATCAGCGATACCCGGCAGGGGGGCTGATCGTCGCTGAATGTCACACACAGCGATATCGCTGGTGAGCTCGCTGCTGCGTCACAAAACTAGTGACTCAGCAGCGATCTCGGTAGCGATATCGCTATGTGAGACGGGCCCTTAAGTGGAAAGCTTAATTGATTGCTTTCCACTTTCACTTCAGGTCAGCCAGGGACACAATCAGTGACGTCAGAGGGAACTGATTAACAAAAATAGGGGTTCCCTTCGAAAAAAAAATGGCGTGGGGTCCCCCTATTTTTGTTAACCAGCCAGATGAAGCAGACCGCTGAGGCCTGGATTTTCAGGCTGTTAAGGAGCCAAGATCCATGGACCTTGCCAGCCTGATAATACTAGGCCACAGCAGTCTGCATATCTTGGCTGATTAACAAAAATAGGGGATCCCCTCGAAAAAAATTGGCGTGGGGTCCCCCCTATTTTTGTTAACCAGCCAGATGAAGCAGACCGCTGAGGCCTGGTTTTTCAGGCTGGTAAGGATCCAATATCCATGGACCTTGCCAGCCTGATAATACCAGGCCACAGCAGTCTGCTTAGCTTGGCTGCTTAACAAAAATAGGGGATCCCCTCGAAAAAAAAACGGCGTGGGGATCCCCCCTATTTTTGTTAACCAGCCAAGTAAAATGCAGACTGCTGCGGCCTGGTATTAAAAGACTGTCAAGGCCCATGGATTTTGGCCCTCAACAGCCTGATAATACCAGGCTACAGCAGCCCCACATTTGGCGCATCAAAAGATGTGCCAATTGTGGCACTTTACCCGGCTCTTCCCACTTGCCCTGTAGCGGTGGCAAGCGGGGTAATAAGGGGTTAATGTCACCGTTGATTGCACGGTGACAATAAGCCCGGTTAATAATGGAGAGGTGTCAATAAGACACCGATCCATTATTAATCCCAAAGTTTTTAAATGTTTAAAAAAAAGACACAGCAAGAAAAAAGTCTTTTAATGAAATAAAAGAGACAACACAGTTTTCATTCATTTTATTACTCTCTCATTCCTGCGACGCCATCGATCTCCTGTAAAAAAAGAAAAAAAAAAAAACCAACAGTATACCACCTGTCCGACGCAGTCCATAACGACAGTCCCACGACGATCCAACTCTGCTACATCGCAATGACAGGCAGAGCCTGTCATCGCGACGCAGCACAGCTGATTACCTGCTTCCCCGGCGGTGACGTCATCGGACTGACTGCTTTACGGCCGGGATTACCCAGCAGTCACTGCAGTTATCGCGAGAAACTGCATGTGACCGCCGGGGAAAGAAGATTGCGGCCATCAAGCAGTCCAGGACGTGACCGCCGGAGATCTTCTGCCAGGTAAGTGCCGCTGACTCCTGACAGACCCGACCGACGGACACTGACAGTGACAGTGACAATCCCGATTCCGGTATCCGATATGACGAAAATATCGGAACTCGGAATCGGAATTCCGATACAGCCAATATCGGCCGATACCCGATATTTGCAGTATCGGAATGCTCAACCCTAGTAATGAGCGAGTGCTCTTCACTGCTTGTTACTCGTTTGAGCATCAGGGTGCTCAAGATACTCGTTACTTGGTAAGTATTTTTGAATGCTCATGCGCAACCCCCAGTCCCCGCCACACGTTTGGTGCTTGCTAGACAGCCAATAGACATGCAGGGATTGCCTGTCAGTCACTGTAATGTTGGTAGTGGCATTACTGTGATTGGCTGGCCTCATAGTTTCATCGGGTCTATATAAGACCCCGGACACTATGCTCAGCACAGTGTACCAACAGAAACAGGCAGAGCAGGGTGAGGTGCTGCTGAGCCAGGGATAGAGTTTTAGCTGCGTATAGGCAGGAATAAGACACCTTTTATATTTTTTTCAACTGCGACAGCAGCTCTTATTATTGATTATTATAATCAATATTAATACTGCTGTTAGCAGCATTTAGGGAGAGATTGTTGTACAGAATAGGGTTAATTGTACGTCCTTTCTGCTGCAACTCATACCAAAAGCCCTTCTCAGGGCTAACAATTTTCTTTTTGCTCTTAATCCTGTAAATTGTTTTGAGAAGGGAAACATTTTACACCATTTATACAGCGCCAATTGTGTGTCAAAAGCAGACAGACAGATTTGGATGGCTGCAATAGCATAGCTATATATCACAAGCAATGAAACAAGTCCATCTGGGGTGTGCAAATTTTCCTGCGATACTAATACTGTAAAGTTTTTTCATCAGCTAAATATTATACATCATTTATACTGCGCCAGTTTTGCATCAACAGCTTACAGCCAGACTTTCTTGGTTGCTATAGCAACACTATATAGCGCAAGCAGTGAAACAAGTCCATCTGAGATGGGCAAATTTTCCTGCGATAGTAATCCCGCAAAGTTTTCTCAACAGGGATATGTCATATGTAATTTAAATGGGAAAGGCACGTGGTAAGGGTCAGGGAAGTAGACGTGATACTGAAGGTGAGTGCAGTGGCTCAGGCCATGGGCAATGTCAAACTGTGTCTGCTGCAGGGGGACAACTAACACACAATTGCACAATAGTGGCCCATATAGGGCACTGTTCACATTCTGGTAATGCATAGTGTCTTGTTTACAGCCGATTAGTCATGCCCATACTATTCGATTAGACGGACTGGTCAGCACTCTCTAAATGCATCCCATGTGAACACCCATGCATACAAGACCAAATGTGCTGGGCTTGGCTGCACCCTGAAAAATAAAGTGCACAAAATACATATAAATATGTGAGGTATTGGTTGATATTTTGGCCAAGATATACAAGCTCGCAACACAACATCAAAGATCCTCATGCTTGCGAGTCCTATCACTAAACTAATAGCAAAGCCACAAAAGAGGACTGAAAATCCTCCAATAATTCATGTATATCTTGGCCAAAATATTGATACAGGCATCTATTATGCAAATGTATACTAAGCAGTCACCCCCTCCATGAATGGGTATGTGATGAGTGGCTGTCTATTTATTATTTTGTATCTGTGTATTGCAACATCTTTGCTATATGGGCTGGCTGCATCCTATAGTGCATTTGTTCAAAGACCTGGGCAGGTAAGCGGTGCTGCACCTTTTTCTGCTGTATTTTTGAATTTTTGGAGGATTTTAGTTTCATGCGCATTACCAGTCTAGGATACCCAGTCCTTAATAATGGGCAAAAAATGTTTTCTGACACCCTCCACTATGACTTTCAAATGTAGTGGAGTGCCTCCTTCTAATTTTTGACAACTAAGATGTATAAATTATACTGCAGTAGCAATATACGGCTATGCAAAGCTGCTGGCCCTCCAAAAATGCTTAGTGGGGGCTGGATGCTGGCACTCTAAAATTAGAGTGTGGGTCACCTGTTGGCCTTCTGACAATAGTGAGGGCCACCTGCTGGCTCTCTAACAATAGTAAGCGCCACCCTCTACAAATAGTGAGGGCAGCGTGATGGCCCTGAAAAAAAAACATTGTGATTTCCAGAGTCCCACCTTCATAAATTAAATAGGATGTGCCTGATCATGCCTCACACACCACATGGCCACATAAGGTAGTAAAATGTTAACATAACATTTCCTGGTGAATTTTTTTTTACCATTGAAAGTCTTGCAAACGTGCAAAAATGCACCAAAAACACTAAGTGTGAACATAGCCAAAGGTGTGGAAAAACTTTTTATCTCTTATTTATTTTGCCTTATATACAAGACATTAGCCTGGAAAGAATGTTTCTTAACCCCTTAAGGGTATGCCACACTAAACAATATCGCTAACGAGATCGCTAAAAAACGTCACTATTTAGCGATCCCGTTAGCGATATTGTTCAGTGCGGCAGCTTCCAGCGACGAGCTTCCTGCTGTGATCTCGCTCGTCGCTGGAATCGTTCCGGACCCTATTTCATCGCTGGCGCTCCCGCTGGGTAAGTATCTTATCGCTGTGTGGCACCTTTTCTTAGCGATTTAGCGGTACTTTTGTACCGCTAAAGTCGTTAAGAAGATCGCTAACGGCGATAGCGTCGTTAACTATATCGCTAAATGTGGCCGCATTTAGCGATATAGAAACGATCCCGCTAGCGATCTCATTAGTATGCAACGCTAACGAGATCGCTAGCGGGATTGCTTAGTGTGGCAGTACCTTTAGTGACAGAGCCAATTTGGTACTTACTGACAAAGCCAATTTTTACAATTCTTACCACCGTCACTTTATGAAGTTGTAGCTCTAGAACGCTTCAACGTAGCCCACTGATTCTGAGAATGTTTTTTTCGTGACATATTGTACGAGTTACTTCATGTCACTGGTAAAATGTCTTCATTATAATTTGCGTTTATTTATGAAAAAAAAGGAAATTTGGCCAAAAAAAATTTAAATTTTGCAATTTTCAAACTTTTAATTTTTTGTACCCTTAAATTAGAGAGCAGTGTCACACAAAATAGTTAATAAATTTCCCATATGTCAACTTCACATCAGCACAATTTTGGAAAAATATTTTTTTTTAGTTAGGACGTTATAAGAGTTTAAATTTGACCAGCGATTTCTCATTTTTCCAACAAAATTTACAAAACCATTTTTTAGGGACCACCTCAAATTTCAAGTGCGTTTTGGAGGTCAATATAACAGAAAATACCCAAAAGTACACCATTCTAAAAACTGCACCTCTCAAGGTGCGCAAAACTACACTCAAGAAGTTTATTAACCCTTCAGGTGTTTCACGAGAACTAAAGCAATGTGGAAGGAAAAAATGAACATTTTACTTTTTTCACAAAAAGTTTATATTGGAACCAATTTTCTTTTTTTTACAAGGGTATCAGGAGAAAATGGACTACACAATTTGTTATGCAATTTCTCCTGAGTACGCTAGTACCCCATATGTGGGGGAAAGCCACTATTTGGGTGCATGGCAGGGCTCAGAAGTGAGGGAGCACATTTGACTTTTTGAATGCAAAATTGGCTGGAATTAAAGGTGGCGCCATGTTGCGTTTGGAGACCCCCTGATGTACCTAAACATTGGAACCCCTCAATTCAAACTCCAACCCTAACCCCAACACACCCCTAACCCTAATCCCAACCCTACCCATAAACCTAACCACAACCCTAACCGCAACACACCCCTAACCCTAATCTGAACCTTAACCATAACCATAGCCACAAACTTAACCCTAACACAGCCCTAACCCTAATCCATCCCAACGATAACCCTAATTCCAACCATAACCATAGCCCTAACTTTAGCCCAACCCTAACTTTAGCCCGCCCCTAACCCTAGCTGCAACCCTAACTTTAGCCTAACTGTAATCCTAATGGAAAAATAGAAATAAATATTTTTTTTTAATTTTATTAGTTTTACCTATGGGGGTGATAAAAGGGGGTTTGATTTACTATGACAGTGATCAAAATGAACCAATAGGAAAAATCTCCTATTGTTGCCGGGTGCCGGCCGGCAGATCTCGGCGAGCGCACTGTGCATGCGCCCACCATTTTCTTCCTGGAAGAAGATGACGGCGGCAGGTGGAGTTCACGGGGTATGCAAGGACACCGGAGGTACCAGGGGGAATGGGGGACCCCAATTCTCTCTCCTCTGATGTGTGATCACATCAGAGGAGAGAGAAAATAAATGGGAAATTTACTTTTTTTTTTGCAGTTGCCTGTTATGTTTCGGTAGCTGAGGAGAGCAGGTAAAAAGGCAATACACCAGAGCAGTTGGAATCTATGAGATTGCAGTACCCTAACTAACCACCACAACCAGAGGCAGCCGTGGAGCGTTCCTACGTTGGTCCTAGACGCCTCGTCACAGCCTGAGAAACTAACTACACCTAAAGATAGAAATAGGAAAGCTATCTGCCCCGGAGCAGAACCCCAAATATAATAGAAAGCCCCCAAACATGTAATGGCGGTTAGACAAGAGGAAATACTGACACAGAAAGAAAATAGTATGAGAAACGCTGGGGCCCAAACTATCTAAATAGAAAAGGATAGGAAGGGTACTTACTGCAATCCCAGAAAACCCTGAAAAGCACCAACTCTACTAATTTCAAAATCACCTGAGATCACACGACCTCTACCACCTAAATTAGTTCTCTGGTGTAACAAAATCAAAACAGCAGCCACTGAAAAAACTGGAAAAAGCAAAAGAACAAAACTCAGTGGCTGAACTAAACTGAGAGGGCAGAAGCCCCCGGAGGGGACCCTGAAGGCCCCCAAAGAAGTGCAGGACAAAATGCAAAAATATAGCACAAACACAAAAGAAGAAAACGTCTTATCTGATAGCAGGAGATGCAGACACGACACAGCAGGCTACAAGGGAAACTGGAATGAAGGATTCAGACCAGAACAATTGATCACCGGCAACCCTGATGGGAAAATGACTCCCTTATATAAGACCAGTCAGTAACACCTGATTCCCAGTCCTCACAATCTTCACTAGCACCGCTTGTAACCACCAGAGGGAGCCTCTGCTCAGAACTCATCTCAAACCCATTCACAACAGTACCGCCCCCTTGAGGAGGGGTCACCGAACCCTCACTTGAGCAACCAGGCCGGTCAGGATGAGCTCTATGATACGCACGGATAAGTCTCCTAGCATGGATGTCCGAAGCAAACACCCAAGAATTGTCCTCCTGACCATAACCTCTCCATTTAACCAAATACTGGAGTTTCCGTCTAGAAAAACGAGAATCCAATATTTTCTCAACCACATACTCCAGATTGCCCTCAACCAAAACAGGGTCAGGAGGCACAGCAGCAGGAACCACTGGCTCAACAAACCTCTTCAACAAGGACTTATGGAACACGTTATGGATCTTAAATGTCCCTGGAAGAAGCAAACGAAAAGAAACAGGATTAATAATCTCCATGATCTTATAAGGTCCAATGAACCTAGGCTTAAATTTAGGAGATGCTACTCTCATAGGAATATTCTTTGAGGACAACCAGACCAAGTCCCCCACTTTAAACCGAGGACCATCAGTCCTATGCCGGTTAGCAAACCGCTGGGCCTTCTCCTGAGAGAGGGACAACCTCTCCACTACCTGGTCCCAAATCTGTTGCATACGCTCCACAACAGAGTCAACACCTGGACAGACAGAAGCCTCCGTCTGTCCTGAAGAAAATCGAGGGTGAAACCCAGAATTACAGAAAAACGGAGACATCAAAGTGGCAGAGCTAGCCCTATTATTAAGAGCAAACTCAGCCAAAGGCAAAAAAGAGACCCAGTCATCCTGATCAGCAGACACAAAGCATCTTAGATAAGTCTCAAATGTCTGGTTTGTTCTCTCAGTTTGACCATTGGTCTGAGGATGAAATGCCGAGGAGAAAGACAATTGAACACCCAGTTTAGAACAAAAAGTCCTCCAAAATCTGGAAACAAACTGGACTCCTCTGTCAGACACAATGTTCTCAGGAATGCCGTGTAAACGAACCACGTGCTGAAGGAACAACGGCACCAATTCAGAGGAGGAAGGCAACTTAGGTAATGGCACAAGATGTATCATTTTGGAAAACCTATCACAAATTACCCAGATGGTGGTCATTCTCTGAGAAACAGGAAGATCGGAAATGAAATCCATAGAGATATGGGTCCATGGTCTCTTGGGCACAGGCAATGGCATCAACAAACCACTAGAGCGAGAGCAAGGCTTGGAGCGAGAGCAAGTCCCGCAGGACTGCACAAATTCCCTGACATCACGAGACAAGGTAGGCCACCAAAAGGACCGACTAACCAAGTCTCTGGTACCAAAAATTCCGGGATGCCCAGCCAATGCGGAACAATGAATCTCAGACATCACACTCTTTTTCCATTGGTCCGGGACAAACAATTTTCCAACAGGGCAGCGCTCGGGCCTATCCTCCTGACACCCCTCCAGAGCAAGTCTCAAATTGGGCGAGATGGAGGAAAGAACTACACCCTCTTTCAAAATAACAGAAGGATCAGATAACTCAGGAGAGTCCGCAAGGAAACTCCTCGAGAGGGCATCCGCCTTAACATTCTTAGTGCCAGGAAGAAAGGAAACCACAAAATTAAAACGTGTGAAAAACAAGGCCCACCTGGCCTGTCTAGGATTGAGTCGCTTGGCAGATTCCAGATAGACCAGATTCTTATGGTCCGTAAGGACCACCACCTGATGTTTGGCTCCCTCCAGCCAATGTCTCCACTCTTCAAAAGCCCACTTCATGGCCAATAACTCCCGATTACCCACATCATAATTACGTTCAGTAGGAGAAAATTTTCGAGAGAAAAAGGCACAAGGGTTACTTTTAGAGGTCTCTGGATCTTTTTGGGACAAAACGGCACCTGCCCCAATTTCAGAGGCATCAACCTCCACCTGAAATGGCAGAGAAACATCAGGCTGCCGTAGAACAGGAGCAGAAGTGAATCTCTGCTTAAGTTCCTGAAATGCAGAGACTGCCTCAGGAGGCCAATTCACCACATCAGAACCCTTTCTGGTCAAATAAGTTAATGGTTTAACAATAACCGAGAAATTACCAATAAATTTACGATAAAAATTGGCAAAACCCAAAAATCTCTGAAGAGCCTTTAATGAAGTAGGTTGGACCCAATCACAGATGGCCTGAACCTTGACCGGGTCCATTTCAATAACAGATGGGGACAAAATGAATCCCAGAAATGAGATCCTCTGTACGCCAAAAAGACACTTTGATCCCTTCACATACAGAGCATTCTCTCTCAAAATCTGGAATACAGTTCGAACATGTTTCACATGAGAGTCCCAGTCATTAGAAAAAATCAAGATATCATCCAAATAAACAATCAGAAATTTGTCCACAAAATCCCTGAAAATGTCATTCATGAAGGACTGGAAGACGGAAGGAGCATTAGTGAGCCCAAAGGGCATCACTAGGTACTCAAAATGCCCTTCAGGGGTATTGAATGCCGTCTTCCATTCATCCCCGTGCTTAATGCGAATAAGGTTATACGCCCCCTGAGGTCAAGCTTGGTAAACCAAGTAGCGTTTTTCACCCTGGAAAACAGGTCAGAAATCAAGGGTAACGGGTATTGATATTTCACAGTAATATTGTTCAAGAGACGATAATCAATACACGGCCTTAATGAACCTTCTTTTTTGGCCACAAAGAAATAACCGGCACCTAAGGGTGAAGAGGATGGTCTGATATGACCCTTCTCCAATGATTCCTTGATATAAGACCGCATAGCGTCATGTTCAGGTACAGACAAGTTAAAAAGGCGACCTTTAGGGAATTTACTACCCGGCACTAATTCAATAGCGCAGTCATAGCTCCTATGGGGAGGCAAGGATGCAGATTTACTTTCGCTAAACACATCAGAAAAATCAAACAAAAAGTCAGGAACATCCTGAGCCTGGGGGAGGCAGAAAAAACAGGAGTGTTGGTATTAACACATTGGCAGCCCCAACTGGTTACAGACACAGATTGCCAATCCAAAACAGGATTATGAGACTGTAACCAAGGGAAACCCAGCACGATAATGTCATGCAGATTATATAGAACCAAAAATTTGCAGCACTCCTGGTGATCAGGTTCAACCCTCATTATCACCTGAGTAGAAAACTGGGGTTTATTCTCAGCCAAAGGGGTAGAATCGATCCCCAGTAGGGGAATAGACTTCTGTAGGGGTATCAAGGGAAACCCACAACGTTTAGCAAAATCATAATCCATCAGGTTAACAGCTGCTCCAGAATCAACGAAAGCCTGAGCAGAAAATGAGGACAGAGAGCATATCAGAGTGACAGTTAATAAAAACTTAGTCTGAACACTACCCAAGACAACTGAGCGTGCAAAACGTCTTCCCCGCTTAGAGCAGACTGAAATAGCATGAGAGGCATCACCACAGTAGAAACATAACCCATTGCGCTTTCGAAACTCATGACGCTGTGCCCCAGACACCACTCTATCACATTGCATGGGTTCAGAAGCTGGTTCACAAGGCAACACCATTCCACGCATACTTCTCCGCTCACGCAAACGTCTGTCAATTTGAATCGCTAATGACATAGAATCATTGAGACCAGAGGGGACAGGGAATCCCACCATAACATCCTTTACATTATCTGACAGACCCTTCCGGAAAAGGGCCGCCAAAGCGTCGTCATTCCATTTGGTCAGGACTGCCCACCTACGGAATCTCTGACAGTATAACTCAGCGTCATCAAGCCCCTGATTTAATGCCAACAAGGCTTTTTCAGCTTGATCAGTGACATTAGGCTCATCGTACAATAACCCAAAGCCTGAAAAAACGCATCAACATCACTCAAAACAGGATCCCCAGGTATCAGGGAAAAAGCCCAATCCTGAGGATCGCCGCGCAGGAGAGAGATGATAATTTGAACCTGCTGCGCTGCGTTTCCTGAGGACTTAGATTTTAAGGCAAAAAACAATTTACAATTATTTTTGAAATTCTGAAACTTAGCTCGATCCCCTAAAAACAAATCTGGCATGGGGATCCTAGGTTCCACAACAGGCAACCTAGCAAGATATGCAGCAATACTCTGAACCTCAGTGGCAAGCTGATCCACACGGCCAGACAACTGTGCAAACTCCATTGGGAGAAAAGATCCTCCCCAGCACCCAGAGATACAGAGGGAAAAAAAAAAAAAATGCAACAAACAGAAAAATATCTCTGACAACTCTGACAACCTTTTTTCTTTCACAATATTTTTTCCCTTCTGTGAGTACCATACAATTTTCAATTTTTAGGCCGGTGATACTGTTATGTTTCGGTAGCTGAGGAGAGCAGGTAAAAAGGCAATACACCAGAGCAGTTGGAATCTATGAGATTGCAGTACCCTGACTAACCACCACAACCAGAGGCAGCCGTGGAGCGTTCCTACGTTGGTCCTAGACGCCTCGTCACAGCCTGAGAAACTAACTACACCTAAAGATAGAAATAGGAAAGCTATCTGCCCGGAGCAGAACCCCAAAGATAATAGAAAGCCCCCAAACATGTAATGGCGGTTAGACAAGAGGAAATACTGACACAGAAAGAAAATAGTATGAGCAAACGCTGGGGCCCAAACTATCTAAATAGAAAAGGATAGGAAGGGTACTTACTGCAATCCCAGAAAACCCTGAAAAGCACCAACTCTACTAATTTCAAAATCACCTGAGATCACACGACCTCTACCACCTAAATTAGTTCTCTGGTGTAACAAAATCAAAACAGCAGCCACTGAAAAAACTGGAAAAAGCAAAAGAACAAAACTCAGTGGCTGAACTAAACTGAGAGGGCAGAAGCCCCCGGAGGGGACCCTGAAGGCCCCAAAGAAGTGCAGGACAAAATGCAAAAATATAGTACAAACACAAAAGAAGAAAACGTCTTATCTGATAGCAGGAGATGCAGACACGACACAGCAGGCTACAAGGGAAACTGGAATGAAGGATTCAGACCAGAACAATTGATCACCGGCAACCCTGATGGGAAAATGACTCCCTTATATAAGACCAGTCAGTAACACCTGATTCCCAGTCCTCACAATCTTCACTAGCACCGCTTGTAACCACCAGAGGGAGCCTCTGCTCAGAACTCATCTCAAACCCATTCACAACAGTTGCCATTATCCCTTGAATAACGGTGATCGCAACTCTGGGGTCAGTAAAAACTAACCCTAATCATGTTCTATGGGGTCTCAGCTACCTCCAGTAGCCGAGAACCCTGAGAAATTCTGACTCTGTGGGACGTTATACACTTATTTCTCAGAGCTGTTAAAAAGCGGCGCTGAGGCATAAGTACCTTAACTGCTGCCGTTAAAAGGCGTATCAGCAGTCGTTAAGGGGTTAACATTTTTTCCAATTAAATTCATTTTATCTTCAGTTTTGTATGTTTTATTGTCAGTCCATGAAAGTGCCGAAATACTCTGACAACATTATTCCCAGCAGCGACCTGGGATTCACAGATGATTCCAGAGGTCTTACCCATGCTGTTCCCATGCTATTTCAGCACTGTTTCCATTAATTTGAGCCATTTTTAGACCCTTACAGATGTATGGGGAGTGGGCAACCGGAAAAATGCTTGAGCTTCCCTTTGACTTCCATTATATTCGTTACTTGAGTCAAGCATTACGATTTGGTCGACGATTTCCATTTTAGTGCTCACTCATAATCAGTAGGAGCACATTTTTTTCTATACTGGAAATAATATTTTTATTAAAAGCCTCTAGGAACCCCCCTAAAAATAAAGCATAACATGTGTGCTACTAATGTATTCAAACAGCATGCAGTGATATTACAGCTAGTCTGTCACAGGCTGTTTCTGTGTGTCTGTGTGCTTGGCCCCTTATACAATACAATGTGGAAAACATGGACTGTTAGTGACAGTCTTGTCATGGGGATATAGTTGATAGGGAAGGATATTACAATAATCCATTGTAAAATGCCAGTTTGCCCATAAATCTTTGTAGTCACACTTTATTGATCAGAGATAATCTGGGTGCTTGTCAGAAAATGTAAGATTTAGTGTCAGCTGTTGTCAATATTGCTGTTTGTGTGCCTATGTATAGGTGTATTGTGTATGTCTGAGACAAAACTAAATAAAATGAAGTATAACTAGTGGATAATTTTTCTCACATCTCTGACATATCTGTGCCTCACTACAGTGCATCTTGTTGTAATCTCTAAAGTACAGCATTGCAAATAAATTTTTGCAAGTAAAAATCTTTAAAAAAATGCATTAACTGACAAAAGTTTAAGTTTTTCGACAATTGAAGATTACAATTTACTGGGAGTCCAACTGCTGGGATCTCAGAGGGCCTACGTTAGACTATGTACAGGAATACCCAAAAGTTTTGAGACACACACAAATTTTGCTTTTCACGCAGTTTGCTGCTTCAGTGTTTCTAAATATTTAATCAGAGGTTCCTATGGTTACTGAAGCACAGTTATAAGAATGATTACGCAGGAGTAGGCTGATGGGAGTAGTAGACTCTCATCAGCCGATGCCTGCTAACCTGCGGTAAGCTTTTTACCGCAGGTCACAGTCACCATTTCGGGGTCACGCTGACAGCATGACCCTGCAGCGCTCTGATAGACCGTAATGATCTTAACAGCTGTAACATTACCGCCGATCAGAACCGCCCTGTACAAAAAGCCTTAGTGGAAACTTGATCACTTACTGAATTTTGACGACTTTGAGGAAAATGCTCGGGAATCCAAACACGAATACAAATGTGCAACATTTGTGCCTACTTTGAGATTGGCAAACATTTCTCGAACAAGTTCGCTCATCTCTATCCATAATCACATCAAAGTGGAGAAACAGAATAAGTCATGAAAAGGCTGTAGAGCAGTGAATATAGATTTGTGTAATGTGTGTCGCATATTGCTTGCATTGATGTCTATGATCTCACTAGTGTGAAGCATACGAGCCACCTCCAATGCCGTGTTTGCTGCGCCAGAACTGATACACCTTGGGAAGAGCTGACTTGTTGACTCCAATATTTTGCCTGGACGTCCACCTTTTGTCTTCTCAATGGATGAATGGACTTCATATTGCATTCTTCCAATTGTCATGGTACTCACATGATGCAGTTTGGCAATTTTCTTGGCCAAGAGACCGCTATCGATGATGCTGTTTCTCTTTTCTTGGGAAATTGTCTTCATGGCAGCTCCTCGATTCGAACCAATGACTTTTCACTTGGGAATCAACCTAGTAACACACTGAACTATTAAAGAATATGAGAACATGCTGTATTTTGTAGTATTCAGGAAGAAAAATGTATTTACACCACAAGGAGCAAAACAGTAACAATGCAGTGACATGACATGAATCTGCATAACTAATTATATGCTTAATAGTTACAAGTTAAATTTATGTATGACATAGCCAAGATGATTGTTTATAAAATGATGGTAGTCTCATGATCAAAGCAGTAGTGGATGATAAGATATGGATCCTGAATGTCAAAAGTTCAAAACATTATTACCCTTTTGCTCTTCGCGGTATATGTTGGACAACAAACACATCTGAATAAAATCAGCATCATTAAAGTCCAATACCCAAGGGGAAGCCACAATTTTAGTTAGAATCCATATATTACCTTTATTGGAACTCACGTCACCATCCTTTTGGAGCGCAGTGCATTCATCAACACCTCTGCTTCCTATTTTCGGTCTGCAGTATGATGTCACATCCGATCCTTGGAACACAAACGCGCTTCAAACACCCATATCTGGCCGACCGGTGACATCACATCTGGTCTGTGGAACTCATTGCGCTCCAGACATTTACATCCTACATTGAGGCTGACCTATGACATCACATCCGGTCTATGGGACGCAGTGCGTTTCATACACTAAATTAAAGCATTGAGGCCGTTGAGCATAATATCATACCATAGTTGGAACGCATATACTTTGTTACGTGCAACAAAGGCTCCCCAATTTTCCCCCTTACAGTATTTAGGCGGAAAAAATATAGTACAAAAAAGAGGTAACACTTAAGTGATTAAGAGAATCAAAGGACCTTGAAGTCTCAGATCATTTACACATGTAGTAACACCAAAATAAGTATAGAGACAACAACACCTTGCTTTCCACATATCGAGAAATAGTACTAATTCAAGATTTTTCTAAGGTTGCCTGTGAATGCAGTGGCAACTCACAAGCTAATATAAGAAAATAAAATTGGCTGAAGTTTTTACTGTACTTCTGGCTTGAAAAAGGCCCTTTTGGGCTGAAACGTTGATTCACTTGTCTACCTCAATTTTATTTCACCATGTGATTTTTAAGGATGGAATAATGGAATAACGGTTATGTTTTATCCCCATTTTCTCTGGTGCCTCGGCACCTTGGATTTTCCTAAGGTTACCTGTAAATTCAGTGGCAAATTATAGGCTAATATAAGATAAAAGAGGGATCATATGTGCACAAACAGTTCTCAACACTGGTTTTATTTAGAGATTTAGTGATAAAGTAAAAATCAAAAGAGGTTAAAAATATAGGCAACAAAAAAGTGTCAAAAATGCACCATGTTGTCTTTGCGTGCACTGCAAAGACAACATGGTGTCAATAATCTATTCCAGTCAAAAACTGCTGAAAAACAAATGTGAAAAATGGGGCTCTGTAAGGAAACTCAAAATAGGTATCAACACAATGGCAAATTTTCACACTGCTGGGGCTTTTCTAGACTCTTGCTGTTTCAGTAAATTCATGTGTATGTAAGAAGATGAGCTGGGACAGAGTCAGCGGTTTCCGGTGCACTTTTTGGGCCGGAACTATCTGGACTGTCAGCACTGTTGCTGGGGGAAGGTTCTTCTGGGAGGGGAAGATCTTTGCACTGGACAGCACGGGGTGTGGGAGAGATAAAAGGCACTAAGTGCGGGAACGAAGGGGACTTGGCGGGGAAAGCGACAGGAGAACAAGTAGAAGGTTGACTCCCTCCCCACTGCTCCGACTGCTAACTCCACAACATCCATCCCCCATTGTTCTGACTGTCAAATTGACTGTGTCCCGACTGAGCTATCCTCGGATCCTTTCTTGCTGGACGACTCATTCCCGCCTGCAGTTGCAGATAAGCTGACTTGTTCCGTTTCTAATGACTACACCAGAGGATCGCACACTGCCGCGGCCTGCGAGCTTGCCCACGGTTCGTGTTCAGCACCATTCCGGAGGAATCTACATAAAGGAATGTATCTACATCGGGAGACGGTGCTTTTCGTTCCTCCGTAACAGAGCCAGAGACATTGTCCACGATATGCGACGTCGGCGAGAGATATTCCAGCCTTTCCCAAACAGGAACTGCAAGCGATAAGTTACCTTTTTTGTATACCTTCTTCTCAAGCATTGTGTTTGTGTGCAAATCCCGTTGTTGCTGTTACTGATTTCATCTCCCTGCGTGGAGTATTCCTTGCATAATAACTTGTTCAAGTTAATTCTGTTAACCCTTCTTTGCCTCCAGCTCTTCATTGCATCCAACGAATCTTCCCTCCTTACATGTACATTACCACGCTGAACATAACCTGTTCAAGGTAATTCTGTTAATCCCTTCTTTGCCTGAGGCTCTTCAATGCATCCAACGAATCTTCCCTATTTACATGTACATAACCACGCTGAACAGAGTCCGATCCTATCTTGTATATTGAAGTATCTCATAAGCTCGTTCAAAAGTCATTGTGAAGAGAAGAGGAGCAGGGGAGCTGTGACATCATCTGTTGTGATTGGTGTATCCTGAGTTAAAAAACTGTGTTACCTCTCATGATAAGGAGCTTGCTGAAAAGGAAATATGAGTCTAAAGGAGACCCAATGGCTGGTATGAAAACTGGAAGAATACTAATTAGTTTTTTTAATAAAAAATAAGATATGAAAAAATACAATTTTTTTAACTACATGTAATACAAAAACCTGATTTAAACAATAAGTTGTTTTCTGATGATAACTTCCCTTTAAGTAGAAGAAACCTGTAGCTGACTCGTAGATGCTTCAGACTAATGCAGGTAAGTTTGTATCCGAACCCACCAGCCATGCAGCAACTTCATGGTTTAACTTCATTAAATGCATGCCACTGTCATGAGACCTCTTTGGGAATGGACTACCCTGTGCAGCTACTGTGCATGCTATATATTCAAAGCTTCTGTCTTATTCCATTACATATCCTAAAACATGCTACATATTAAAAAAATTGTAACATATCTTTGCATATTCCAAGCGGTTACCATAAAACCTAGGGTTCAGGGACACTTTAGAAATAATTGTGAATCCTATTACAATGACAATCTGTAATGAGGTAGAATGATTACTTTCTTCCATGCTCCATTGGTCCCTCTTCTACAAGTATAAATAAGAAGACTGTGATCACAGGTATTGTTTGTGTTCTATTGTGAATTTAGAGGAAACCGTCACCCATATTATCCTCAGCTTTCTAATCCAAGCTCACTGTATTTCAGTTTATGCTTGAATAGACAAAAAAAGATTTTCTTTATGCATGAAGCTTTATCTCCTTATTTCTCCCCAAACAGATTTTAAAATTACAATTTAACCATATAATTTTCATAACACTGATTCATTTTTCTACATAAGGTAGTGAAATGGTGCCTCGTAATAAATCAGCACTAGTGATGAGTGAATGTGCTTGGTAATGCTCGCTACTCGCCCGAGCATCACTGTACTCGCGGTACTCGGCGAGCAGTGAGATTTTCTGTGTTTGTTCAGGGGAAGTTCTGGTGCACGCACTGCAATTTGGCGCTCTTTAGAGTGCCAATCAACATGCAAGGATTGTCTGCCATGCACTGTAATTTGTTTTGGTATTACAGTGATTGGCTGGCCGCACAGCATCATCAGGTGTATAAGAGACCGGGCGGCGCCATGCTGCGGAATTAGCGAATGTAGGGAGAGCTGCTGCCGAGATAGGGTCAGATTTGGGGGTTTAGAAGGTAGTGTAGGTGTAACATCAAAGAAGACTGAAATCCAGCTTAATCATCAGTCCTTCTAAGGACTAATAAAGGCGTATATAGATTGCAGTGCTAGGAGCGCAGGGAGTGTATGTGACTATATACATATCGTTGCAAAGCATGCACGCACTGTATGTGGGTATATAGATGTCAGTAGCAGACAGGCATTCTATGTGGCATACATCAAGAGGGTCCATTCCATTACTGTCTGCTACTGCTGCTGCTGCCTATAAGCTATATTGACTGTATCTACACAGCATTAGGTTTCAGTGTGCAGCAAATTTTTTTGGCATGTTAATCCTGACTATTTTTTTCCAAAGCAATCCAGAACCCCTTTTTCTTTGTCTAATTGCTTGTTGATACTGCAGAATGCAGGCAGTTGCTTTTCATAGTGCAGAGTGAAAATACAGCTACTTCAAACGGGTTTGCCTGTTCCAGGCCTGATATCTGAGTGCAACTAAAAATCTGGCATTTTTTGTGGTACTGTAGAATTTTTTTAGAGTGTCTTATAAACTTTTTTGACACCATTTTGCTGCCCAAAAAATATTTATCTGCTGTGGTGTAGTGACTCATGCTGCAGCTAGGGGGCGCTGTATATGCTCCTCAATAGATGCATGGAGGAGTGATATGGATGGGAAAACAGGCCCTGGCATTGTTGTGAATGGCAGGTATGTGTCGCAGAGCTCCTCTGCGCTCTAAGCCAGGAATGTTGTTCTGGGACTTTTAGTCCTACAAGAGTTCTGTTTATTGTATAGGGTGGCTTACAGAGTTAGCTTGTGAGCTGGGTGGGACTGGCTAACCACACATACACCGCCCACTGGGGGTGGTGTGAGTTTGTGAAGGACCTGTGATGAGGTCATGAACATGTGACCAGTCCATGTGCTTTATACCTTAGCTGGGGGAGTGGCTACAGGTATGTAAGGAAGTGGTTGGCACATTGTGAGTGAATGTAGTCTGTATGAGACTGTGGAGAGTCTCTGACGTGTTGAGACTGAATCTGTGTGAAGAGTGTTAGGTCCTGGATGGCCTGTGTTGGAAAATCCTGGGAGTAGGATTGGATTCCTGGAGCACATGGAGAGACCATGAACCTGGAGGCCTGTGTGTTGGACTGTGCTGGGATGGACCTCCTGAATAGCGCACGGAGAGGCCAGGTGTCTGCGACGGCACTGTGTAGGGGGAAGCTAACGACCTTCTGAGGGTCTGGACTGTCAGGTGGCCAGGGGGGCAAGGACGGTGATCCCAGTTAGGAAGCTTCCCCGGGAACTTAGGTCTGATGAGGAGTCAGCGTGAGGAGCAGTAGCTCCTGTAAGGTAACTCCACAGACTGTTGGTGCTTGTATTGTTCCATGAACATTAAGGAACTGTTTACTGCAAATCAAAGCCAAATGTTGAAATGTTATGGACAGTGATAGGCCTGTGACGCGCAACAGGGCCTACCGTGTGCTTTACAATGCCAAAATAAACCTAAAGAACTGTGGTTTGAATCCTGAGCATGCTAGTTTTTGCCTCTAAGACCAGCTAAGCGAGTGATCTCCATCCACACAGGCAGTGTGGATCATCACATTTGGTGTTAGAATGCAGGCAGTGGCCCAGGGAGCACGTGTGCAGGTTTTTTTTTGCTGTGGATTAGCAAGTCCATCAATTTTTTTTTTCTTTTTGAACTTGCTGTGGCTCGGCGGAGCTGAAGACATCTGGCTGTAACTCGGCGGGGTTACGAATATTTTGCTGTGGATCGGCGGGTCCATGAAGTCGGCGGTGCGGAGCCGTGCAGAGACTTGTGGTAGTGGGAGCTACAGAGACTGTTGTAGCAAGAGGTTCTACAGCAGCAGGAGCTGCAGTGACAGCCACAGCGGCTTGTGAGCGGCCTCTGGAGGTGTCGGTGGTTTGTGGCTGCAACAGAAGCAGTGGCAGTGCCAGCAGGAGCTGGTGTAGTGAGGAGGACAGTTTGAACTAGGTCACACAAACTCTTAAAGGGACAGTACAAGCTGTTGTGAATGTGTTAGAAATGAATTCTGAGCAGAAGCTCCCTCTGGTGGTTACAAACAGTACTGAACTATTCAATGAAGATTGTGAAGATTGGCAATCAGGTGTTACAGACTGGTCTTATATAAGGGAGGTTCCCTCCCATCAGGGTTGCCGGTGATCAATTGTTCTTGTCTCAACTTTGGTTCCTGGTTCACTTGGAAGCTTGCTGTGTCTTGCCTGCATCTTCTGCTAACAGATAAGATATTTTCTGCTTTTATTTTTGTGCTTGCTTTTTGCATTTTGTCCTGCACTTCTGTGGAGGTCAGCCAGGTCCCCTCCGGGGGCTTGTGCTCCTCTCAGTTTATCTGAGCCACTGTTATTTGTTCATTTGCCTTTTCCAGTTTTTTTCAGTGGCTGCTGCTTAGTTTTGTTACACCAGAGAACTAATTTAGGTGGTAGAGGTCGTGTGATCTCAGGTGTTTTTGCAATTAGTGAGTTGGTATTTTTTTAGGGTTTTTTGGATTGCAGTAAGTGTCCTTCCTATCCTTTTCTTTCTAGGAAGATTGGGCCCCAACGTTTGCTCATACTATTTTCTGTCTGTGTCTGTATTTCCTCTTGTCTAACCGCCATTACATGTTTGGGGGCTTCCTATGTTCTTTGGGGATCTGCTCCGGGGCAGATAGTTTTCCTCTTTCTATCTTTAGGTGTAGTTAGCTTCTCAGGCTGTGACGAGGCGTCTAGGACCAACGCAGGTACGCTCCACGACTGCCTTTAGTTGTGGTGGTTAGTCAGGGTACTGCAATCCAGTAGATTCCAACCTCTCTGGTGTATTGCCTTTTTTGCCTGCTCTCCTCAGCTACCAAATCATAACAGTATCACCGGCCAAACTGAAAATTATATGGTACTCACAGAAGGGAAAGATAGTGTAAAAAAAAAAAAAAAAGTTGTCAGAGATATATATATATATATTTTTTTCTTTCCCTCTTTTTCTCTGGGTGCTAAGGATTTTTTTTCTCTCAATGGAGTTTGCACAGTTGTCTGGCCGTGTGGATCAGCTTGCCACTGAAGTTCGGAGTATTGCTACCTATCTTGCAGGGTTGCCGGTTGTGGAACCTAGGATCCCCATGCCAGATTTGTTTTTAGGGGATCGAGCTAAATTTCTGAATTTCAAAAATAACTGTAAGTTGTTTTTTGCCTTAAAACCTAAGTCCTCAGGTAACGCAGCACAGCAGGTTCAAATTGTCATCTCTCTCTTGCGTGGCGATCCTCAGGATTGGGCTTTTTCCCTGACACCTGGGGATCCTGTTTTGAGTAATGTTGATGCATTTTTTCTGGCTCTGGGGTTATTGTACGATGAACCTAATGTCACTGATCAAGCTGAAAAAGCCTTGTTGGCATTAAATCAGGGGCTTGAGGACGCTGAGTTATACTGTCAGAGATTCCGAAGGTGGGCAGTCCTGACCAAATGGAATGATGATGCTTTGGCAGCCCTTTTTCGGAAGGGTCTGTCAGAGAATGTAAAAGATGTTATGGTGGGTTTCCCTGCACCCTCTGGTCTCAATGATTCTATGTCATTAGCGATTCAAATTGACAGACGTTTGCGTGAGCGTAGAGGTATGCGTGGAATAGTGTTGCCTTGTGAACCAGCCTCTGAACCCATGCAGTGTGATAGAGTGGCTTCTGGTGCACAGCGTCATGAGTTTCGAAAACGCAATGGGTTCTGTTTCTACTGTGGTGACGCCTCTCATGCTATTTCAGTCTGCCCTAAGCGGGGAAGACGTTTTGCACGCTCAGTTGTCTTGGGTAGTGTTCAGACTAAATTTCTGTTGACTGTTACCCTGATTTGCTCCCTGTCCACATTTTCTGCTCAGCTTTTGTTGATTCGGGAGCAGCTATTAACCTGATGGATTTTGATTTTGCTAAATGTTGTGGGTTTACCTTGATACCCCTACGGAAGTCTATTCCCCTACTGCGGATTGATTCTACCCCTTTGGCTGAGAATAAACCCCAGTTTTCTACTCAGGTGATAATGAGGGTTGAACCTGATCATCAGGAGAGTTGCAAATTTTTGGTGCTGTATAATCTGCATAACATTATTGTACTAGGTTTCCCTTGGTTACAGTCTTATAATCCTGTTTTGGATTGGAAATCTGTGTCTGTAACCAGTTGGGGCTGCCAATGTGTTAATGCCAACACTCCTGTTTTTTCTGCCTCTCCCCAGGCTCAGGATGTTCCTGACTTTTTGACTGATTTTTCTGATTTTGTTTAGCGAAAGTAAATCTGCATCCTTGCCCCCCCATAGGAGCTATGACTGCGCTATTGAATTAGTGCCTGGTAGTAAATTCCCTTTTTAACTTGTCTGTACCTGAACATGACGCTATGCGGTCTTATATCAAGGAGTCATTGGAGAAGGGTCATATCAGACCATCCTCTTCACCCTTGGGTGCCTGTTTTTTCTTTGTGGCCAAAAAGGATGGTTCATTAAGGCCGTGTATTGATTATCGTCTCTTGAACAATATCAATGTGAAATATCAATATCCGTTACCCTTGATTTCTGACCTGTTTTCCAGGGTGAAAAGTGCTACTTGGTTTACCAACCTTGACCTCAGGGGGGTGTATAACCTTATTCGCATTAAGCACGGGGATGAATGGAAGACGGCATTTAATACCCCAGAGGGGCATTTTGAGTACTTAGTTATGCCCTTTGGGCTCACTAATGCTTCTTCCGTCTTCCAGTCCTTCATGAATGACATTTTCAGGGATTTTGTGGATAAATTTCTGATTGTTTATTTGGATGATATCTTGATTTTTTCCAATGACTGGGACTCTCATGTGAAACATGTTCGGACTGTGATCCAGATTTTGAGAGAGAATGCTCTGTATGTGAAGGGATCAAGTGTCTTTTTGGCGTACAGAGGATCTCATTTCTGGGATTCATTTTGTCCCCATCTGTTATTGAAATGGACCCGGTCAAGGTTCAGGCCATCTGAAAGGCTCTTCAGAGATTCTTGGGTTTTGCCAATTTTTATCGTAAATTTATTGGTAATTACTCTGTTATTGTTAAACCATTGACTGATTTGACCAAGAAGGGTTCTGATGTGGTGAATTGGCCTCCTGAGGCAGTCTCTGCGTTTCAGGAACTTAAGCAGAGATTCACTTCTGCTCCTTTTCTACGGCAGCCTGATGTTTCTCTGCCATTTCAGGTGGAGGTTGATGCCTCTGAAATTGGGGCAGGTGCCGTTTTGTCCCAAAGAGATCCAGAGATGTCTAAAAGTAACCCTTGTGCCTTTTTCTCTCGAAAATTTTCTCCAACTGAACGTAATTATGACGTGGGTAATCGGGAGTTATTGGCCATGAAGTGGGCTTTTGAAAAGTGGAGACATTGGCTGGAGGGAGCCAAACATCAGGTGGTGGTCCTCACGGACCATAAGAATCTGGTTTATCTGGAATCAGCCAAGCGACTTAATCCTAGACAGGCCAGGTGGGCCTTGTTTTTCACACGTTTTAATTTTGTGGTTTCCTTTCTTCCTGGCACTAAGAATGTTAAAGCGGATGCCCTCTCGAGGAGTTTCACTCTCCTGAGTTATCTGATCCTGCTGTTATTTTGAAAGAGGGTGTAGTTCTTTCCGCCATCTCGCCCAATTTGAGACTGGCTCTGGAAGGGTGTCAGGAGGATAAACCCGAGCGCTGCCCCATTGGGAAATTGTTTGTCCCAGACCGGTGGAAAAAGAGTGTGATGTCTGAGATTCATTATTCCGCGTTGGCCGGTCATCCCGAATTTTTGGTACCAGAGACTTGGTTAGTCGGTCCTTTTGGTGGCCTACTTTGTCTCGTGACGTCAGGGAATTTGTGCAGTCCTGCGGGACTTGCTCTCGCTCCAAGCCTTGCTCTCGCTCTAGTGGTTTGTTGATGCCATTGCCTGTGCCCAAGAGACAATGGACCCATATCTCTATGGATTTAATTTCCGACCTCCCTGTTTCTCAGAGAATGACCGTTATCTGGGTGATTTGTGATAGGTTTTCCAAAATGATACATCTTGTGCCATTACCTAAGTTGCCTTCCTCCTCCGAATTGGTGCCTTTGTTCCTTCAGCACGTGGTTCGGTTACACGGCATTCCTGAGAACATTGTGTCTGACAGAGGAGTCCAGTTTGTTTCCAGATTTTGGAGGACTTTTTGTTCTAAACTTGGTGTTCAATTGTCTTTCTCCTCGGCTTTTCATCCTCAGACCAATGGACAAACTGAGAGAACAAACCAGACATTGGAGACTTATCTGAGATGCTTTGTGTCTGCTGATCAGGATGACTGGGTCTCTTTTCTTGCCTTTGGCTGAGTTTGCTCTTAATAATAGGGCTAGCTCTACCACTTTGATGTCTCCATTTTTCTGCAATTTTGGGTTTCACCCTCGATTTTCTTCGGGACAGACAGAGGCTTCTGTCTGTCCAGGTGTTGACTCTGTTGTGGAGCGTATGCAGCAGATTTGGGACCAGGTAGTGGAGAGGTTGTCCCTCTCTCAGGAGAGGGCCCAGCGGTTTGCCAACCGGCAAAGGACTGATGGTCCTCGGTTTGAAGTGGGGGACTTGGTCTGGTTGTCCTCAAGAAATATCCCTATGAGAGTTGCATCTCCTAAGTTTAAGCCTAAGTTCATTGGACCTTATAAGATCATGGAGATTCTTAATCCTGTTTCCTTTCGTTTACTTCTTCCAGGGACATTTAAGATCCATAACGTGTTCCACAAGTCCTTATTGAAGAGGTTTGTCGAGCCAGTGGTTCCTATGGCTGCGCCTCCTGACCCTGTTTTGGTTGAGGGCAATCTGGAGTATGTGGTTGAGAAAATATTGGATTCTCGTTTTTCTAGACGGAAACTCCAGTATTTGGTTAAGTGGAGAGGTTATGGTCAGGAGGACAATTCTTGGGTGTTTGCTTCGGACATCCATGCTAGGAGACTGATCCGTGCATATCACAGAGCTCATGCTGACCGACCTGGTTGCCCAAATGAGGGTTTGGTGACCCCTCCTCAAGGGGGGGGTACTGTTGTGAATGTGTTAGAAATGAATTCTGAGCAGAAGCTCCCTCTGGTGGTTACAAACAGTACTGAACTATTCAATGAAGATTGTGAAGATTGGCAATCAGGTGTTGCAGACTGGTCTTATATAATGGAGGTTCCCTCCCATCAGGGTTGCCGGTGATCAATTGTTCTTGTCTCAACTTTGGTTCCTGGTTCACTTGGAAGCTTGCTGTGTCTTGCCTGCATCTTCTGCTAACAGATAAGATATTTTCTGCTTTTATTTTTGTGCTTGCTTTTTGCATTTTGTCCTGCACTTCTGTGGAGGTCAGCCAGGTCCCCTCCGGGGGCTTTTGCTCCTCTCAGTTTATCTGAGCCACTGTTATTTGTTCATTTGCCTTTTCCAGTTTTTTTCAGTGGCTGCTGCTTAGTTTTGTTACACCAGAGAACTAATTTAGGTGGTAGAGTTCGTGTGATCTCAGGTGTTTTTGCAATTAGTGAGTTGGTATTTTTTTAGGGTTTTTTGGATTGCAGTAAGTGTCCTTCCTATCCTTTTCTTTCTAGGAAGATTGGGCCCCAACGTTTGCTCATACTATTTTCTGTCTGTGTCTGTATTTCCTCTTGTCTAACCGCCATTACATGTTTGGGGGCTTCCTATGTTCTTTGGGGATCTGCTCCAGGGCAGATAGTTTTCCTCTTTCTATCTTTAGGTGTAGTTAGCTTCTCAGGCTGTGACGAGGCGTCTAAGACCAACGTAGGTACGCTCCACGGCTGCCTTTAGTTGTGGTGGTTAGTCAGGGTACTGCAATCCAGTAGATTCCAACCTCTCTGGTGTATTGCCTTTTTTGCCTGCTCTCCTCAGCTACGAAATCATAACAACAAGCCCGAAAGACATAAACTGTACTTTGGGACTGGTGCCTAAGAAAGCCGGGGTGTATCCCAGAGAGGGGTGGTGCCTGAAATAGGGGTGGTGTACCCAAAACGGGGCAGTGACCCAAACGGTGATGGGTGCCAAAAAGGGGGTGAAGTCCCAAAAGGGGGCGGTAACCCGAACAGGGGTTTGTTTCCCAAAAAGAGGAGGAGACCCAGAGTGGGGTGGTGTCCCTAAAAGGGGTGGAGTCCCACAAGGGGGCGGTGACCTGAACAGGGGTGGTGGCCCAAAAAGGGGCAGAGCTTGAAAAAGGGGCGGCCGTGAAGGCGCCATCGGAGGGTTGCCAGGGGCAATGGTACTATGTATGTTCAATCTGCCATTCGAACTACCCTCCCAGTGAGAGGCTACATGGGTGTGCCCTGCAGATGAACGGTGAGGAGGAGGAGGTTTACGGACTGGTCGATTCCGGGAGCTCGGTGACCCTAGTGAGGACTGTTCCCGATAAATTTATACTATCCAAAAAAAAGATTGAGGTCAACCACATTCATTGGTGCACTAGGGACTATTCAGGAGCCTGGGTGATCCTAGAGACGGTCAAGGACATTAAAGGCCATGAGGTAGCTATAGTTCCGATCTTAGCTTGTCCGGTGGAAATAGGCCGGGACTGTAGGCTGTTCTCAGACTTGTGGGAGGGGGGGAGTTCCTCTACAGCGGCCGAATGGAAGTCTCGTTACTGTTGGGGCGACATGCATTAAGGCAGTGACACCTTCCAAAAGAAATGAGTCAGACGTAGTAGTGACCGGAAAGAAATGTGGGTTTGACCAACTTGGGGACTCAGCAGAGATGACCAACAGTGTGACTGTTGAAAACTGGGTAATTCCAGGAAAGGGTGCGTCTGCCCAACTTACTGACCTTAGGTCTGCTGAAGAGTATGACAGTATGAATGGTGCTGATGTGGTAGTTGAACAGAGTAGAACTGACTCGCCGGAGGAGAATATCTTGAGGGTTCACCATACTGTGGGGTGTGACACAGACTCAGGGGATGACTGTGACTCTAAGGAAGAAAGGGAGTACAGTGAGGAAGGACCCCGCAAAGAGATTGAACAAATTTCACCCTGTGAAGACATGAGTAAAGGAAAATCAGTACTGTGTGCTGTTATTCAGGATGTGAGTACTCTTCCAGATACTGAAGAGATTGAATAGGAAGTTGTGGTGTCATCGCCAGTAGTGACTGCTGGGGTTGAATACGATGTTGCGCTGTCAGAAGCACTGACACAGTGGAACGACAGTGCTCCTCAAAGTGAAGGCTCTAGGGAACCTGTTGCTGAAGAGCTGGAGGTTAAAGAGCTCGATGAAGTTACAAAGAGGCGCGAGGTACCTGAGGGTGACCGGTCAGAGCCTCAAAAAAGGTTGAATGGGTTCTAAGACCTCGTTAAAGAGTTATCTCGTGAGAAGCAAAAGTCTGATGATTTTCAGGCAGAACTAAAGAACTTTAAAGAGCAGATCAAACAAGAAAAGGCCCTGAGACAAACTGCTGAGCATAGAGTGGATGAGCTGGAGAAGGAAGTCTCTGAGCTCAGAGGTCACCGGTCAATGTGGCAAAGTGGGAATAAGAACTTAAGAGAGGAAGTGAAGGTGCTCAGAGAAGCAGTAAGAGGTCTACAGAGGAGAAGTTGTTGGTTGAGGACTTACAGCGGCCGTGCCCGAGTGATAACAAGGCGGAAGTGCCAGTGCCCATCTTGGCAAGTGGTCTTGAAGAATGTAAGTCTCAGGAAGATGGTGAGCTAAGAGCTGAACAAGACAGTTATCCAGTCGTGGCAGATGTCTTGAAGGAAGTGTCCGCGGTAAACAAGGAAGAGGATGAGGCTTCACTCTTAAAGTGTGTGATGGAGGTTTCCAAAGACATGCGAGAAGCCTGTGCCAGTGAGGGTGTGCATGAGGCCTTTAAAAAGGCAGTAAAAGCCTATAGTGTGAACTGGGCACCAGAAACGAACCAGTTGGTGATACTGGCGGATAGAGAAGTCACAGAGAAGCGGGTGGCTGTCCTGAAGGAGATGCATCTTCAATGTCTATGTACGAAACAGATGATCATGTTGGGCAATATGAAAGCCGCTCAATGCCTGGAGATGGCGAGGGAAGCTCAAAGTCGGCTGGGCTTTGTAGAAGACATAATTCCGGTACCTAGAAATCTGGTGGGGACAGTCATTGGAAGACTTGGAAAAGTGATGCAGGAACTAGTGAATCGTTCCAGGGTGAAGAGAGTGAGCATTCCAGCTGATGGCGAGATCAAGGTGGCTGGTGAAGAAGAGATGGTTCCATTCGTTGTTGTTGGCAAAGTGGAGAGCCTGAAGAACATCCGAATGCTCCTGGAATATCGAGTGTCGTACCTACGAGAGGTAGAGCAACTGGTCTGGGAAAGAAAGCAGATTAAGGAACAGCTAGAGGAATTGGAACAAAGAGGGCGACTGCTTCCAGCCTGAGATATGGAGCGACGAGAGGCTTCTCTGGGGACTGGCAGTACACGGTCTGAAACAATGAGGGTTAGAGGAGATAACTTCTCTGTTAGCTCAGGGCTGAGTGACCTAAGTGGGAGACCCTGTAGCCAACGAAAAGACAGAGGGTCAGACTTAGCTCAGCCAGTAGGTTCGACTGGACGATGGACTCATGACCGTAGGAGGTGGCCATGGAAAGAAAGGTCGTGTGAAGGGGCACACATGGAAAGTGAGTTGATTAAAAAGGGTCTGGTGACACAGATGGAAAGACAAGGCCGACATATTGACCGCTGGGGGCGGGGGAGGCCTGACAAAAAGGTGATGGTGAATGGTGCCCAAAATCGACTGAGACGGTCTCCTTGACTTGTAGGGCAAGGTGACATGGGTGCCCTGTCTCGGGGCCCTCGGTTTGGAACAGGTGTTCAACCTCACAAGTTTGAACATAGGGGAAAGGTTTGTGGTGTAGTGACTCATGCTGCAGCTAGGGGGCGCTGTATATGCTGCTCAAGAGATGCATGGAGGAGTGATATGGATGGAAAAACAGGCCCTGGCATTGTTGTGAATGTCAAATATGTGTCGCAGAGCTCCTCTGTGCTGTAAGCCAGGAATGCTGTTCTGGGACTTTTAGTCCTACAAGAGTTCTGGTTTTTGTAAAGGGTGGCTTACAGAGTTAGCTTGTGAGCTGGGTGGGACTGGCTAACCACACATACACCGCCCACTGGGGGTGGTGTGAGTTTGTGAAGGACCTGTGATGAGGTCATGAACATGTGACCAGACCTTGTGCTTCATACCTTAGCTGGTGGAGTGGCTACAGGTACTGTATGTCAGGAAGTGGTTGGCACATGGTAAGTGAATGTAGTCTGTCTGAGACTGTCGAGTGTCTCTCACATGTTGAGACTGAACCTGTGTGAAGAGTGTTAGGTCCTGGATGGCCTGTGTTGGAAAATCCTGGGAGTAGGATTGGATTCCTGGAGCACATGGAGAGGCCATGGACCTGGAGGCCTGTGTGTTGGACGGTCCTGGGATGGACCTCCTGAATAGCGCACGGAGAGGCCAGGTGTCTGCGACGGCACTGCGTGGAGGGAAGCTAACGACCTTCTGAGGGTCTGTACTGTCAAGTGGCCTTGTTTGCTAGGACGGTGATCCCAGTTAGGAAGCTTCCCCGGGAACTTAGGTCTGATGAGGCGTCAGCGTGAGGACCAGGCGCTCCTGTAAGGTAACTCCACAGACTGTTGGTGCTTCTATTGTTCCATGAACATTAAGGAACTGTTTACTGCAAATTAAAGCCAAATGTTATAATGTTATGGACAGTGGTAGGCCTGTGATGTGCAACAGGGCCTACCGTGTGCTTTATGATGCCAAAATAAATCTAAGGGACTGTGGTTTGAACCCTGAGCACACTAGTTTTTGCCTCTAAGACCAGCTAAGCGAGTGATCCCCGTCCACACAAGCAGTGTGGATCGTCACACTGCCCAAAAAATATTTAGCTACAGGGCAGATATATTACACTGGGTTTTGTCCGCCACACAGATTGCATATCATTGCTCTAAAAATTTTGCCATTTCAGGCCTCGACAGAATTTTTTAATTTGTGTCACTCATAGCCTACTTAATGACACAATTTTGCTGGCCAAAACAAAAAAAAATACATGGCAGATATTTAAAAGTGGGCTCTCCTTGTCAGACGCCTGATTTATCAGTATTAGAGATGAGCGACTTTCCCTTTTTTAGGGTCGAGTCGGGTTTCATGAAACCCGACTTTCTCAAAAGTTGGGTCGAACGAAATCGGCCGACTATCGGGAAAAGTCGGGGGTCTGACTGAAACACGAAACCCAATGCAAGTCACTGGGGAAGCAAAGTCGCCATGGAGTGGAGGACAGTAAACACACCTACAGTGCCTATTTCAATGCCAACAACATAAATTCTTATTACTTAAGCTTGGCAACCTTTATTAATTTTATACTAATAGTTACGCATTGAAAACTGGGGGTTATTTGGCTAAACTTGTGGGGGCGGGTAGGGCTGGCTCCCGGTTTTCGTGTGCCCCAGGCCAAAGAGTGTCAGTGGGCCCCTTTAACACATACCACAATTCATCATACTCCGATACGGCACAGAAATATAGGTATAGTACAATGAAAAATACTTCATTTCTTATATGACTTGACTGATATCTATGTTAAAATCTACAATAGCTCAAAAAACACACAGTACATTCCTTTATACAGTATTATGTCCAACACATAGTGCGCCATACAGAATAATGAGCCCCATACATTGCTCCATACAGAATGGACTCCATATAATGCTCCATACAGAATAGGCCCCATATGTGCCCCATATGATGCTCCATACCCTATATGATGCCCCATAAATAATGAACCCCTGATGATTCTCCAGTATATGATGGGCCCATGGATGATGCTCCAGTGTTTTATGGGCCAAAATCATGCTCCATATATAATGGGCCCCATTATTAATTATCCATTGTATAATAGTCCCCGTAAATGCTGCTCCAGTGTCTGTTTTCCCTTTTAGAATGCTCCAGTATATGTTGAGCCCCATGGATGATGCTCAAGTGTATGATTTGCCAATATAATGCTCCATATATAATGGGCCCCATTTATAATGATCCAGTCTATAATGCTCCCCGTAAATGCTGCTCCAGTGTCTGATCTGACCCATTTAGAATGATCCAGTATATTATGGGCCCCAAGGATGCTGCTGCAGTGTATGATCTGCCCCATTTAGAATAATCCAGTATGTGACGGGCCCCATGGATGCTGCTCCAGTGTCTTATGAGCCAAAATAATGCTCCATATATAATGGGCCCCATTTATAATTATCCAGTGTATAATGGTCCACGTAAATGCTGCTCCAGTGTCTGGTTTCCCCCTATTAGAATGCTCCAGTATATGATGGGCCCCATGGATGATGCTCCAGTGTCTTATTGGCCAAAATCATGCTCCATATATAATGGGCCCCATTATTAATGATCCATTGTATAATGGTCCCCGTAAATTTGCTCCAGTGTCTGTTTTCCCCCTTTTAGAATACTCCAGTATATGATGGACCCCATGGATGATGCTCCAGTTTCTGATTGGCCACATTTAGAATGTTCCAGCACATGATGGGCCCCAAGGATGCTGCTGCAGTGTATGATCTGCCCCTTTTAGAATGCTACAGTATATGTTGCGCCCCATGGATTCTGTACCAGTGTCTGATCTGCCCCATTTTTAATGCTCAAGTGTATGCTGGACCCCATATATAATTCTCCAGTGTATAATGCTCCCCATATATTGCTCCAAACATTAAAAAAAATGTAATACCTCTCCTCGCTGTGCACTGCTCTAATCTGGACTCCTCAGAATCGCCATGTTTCAGGTCTCTGCACTTGGACTGTTTAGGCAGAGGGCGTACAGGTGTGACGTCATCGCGCTCTCTATGCTGAATATCACTGTCAGGAAAAGCGGAAGACGTCACAGCGGTGGAGCAGGGAGAGGTAGGTATTGCAAGTGCTGGGGCCCTGAGCAAGCGGGGGGGCCGACTTGTGGGTGACGGCACTGGCACAGGGCCCCTCATAGTACGCCGATGTGTCTGACGGCGAGTGGGTCCTCCCACCATCAGAGACTATTTTTTGTACTATGAGGGGCCCTGTGCCAGGGCCATCGCCTACGATTCGCCCCCCCCACCTGCTCAGGGAACCGGCACTTGCCCGGGTGCACCAGGTGCTGACGCCGGCCCTGGGGGGGGGATTTGCAGGTTTTGTAGTCTGTCCACGCTTGCAAGTGCATGTTCATTAAATATTTAAGCATGCAACTGGTATTCAAATTTCAGAGATTTTTCCCTCGGCTAAAGGTCCTTCCGCACTTCTTATAGATAACCTTTGCCTTATCAATAGGATTTTGGTCAAAAAAGTGCCACACTGGACTCCTACTATGGTATACATTTTCAGAGCTTGCACGCTGTGCTAATTTGACCGTCTGGCCAAGCTGTTCTGCAACTCTTTTTGTTTTTTAACACCTTTTTGGACTGCTACGGGCCTGCCAGATAACCCGAGCTGCGATGTCGATACCTGCTGCGGATTCTCCTCCTCTTCTGAGCTATTGCCAGCGGCACCCTCTTCCCACACTGGATGCCAATCAGGGTCAACAACTTGTTCTTCCATCACCTCCTCTTCAATTTCATCTGCACCTTCCTCTGTGTCATTGTGTAATATGGTATAGAATGCAGAAAGGGCACCTGAGTTTCATCAGAGTCACATTCTGGCTCAGTAGACTGTGAGGGAAATGTAGTGCTCTGGGTGAATGTACCAGCAGAATCATCTAGCAGTGGCTGTGCATCAGTGCACTCCATCTCTGATTAATGTTGGATGGGGAATTCAGGATTTGACTAGATAACCCAGGCATGGTATGTGAAAAGAGCTCCATGGAGTAATCTGAAGTGTGGGCTGCCGCATCCTTCACTTTTAGTGGGGGTGAAGCACACAAGAAAAGGTGTTGTTCCTGACCAGGAGCCTGCACTGACAACTCAGTACTTGCATTTTTTGAAAATTCATAATAGGAGGCGATAGAGCTGGAGTCTGTTTCAGCAATGTAAGCCAAAACCTGTTCCTGATGCTCCGGCTTTAAAAGCAGTTTACCTACTCCCAGTAAAGGGAGCCTTCCAGGTCTTCTTGAGCCAGACGATGACGCCGGCTCAAAACCTCCTGCCTTAGGTGCTACTCTGCTTATGGCACTTCCAGCACATGCACCACCACCACCATCAGTACCAGCTGGCCCCCCACGCCCAGGTCCGTGGCCTCTTCCACCATACTTCCTCATTTTTGTGAAAAGGTACCGAAAATACCAGCAGATATATGTTACTGTATCATAAGCGTACAGCTGTATACAGTCTAGGGATAATTGTAAATCTCCGTATATATTTCAGGAGTCACACACAGATGCTCTAAGGCTCAGTATGGATTACACCAGAATATAAAAAGTAGAAAATGGGTAATGTATTACAAGCGTACAGCTGTATACAGTGTTGGGGTAATTTTTAAATCTCTGTATTTCCGGAGTGACAGACAGACGATCACAAGCTCAGTATGGATTAGACCACAATATAAAAAGCTGAAAAAGGGTACTGCATCACCAGATACCAGGTATATAAAGTATAGTTAAAATATTCAAAATATCTGTATATCGTATTTTTTGGACTATAAGTCACATCGGACCATAAGATGCACCCCAAATTTTCAGAAGGAAAATCGGGAAAAAAAATAATGTGGGTCCGTCTTACAGTCCGAATTCAGCTTACCAGCAAAGGGATCAGCACAGGTAGAGGAGTGGTCAATGGGGTCGTTCGGTGGTCCAGGCTGGTGCGGTGGTGCTGCTCTGTGGGGTGGCTGTGTTCTGTGGGGTGGCTGTGCTCTGTGGGGTGGCTGTGCTCTGTGGGGTGGCTGTGTTCTGTGGGGTGGCTGTATTCTGTGGGGTGGCTGTGTTCTGTGGGGTGGCTGTGCTCTGTGGGGTGGTTGGGCACTGTGGGGTGGCTGTGTTCTGTGGGGTGGCTGTGCTCTGTGGGGTGGCAATATACTCACAAATCCGGTGGCGGTCCCAATGCAGCTTCCCTGTGGTGCGGTGGTGGTGTCGGGGCAGCAACGGGGCTGTGTGCTGCACAGGGGGCTCCACCGGCATTTTGTCCTAGCCGGAAAGCCACCCGCAGCTGCGACGCGGTGCCGTGCTGAAGGATGGCCGCCTAGGGCCTCCGGAAAGATGGCCGCCGCATACTCATTCAAATCTCGGCAACGAGATCTCTTCCCGAGATCTCTCCCGAGATCACAGGACAATGCCGGCGGAGCCCCCCATGCAGCACAGAGCCCCGCTGCTGCCCCGACACCACCACCGCACCACAGGGAAGCTGCAATGGGACCGCCGCCGCCACCGTACTTTTAGGTATGCTGCGACCATAAGACGCACCCCCATTTTCCCCAAAATTTTGGAGGAAAAAAGTGTGTCTTATGGTCCGAAAAAAACGGTATATTTCAGGAGGCAGACACTAACGCTCAGTATGGATTACACAATAATATAAAAAGATGAAAAAGGGGTACTGTATCACCAGATACAAGGTATATATAGTATAGTGAAAATAATCTAAATCTCCGTATATATTTCAGGAGGCAGACAAAGACGCTCACTGTTATGAATGTGCTAGAGATGGTTTCTGAGCAGAGGCTCCCTCTGGTGGTTACAGACAGTACTGAACCTTCCAGCGAGGAATGGCAATATGGGATCACTGACTGGACTGATATAAGGGAGGTTCCCTCCCATGATGGTCGCCGGTGATCAATTGTTTGTCTCAATTGTGGTTCCTGGTTCATTTGGAAGTCTGCTGGAGTCTTGCCTGCATCTCCTGCTTTCAGATAAGATATTTTATGCTTTTCTTTTTGTGCTTGCTTTTTGCATAGTTTTCTGCACTTTTGTGGAGGTCAGCCGGGTCCCCTCCTTGGGCCTGTGCTCCTCTCAGTTTATCTGTAGCCACTGTTATTTGTTCATTTGCTTTTTCCTGTTTTTTCAGTGGCTGCGGCTTAGTTTTGTTACACCAGAGATCTGATTTAGGTGGTGGAGACCGTGTGATCTCAGGTGTTTTTGCAATCAGAAGAGTTGGTATTTTTTAGGGTTTTTTGTTAGATTGCAGTCAGAATTCTTTCCTGTACTTTTCTGTCTAGACAGATTGGGCCCCAGCGTTTGCTCATTCTATTTTCTGTCTGTGTCCGTGCTTCCTTCTTGTTTAACCGCCATAACATGTTTGGGGACTTCCTATTTTCTTTGAGGATCTGCTCTGGGGCAGATAGCTTTCATCTTTCTGCCTTTAGGTGTAGTTATCTCTCAGGCTGTGACGAGGAGTCTAGGATCAACGTAGGAACGCTCCATGGCTACCTCTAGTTGTGTGGTTAGTTCAGGTTACTGCAATCCAATAGGTTCTAGCCTCTCTGGTGTATTGCCGTTTTTGCTTTTTCTCCTCAACTACCTAAACACAACAGTATCACCGGCCACCATCATGGGAGGTAGCCTCCCTTATTTCAGTCCAGTCAGTGATCCCAGATTGCCAATCCTCGCTGGAAGGTTCTGTACTGTCTGTAACCACCAGAGGGAGCCTCTGCTCAGAAACCATCTCTAGTGCATTCATAACAGCTCACAGGCTCAGTATGGATTAGACAAGAATATAAAAGCAGATCTGCAAGAAATAATCACACATGTGGGCCAATGTTCCAGGTGTCAATGATGCACTTAGAGTGGTGGGTGGAGGAGGACTTTCTGGCAAAACGGGTGTAACGGGTCTGGGAGGCGGAACCTCTGAGCTTTTATACAAGGAGGCGGTTCTTGTAAGGCAGAGGGTGGCGCCCGGGGAAGACGGGCAGGAAGTCACGACAAGTGACCGGGGCAGTCTCTGGACAAACAGGCAGGAAGTCACGGCAAGTGACTGGGGCAGTCTCTGGACAAACAGGCAGGAAGTCACGGCAAGTGACCGGGGCAGTCTCTGGACGAACAGGCAGGAAGTCACGGCAAGTGACCAGGGCAGTCTCTGGACAAACAGGCAGGAAGTCACGGCAAGTGACCGGGGCAGTCTTTGGACAAACAGGCAGGAAGTCACGGCAAGTGACCGGGGCAGTCTCTGGACAAACAGCCTCCCGGTAGGCTAGCAGGCAGGTAGCAGATGAGCGTCCCCAGATGAACGGGCTGGCTGGTCCATAGACAGACTGACAGGTGATGGTGGACAGACTGTCGGACGGCGGAGCCTCCAGGACGGCTAGCAGACAGGAAACAGGTGAGCGTCCTCAGGTGAACGGGCTGGCTGGTCCATAGACAGACTGACAGGTGATGGTGGACAGACTGTCGGACGGCGGAGCCTCCAGGATGGTAAGCAGACAGGTAACAGACTGCAGGCTGGCAGGAATCTGGCAGGTATCTGGAAACGAAGCCTAAGGGCTGAAGCAGAGTAGTGAACAGTGCAACAACATTGCTCGGGCACCTCCATTTTGGAGGAGGTGCCTTATATATGGTGAAGTCCTCCGGCCATTGGCCGGGGACTACTTAGGAGGACGCGCGCGGCCCCTATAAGAGGAAGGGAGCGCGCGCGCGCCCTAAGCACAGTGGCCGGAAAGGAGTGCGCGCCACCAGCAGAGCGGGAGGAGGAAGACGGACCCGGAGCAGAGGGGTGAGGGGAACAGCGTCCCTGCCTAGCAGAGGGCAGGGACGCCGACGCTACAGTACCCCCCATTTAGGCCCCCCTTTTTTAGGCCAGAGAGAAATTTAGCTAAGAAGAGAGGGGCATGGATGTTCTCCCGAGGCTCCCACGTTCTCTCCTCAGGACCAAACCCCTTCCAATCCACCAGAAAATAGGTCTTTCTCCTTACCCTTTTGGTGGCTAGAATGTTCTCTACCTCAAATTCGTTTTCAGCAGAAACTGGAGCAGGAAGCGTACCTGTAGGCTTGACAAAAGAGTTAAGTACCACCGGTTTGAGGAGAGATACATGGAAGGAGTTAGGAATCCGAAAATTGGCCGGGAGTTTCAATTTATAGGCCACCGGGTTGATCTGACTGATGACCTCCAGGGGACCGATGAACCGAGGACCTAACTTGTAGGAAGGAATCTTGAGCCGGACATACTTGGACGAGAGCCAGACCTTATCCCCAGGACGGAATTGAGGAGGATCCAGACGTTTTTTGTCAGCATGTTTCTTCATGCGCTCGGATGACAGAATGAGTGCGGACCGGGTACTCTCCCATATGGTGGAAAATTCGTTAACAAGAGATTCCGCAGCTGGATTGTCCACAGAGGTGGAGACGGGAACAGGGATCCGAGGATGCTGACCGAAGACTACAAAAAACGGAGATTTGGAGGAAGACTCGCTCTCGTGATTGTTGTAAGAAAATTCGGCCCATGGCAGGAGATTCACCCAGTCAGAATGGTGGGCATTAACGAAGTGCCGGAGGTAACTGGTCAGAATCTGATTGATCCGCTCCACTTGACCATTGGACTGTGGGTGGTAAGCGGAGGAGAAATCCAGGGAGACGTCTAGCAACTTACAAGTGGCTTTCCAGAAAAGTGAGGTGAACTGTACCCCACGATCCGACACAATGTGACGAGGCAGGCCATGAAGACGGAAGATGTGGCGGATAAAGTCTTTAGCCAGTTCGGGTGCTGACGGAAGACCTGGCAGGGGAATAAAGTGAGCCATCTTGGAAAAACGGTCAACGACCACCCAAATGACCGTACAACCGGCAGAGACGGGGAGGTCAGTTATGAAGTCCATGGCTATATGCTGCCAGGGGGCAGCGGGTACCGGAAGCGGAAGGAGGCAGCCGGCAGGCAGGTGTCTCGGAACTTTGTTGCGGGCACAGGAGGCACAGGCAGAAACAAAGTTCCTTGTGCAGGGTAGGCCACCAGTAATGCCGGGTAATAAGCTGGAGGGTCTTTTTCTGACCGGCGTGGCCAGCTAGTTTAGACGAATGACCCCAGTGTAGGATCCTCTCTCGATCGGGTACCGATACGAACGTCTTACCAGGAGGGAGACGATTTAGACTCACGGGAGCCACCTGCATCACTCTGGCGGGATCGATGATATGTTTAGGTTCCTCCTCGAGATCCGACACCAGGAAGGATCGAGACAAGGCGTCCGCCTTGATGTTCTTGTCTGCCGAGTGAAAATGTAGAAGAAAATCAAAGCGAGCAAAAAACAAGGACCACTGGGCTTGGCGAGGGTTAAGTCTCTGAGCATGCTGGAGGTAAGCCAAGTTTTTGTGATCAGTGTAAATGATTACCGGATGAAGAGCCCCCTCGATAGGTAACGCCACTCTTCTAATGCCAGCTTGATGGCCAATAGCTCTCGGTATCCTATGGAATAATTGCGCTCGGAAGAGAAGAGTTTAGAGAAGAAGCCGCAAGTTACCATCCTCCCGGAAGAAGATTTTTGAGTAAGTACCGCTCTGGCTCCAGAGGAGGAAGCGTCAACCTCCAAGAAGAACTGCTTGTTGCCGTCCGGGCGATGCAGCACCGGAGCGGAAGAGAAGGCTTGTTTTAAGGAAAGAAAGGCCTCCTCTGCTTCGGGCGTCCACTGTTTGGGGTTAGCGTCCTTGCGGGTGAGCGCGGAGATTGGAGCAGTCCGGGAAGAGAAGTGCGGTATGAAGAGGCGGTAATAATTGGCGAAGCCCAGGAACCGCTGAATGGCCTTCAATCACTCCGGTCAGGGCCATTTCTCGATGGCAGATAGTTTCTCCGGATCCATTCGTAGACCTGTCTGAGAAATGATGTAGCCCAAAAACGGAAGCGAAGTCTGCTCAAAGAGGCACTTCTCATATTTAGCGAAGAGGTGATTCTGCCTGAGCCTGAGCAGAACCTGACGAACGTCCCTCCGGTGAGACTGGAGATCCGGAGAGAAGACCAAGATGTCGTCCAGGTACACCACTACGCAGGAGTAGAGAAGGTCCCGGAAGATGTCATTGACCAACTCTTGAAAGACTGCCGGAGCGTTACAGAGACCAAAGGGCATCACCAAATACTCGTAGTGGCCGTCCCGGGTGTTGAATGCCGTCTTCCATTCATCTCCCCGACGGATACGGACTAGGTTATATGCCCCACGAAGATCCAGTTTGGTGAAGATTCTAGCCCCCCTCAGACGATCAAATAATTCTGGAATGAGCGGAAGGGGGTACTTATTCTTCACCGTGATCAGGTTAAGACCTCTGTAGTCTATACAGGGACGGAGAGAGCCGTCTTTCTTTTTTACGAAGAAGAAGCCTGCTCCCGCTGGGGAGGTAGATTTCCGGATGAATCCCTTGGCCAAATTCTCCTCGATATATTCGGACATCGACCTGGTCTCAGCAGCAGACAATGGGTAAATACGCCCACGGGGAGGCGTAGTACCGGGTAGCAGTCGATAGGGCAATCATAAGGTCTGTGAGGGGGTAATGTCTCTGCCTCCTTTTTATTAAAGACATCAGGGAAGGACCAATATGGAATCGGGAGCCCAGGTAGATTAGTTGGTGTAGGAGAAGGACGGACGGGATGAACAGGAACCAAACACGTTTTGTGACAGTCTTGTCCCCAGCGAAGGATCTCTCCAGTCTGCCAGTCGAGCACGGGTGCATGCTTTTGGAGCCAAGGTAGACCTAGTAAGAAAGCGTGAGAGAGTCCAGGCAGAACATGAAAAGAGATGCTCTCAGAATGCAGCATACCCACCTGCAGAGTTATGGATTCGGTGATAAGTTGGATGGGACGTGGTAAGAGACCCCCATCCACAGCAGCGACATATACTGGTACAACCAGAGGTTTGGTAGGAATGCGGTATTTTTTACCAGAGCCTGTGAAACAAGATTCCCGGCTGCTCCAGAGTCAAGTTGGGCTAGTTCGAAATAACGGTTCTCCCCGAGAATTGAGACTGACAGCAGCAGAGATGGAGAGGATTTATCTTTGTCTAGGTTGACCTCTCCGAGCGAACCTAGACACAGGCGTTTCCCGACCTCTCCGGACAGGTACGGATCAGGTGCTCCTTACTGCCACAGTAGAAGCAACTCCCCTCGGCACGGCGTAAGTCCTGACGGGCTTTGACCATCTTGGTCTGGTCGACCTGCATAGGCTCAGAAGTGTGTACCTGGGGAGAAACGGAGGGAGTTACGGGTTTCTGAAAAGTAGGAGCTAGACGAGGAAACTTTCTCTCACGGGTGACCTCTTTGGCGCGCTCTTGGAACCGTAGATCAATTCGATTGGCAAGAGTTATTAGGTCATCGAGAGAGGTAGGAATGTCCCGACCGGCAAGTTCATCTTTAATACGACCGGACAGACCCTCCCAGAAGACAGATATTAGAGCGTCGTTATCCCAGGCCAGCTCTGAGGCAAGGGTACGGAACCGTATAGCATATTGACCCACGGTGAGACTTCCCTGACGGAGGCGTAGCAGAGATGATGCGGAGGAGGTCTTCCGTCCGGGTTCGTCGAATACCTTCTGGAAAGCCGAGAGAAAGGCAGGCAGGTTGGACACCAGAGGGTCTTCTCTCTCCCAAAGAGGATTTAGCCAGGCCAGAGCCTCCCCGGTGAGATGGGACATGATGAAGGCAATTTTGGCCCGGTCAGAGTTAAACTGATGGGACAGGAGTTCAAAGTGCAGGGTGCACTGGTTAATGAAACCCCGAGCCAGAGCAGGGTCACCTCCAAAACGAGGAGGAGCTGACAGTCGAGGTCCGGGAACGGAAACCACGGAATTGGTGAGCAGCGGAACTGCCGGATTGCGAGTCATGGCGCCAGCGGTGGTTGCTGGTGAAGCAGTCAGAGTGTCCAGGCGGGAATTGACATTCCGCAGGTGACCCAGGATGGACTCCTGTTGAGACCTCTGACGAGACAGTTCATGACACAGGTCAGAGAGCGAGGGAGTTTGGGTGCCACCGGGTTCCATGGCCCGAGCAAACTGTAACGGGTCTGGGAGGCGGAACCTCTGAGCTTTTATACAAGGAGGCGGTCCTTGTAAGGCAGCGGGTGGCGCCCCGGGAAGACGGGCAGGAAGTCACGACAAGTGACCGGGGCAGTCTCTGGACAAACAGGCAGGAAGTCACGGCAAGTGACCGGGGCAGTCTCTGGACAAACAGGCAGGAAGTCACGGCAAGTGACCGGGGCAGTCTCTGGACGAACAGGCAGGAAGTCACGGCAAGTGACCAGGGCCGTCTCTGGACAAACAGGCAGGAAGTCACGGCAAGTGACCGGGGCAGTCTCTGGACAAACAGGCAGGAAGTCACGGCAAGTGACCGGGGCAGTCTCTGGACAAACAGGCAGGAAGTCACGGCAAGTGACCGGGGCAGTCTCTGGACAAACAGACAGGAAGTCACGGCAAGTGACCAGGGCCGTCTCTGGACAAACAGGCAGGAAGTCACGGCAAGTGACCGGGGCAGTCTCTGGACAAACAGGCAGGAAGTCACGGCAAGTGACCGGGGCAGTCTCTGGACAAACAGGCAGGAAGTCACGGCAAGTGACCGGGGCAGTCCCTGGACAAACAGGAAGGTATGACCTGTGATGGCTGAGCCTCCCGGTAGGCTAGCAGGCAGGTAGCAGATGAGCATCCCCAGATGGACGGGCTGGCTGGTCCATAGACAGACTGACAAGTGATGGTGGACAGACTGTCGGACGGCGGAGCCTCCAGGACGGCTAGCAGACAGGAAACAGGTGAGCGTCCTCAGGTGAACGGGCTGGTTGGTCCATAGACAGACTGACAGATGATGGTGGACAGACTGTTGGACGGCGGAGCCTCCAGGACGGTAAGCAGACAGGTAACAGACTGCAGGCTGGCAGGAATCTGGCAGGTATCTGGAAACGGAGCCTAAGGGCTGAAGCAGAGTAGTGAACAGTGCAACAACATTGCTCGGGCACCTCCATTTTGGAGGAGGTGCCTTATATATGGTGAAGTCCTCCGGCCATTGGCCGGGGACTACTTAGGAGGACGCGCGCGGCCCCTATAAGAGGAAGGGAGCGCGCGCGCGCCCTAAGCACAGTGGCCGGAAAGGAGCGCGCGCCACCAGCAGAGCGGGAGGAGGAAGACGGACCTGGAGCAGAGGGGTGAGGGGAACAGCGTCCCTGCCTAGCAGAGGGCAGGGACGCCGACTCTACAACGGGTACTGTATCACAAGCGTACAGCTGGATACAGTCTAAGGGTCATCATTGTAAATCTTCGTACATATTTCCGGAGTAACAGACAGACTCTCAAAGGCTCAGTATGGATCACACCAGAATATAATAAGCAAAAGGTGTACTGTATAAGCAGATACCAGGGATATATAGTATATTAAAAATATTGTAAATCTCCATATATATTTCAGGAGGCAGACACTGATGCTCTCAGGCTCAGTATGGATTACACAATAATATAAAAAGATGAAAAAGGGGTACTGTATCACCAGATACAAGGTATATATAGTATAGTGAAAATATTCTAAATCTCTGTATATATTTCAGGAGGCAAACAAAGACACTTACAGGCTCAGTATGGATCACACCAGAATATAATAAGCAAAAGGTGTACTGTATAAGGAGATACCAGGGATATATAGTATAGTGAAAATATTCTAAATCTCCGTATATATTTCAGGAGGCAGACACTGACGCTCTCAGGCTCAGTATGGACTACACAATAATCTAAAAAGATGAAAAAGGGGTACTGTATCACCAGATACAAGGTCTATATAGTCTAGGGAAAATATTGGAAATCGCCGTATATATTTCAGGAGTCAGACAATGACGCTCACAGGCTCAGTTTGGATTACACAAGAATATAAAAAGATCCGCAAGAAATAATCACACATGTGGGCCAATGTTCCAGGTGTCATTGATGCACTTACGGTTGAAGGGGAGGACGACTTTCTGCAAAAAAGCGTACTGTATCTCAAGCATACAGATGTATACAGTCTAGGGGTTATTGTAAATCTCGGTATTTATTTCCGGAGTAACAGACAGACTCTCACAGGCTCTGTATGGATTAGATCTGAATATAAAAACTAGAAAAAGGGTAATGTATTATAAGTGGCCAGCTATATACAGGGTTGGGGAAATAGAAAATCTCCGTATATTTTGCCAGAGTCAGACACTGACTCTGACAGGCTCAGTATTGATCACACCAGAATATAAAAACTAGAAAAATGGTAATGTATTACAAGCGTATACAGGGTTGGGGAAATTTTTAAATCTCCATATATTTTGCCAGAGTCAGACACTGTATTTAACAGGCTCAGTATTGATCACACTAGAATATAAAAACTAGAAAAAGGGTAATGTATTACAAGCGAACAGCTGTATACAGGGTTTGGGAAATTGTAAATCTCAGTATATTTTGCCAGAGTCAGACACTGTCTCTAACAGGCTCAGTATTGATCTCACCAGAATATAAAAACTAGAAAAAGGGTAATGTATTACAAGCGGACAGCTGTATACAGGGTTTGGGAAATAGAAAATCTCCGTATAGTTTGCCAGAGTCAGACACTGACTCTCACAGGCTCAGTATTGATCACACCAGAAAATATAAACTAGAAAAATGGTAATGTATTACAAGTGTATACAGGGTTGGGGAAATTGTAAATCTCCGTATATTTTGCCAGAGTCAGACACTGTATTTAACAGGCTCAGTATTGATCACACTAGAATATAAAAAATAGAAAAAGGGTAATGTATTACAAGCGGACAGCTGTATACAGGGTGGGCAAAATTGTAAATCTCCGTATATTTTGCCAGAGTCAGACACTGTCTCTCACAGGCTCAGTATTGATCACACTAGAATATAAAAACTAGAAAAAGGGTAATGTATTACAAGCGAATAGCTGTATACAGGGTTGGGGAAATTGTAAATCTCAGTATATTTTGCCAGAGTCAGACACTGTCTCTCACAGGCTCAGTATTGATGACACCAGAATATAAAAACTAGAAAAAGGGTAATTTGTTGCAAGCGGACAGCTGTATACAGAGTTGGGGAAATAGAAAATCTCAGTATATTTTGCCAGAGTCAGACACTGTCTCTCACAGGCTCAGTATTGATCACACCAGAATATAAAACCTAGAAAAAAGGTAATGTATTGCAAGTGAACAGCTATATACAGAGTTGGGGAAAAAGAAAATCTCCGTATATTTTTCCAGAGTCAGACACTGGCTCTCACAGGCTCAGTATTGATCACACCAGAATATAAAAACTAGAAAAAGGGTACTGGATTACAAGCGGACAGCTGTATACAGGGTTAGCGAAATTGAAAATCTCTGTATAGTTTGCCAGAGTCAGACACCGGCTCTCACAGGCTCAGTAATGATCACACCAGAATATAAAAACTAGAAAAAGGTAAAAGCATTACAAGCGGACAGCTGTATACAGGGTTGGCGAAAATGTAAATCTCCGTATATTTTGCCAGAGTCACACACTGTCTCTCAAAGGCTCAGTATTGATCACACCAGAATATAAAAACTAGAAAAAGTGTAATGTATTACAAGCGGACAGCTGTATACAAGGTTGGCAAAATTGTAAATCTCCATATATTTTGCCAGAGTCAGACACTGTCTCTCACAGGCTCAGTATTGACCACACTAGAATATAAAAACTAAAAAAGGGTAACGTATTACAAGCGAACAGCTGTATAGAGTTGGGGAAATTGTAAATCTCAGTATATTTTGCCAGAGTCAGACACTGTCTCTCACGGGCTCAGTATTGATCACACCAGAATTAAAAAATAGAAAAAGGGTAATGTATTACAAGCGGACAGCTGTATACAGGGTTGGCAAAATTGTAAATCTCCATATATTTTGCCAGAGTCAGACACTGTCTCTCACAGGCTCAGTATTGATCACACTAGAATATAAAAACTAGAGAAAGGGTAATGTATTACAAGCGAACAGCTGTATAAGGGGTTGGGGAAATTGTAAATCTCCATATATTTTGCCAGAGTCAGACACTGTCTCTCACAGGCTCAGTATTGATGACACCAGAATATAAAAACTAGAAAAAGGGTAATGTATTGCAAGCGGACAGCTGTATACAGGGTTGGGGAAATAGAAAATCTCTGTATATTTTGCCCGAGTCAGACATTGGCTCTCACAGGCTCAGTATTGATCACACCAGAATATAAAAACTATAAAAACTATAATGTATTACAAGCGAACAGTTGTATACAGGTTTGGGGAAATTGTAAATCTCTGTATATTTTGCCAGTCAGACACTGTCTCTCACAGGCTCAGTATTGATCACGGCAGAATATAAAAACTAGAAAAAGGGTAATGTATTGCAAGCGGACAGCTGTATACAGGGTTGGGGAAATAGAAAATCTCTGCATATGTTGCCAAAGTCAGACACTGGCTCTCACAGGCTTAGTATTAATCACACCAGAATATAAAAACTACAAAAAGGGTAATGGATTACAAGCGGACAGCTGTTTACAGGGTTTGGGAAATAGAAAATCTCTGTATATTTTGCCAGAGTCAGAAACTAGCTCTCACAGGCACAGTATTGATCACACCAGAATATAAAAACTGGAAAAAGGGTAATGTATTACAAGCGAACAGCTGTATGCAGGGTTGGGGAAATTGTTAATCTTAGTATATTTTGCCAGAGTCAGACACTGTCTCTCACAGGCTCAGTATTGATCACGGCAGAATATAAAAACTAGAAAAAGGGTACTGGATTACAAGCGGACAGCTGTATACAGGGTTTGGGAAATAGAAAATCTCAGTATAGTTTGCCAGAGTCAGAGACTGTCTCTCACAGGCTCAGTATTGATCACACTAGAATATAAAAACTAGAAAAAGGGTAATGTATTACAAGCGAACAGCTGTATACAGGGTTGGGGAAATTGTAAATCTCCGTATATTTTGCCAGAGTCAGACACTGTATCTCACGGGCTTAGTATTGATCACACCAGAATATAAAAACTAGAAAAAGGGTAATGTTTGCAAGTGGACAGCTGTATACGCAGTTGGGGAAAGAAATCTCCAGTATATTTTGCCAGAGTCAGACACTGGCTCTCACAGGCTCAGTATTGATCACACCAGAATATAAAAACTAGAAAAAGGGTACTGGATTCAAGCGGACAGCTGTATACAGGGTTAGGGAGATAGAAAATCTCCGTATAGTTTGCCAGAGTCAGACACCGGCTCTCACAGGCTCAGTAAATATCACACCAGAATATAAAAACTAGAAAAAGGTAAAGTATTACAAGCGACAGCTGTATACAGGTTGGCGAAATTGTAAATCTCGTATATTTTGCCAGAGTCAGACACTGGCTATCAAGGCTCAGTATTGATCACAGCAGAATATAAAAACTAGAAAAAGGGTAATGTATTGCAGAGGACAGCTGTTTACAGGTTTGGGGAAATAGAAAATCTCCGTAATTTTGCCAAGTCAGACACTGGCTCTCACAGGCTCTAGTATTTAATCACACTAGATATAAAAAACTAAAAAAGGTAATGTATTACAAGCGAACAGCTGTTAAAGGGTTGGGAAATTGTAAATCTCGTATATTTTGCCAGAGTCAGAACTGTCTCTCACAGGCACAGTATTGATCACACCAGAATATAAAAACTACAAAAAGGGTAATGTATTACAAGCGAACAGCTGTATACAGGGTAGGGGAAATTGTTAATCTCAGTATATTTTGCCAGAGTCAGACACTGTCTCTCACGGGCTCAGTATTGATCACACCAAAATATAAAAACTAGAAAAAGGGTATGATTACAAGCGGACAGCTGTATACAGGGTTGGGGAAATGTTGATCTCAGTATATTTTGCCAGAGTCAGACACTGTCTCTCAAGGATCAGTATTGATCACACCAGAATATAAAAACTAGAAAAAGGGTAATGTATTGCAAGCGATAGCTGTATACAGAGTTGGGGAAAAGTAAAATCTCCGTATATTTTGCCAGAGTCAGACACTGGCTCTCACGGCTCAGTATTGATCACACCAGAATATAAAAACTAGAAAAAGGGTAATTTTATTACAGGCGACAGCTGTATAATGGTTGGGCAAATTGTAAAATCTCCGTATATTTTGCCAGAGTCAGACACTGCTCTCACGGGCTCAGTATTGATGACACCAGAATATAAAAATAGAAAAAGGTAATGTGTTACAAGCGGACAGCTGTATACAGGGTTTGTGAATAGAAAATCTCCGTAAGTTTCCAGAGTCAGACACTGGACTCTCACAGGCTCAGTAAATGATCACACCAGAATATAAAAAATAGAAAAAGGGTAATGTATTACAAGCGACAGCTGTATACAGGGTTGGGGAAATTGTAAAATCTCAGTATATTTTGCCAGAGTCAGACACTGTCTCTCACAGGCTCAGTATTGATGACACCAGAATATAAAAACTAGAAAAAGGGTAATGGATTACAAGCGGACAGCTGTATACAGGGTTTGGGAAATAGAAAATCTCCGTATAGTTTGCCAGAGTCAGACACTGACTCTCACAGGCTCAGTATTGATCACACCAGAATATTAAAAATAGAAAAAGGGTAATGTATTACAAGCGGACAGCTGTATACAAGGTTGTCAAAATTGTAAATCTCCATATATTTTGCCAGAGTCAACACTGTCTCTCACAGGCTCAGTATTGATCACACTAGAATATAAAAACTAGAAAAAGGGTAATGTATTACAAGCGAACAGCTGTATACAGGGTTGGGGAAATTGTAAATCTCAGCATATTTTGCCAGAGTCAGACACTGTCTCTCACGGGCTCAGTATTGATCACACCAGAAAATAAAAAATAGAAAAAGGATAATGTATTACAAGCGGACAGCTGTATACAGGGATGGCAAAATTGTAAATCTCCATATATTTTGCCAGAGTCAGACACTGTCTCTCACAGGCTCAGTATTGATCACACTAGAATATAAAAACTAGAAAAAGGGTAATGTATTACAAGTAGTGTTGAGCGATACTGCTCGATATCTAAAAATATCGGATCGGAATGGTATCGCCGATATCACTAAATATCGCCGATATCCGATTCCGATACCGGAAGCCCAATGTAAGTCTATGGGAACAAAATATCGCAACTAAAAAAAACCTTTATTTCCTTGTAAACACTAAATATACACACATAGAATACATATATATATATATATACATGTCATTGTGACATATATATATATATATACATATATGTATAGTTTATACACTTCTACATAGTAAAATATCCTCTGATTCAATTGCCGGGTAAAGCCGGCTTCTGTGAAAAGACAGAAGCACCCGACATGAAATGACACTTGGTGTACATAGCGTTAACCATGTCTTTTCATGTCGTTTGCAATCTGATTTGCACAAACAATTACATCAGTCTATGTGTGCAAAATTTCACACCTGTAGGGGTTAATTAAAGGTGTAAATTCGTTGTAAAAAAACGGACTTTTTTGCTACGAATTTACACCTTTAATTAACCCCTACAGGTGTGAAATTTTGCGCACTTACACTCATGTAATTGTTTGTGCAAATCAGATATCAAACTACATGAAAAGACATGGTTAACTCTATGTAAACCAAGTGTCATTTCATGTCGGGTTCTGCATTTTCACAAAAGCCGGCAATTGAATTAGCGGCTATTATACTATGTAGAAGTGTATGAACTATAAATATAAATATATATATATATATGTGTCACAAATTTAATGACATGTATATATATATATGAGGTGTAAAATTGCTGAAAAAAAATGCGTGGGCTCCCCCCTATTTTCGCAACCAGACAGACAAAGCCAGTGAGTGGGGGCAGATAATAATAGCCCAGAGAGGGACCATTATTTTTGCCCCCCCCCGGCTACTAACATCTGCCCCCAGACACCCCAGAAAGGGCAAATCTCTAATTAGATTTGCCCTTTCTGGCACTTCGCCCGTCTATTCCCATTGCCCTGTAGCGGTGGCGAATGGGTTAATAAGGGGTTACAATGACCTTGCAATTGAAAGGTCACTTTAAGCCAGGTTAATAATTGAGAGCTGTCAATTAGACAACTATCAATTATTAATCCTATTGTATGAAAGAAAAATCAAACACACACACTTTAATAAAAAAGAAGTTTAATGAAATAATCACAGTTTTTGACCATATTTTATTTTCCTGCTAAAACCATTTCCTGTAATAAAAATAAAATAATAAAGCAAAATTATTCTTACCAATCCGATGTACAGTCAGGTCCCACGGTGTAATCCTTCAGAAAGGGTTAATGTTTACTGCAGGGACCGCAGCTAATGCTGCAGCCTCACAGTAAACCCCCAAATGAATGAGTTCCTCTCCTGGCTGACAGGAGAGGAAGTGGAAAGCTTAATTGATTGCTTTCCACTTTCACTTCAGGTCAGCCAGGGACACCATCAGTGACGTCAGAGGGAACTGATTAACAAAAATAGGGTTCCCTTCGAAAAAAAAATGGCGTGGGGTCCCCCCTATTTTTGTTAACCAGCCAGATGAAGCAGATCGCTGAGGCCTGGATTTTCAGGCTGTAAAGGAGCCAAGATCCATGGACCTTGCCAGCCTGATAATACCAGGCCACAGCAGTCTGCATATCTTGGCTGATTAACAAAAATAGGGGATCCCTCGAAAAAAAAATGGCGTGGGGTCCCCCCTATTTTTGTTAACCAGCCAGATGAAGCAGACCGCTGAGGCCTGGATTTTCAGGCTGTTAAGGAGCCAAGATCCATGGACCTTGCCAGCCTGATAATACCAGGCCACAGCAGTCTGCATATCTTGGCTGATTAACAAAAATAGGGGATCCCCTCGAAAAAAATTGGCGTGGGGTCCCCCCTATTTTTGTTAACCAGCCAGATGAAGCAGACCGCTGAGGCCTGGATTTTCAGGCTGTTAAGGAGCCAAGATCCATGGACCTTGCCAGCCTGATAATACCAGGCCACAGCAGTCTGCATATCTTGGCTGATTAACAAAAATAGGGGATCCCCTCGAAAAAAATTGGCGTGGGGTCCCCCCTATTTTTGTTAACCAGCCAGATGAAGCAGACCGCTGAGGCCTGGATTTTCAGGCTGTTAAGGAGCCAAGATCCATGGACCTTGCCAGCCTGATAATACCAGGCCACAGCAGTCTGCATATCTTGGCTGATTAACAAAAATAGGGGATCCCCTCGAAAAAAATTGGCGTGGGGTCCCCCCTATTTTTGTTAACCAGCCAGATGAAGCAGACCGCTGAGGCCTGGTTTTTCAGGCTGGTAAGGATTCAATATCCATGGACCTTGCCAGCCTGATAATACCAGGCCACAGCAGTCTGCTTAGCTTGGCTGGTTAACAAAAATAGGGGATCCCCTCGAAAAAAAAACGGCGTAGGGGTCCCCCTATTTTTGTTAACCAGCCAAGTAAAATGCAGACTGCTGCGGCCTGGTATTAAAAGACTGTCAAGGCCCATGGATTTTGGCCCTCAACAGCCTGATAATACCAGGCTACAGCAGCCCCACATTTGGCGCATCAAAAGATGTGCCAATTGTGGCACTTTACCCGGCTCTTCCCACTTGCCCTGTAGTGGTGGCAAGCGGGGTAAATAGGGGTTAATGTCACCGTTGATTGCACGGTGACAATAAGCCCGGTTAATAATGGAGAGGCGTCAATAAGACACCGATCCATTATTAATCCCAAAGTTATTAAATGCATAAAAAAAAGACAAAGCAAGAAAAAAGTATTTTAATGAAATAAAAGAGACAACACAGTTTTCATTTCTTTTATTGTACTCTCATTCCTGCGACGCCATCGATCTCCTGTAAAAAAAGAAAAAAAAAACAAACCAACAGTATACCACCTGTCCGACGCAGTCCATAGTAACGACTGTCCCACGGCGATCCAGCTCTGCTACATCGCAATGACAGGCAGAGCCTGTCATCGCGACGCAGCACAGCTGATTACCTGCTTCCCGGCGGTGACGTCATCGGACTGACTGCTTTATGGCCGGGATTACCCAGCAGTCACTGCAGTTATCACGAGAAACTGCATGTGACCGCCGGGGAAAGATGATGGCGGCCATGAAGCAGTCCAGGCCGTGACCGCCGGAGATCTTCTGCCAGGTAAGTGCCGCTGACTCCTGACAGACCCGACCGACGGACACTGACAGTGACAGACCCGACCGACGGACACAGACAGTGACAGTGACAAATCCGATTCCGGTATTCGATATGACGAAAATATCGGTATTCGGAATCGAAAGGCCGATACAGTTAATATCGGCCGATACCCGATATTTGCAGTATCGTATCGCTCAACACTAATTACAAGCGAACAGCTGTAAACAGGGTTGGGGAAATTGTAAATCTCAGTATATTTTGCCAGAGTCAGACACTGTCTCTCACGGGCTCAGTATTGATCACACCAGAATATAAAAACTAGAAAAAGGGTAATGTGTTGCAAGCGGACAGCTGTATACAGAGTTGGGGAAAAAGAAAATCTCCGTATATTTTGCCAGAGTCAGACACTGGCTCTCACAGGCTCAGTATTGATCACACCAGAATATAAAAACTAGAAAAAGGGTACTGGATTACAAGCGGACAGCTGTATACAGGGTTAGGGAAATAGAAAATCTCCGTATAGTTTGCCAGAGTCAGACACTGGCTCTCACAGGCTCAGTAAATATCACACCAGAATATAAAAACTAGAAAAAGGTTAAAGTATTACAAGCGGACAGCTGTATACAGGGTTGGCGAAATTGTAAATCTCCGTATATTTTGCCAGAGTCAGACACTGGCTCTCAAAGGCTCAGTATTGATCACACCAGAATATAAAAACTAGAAAAAGGGTAATGTATTGCAAGCGGACAGCTGTTTACAGGTTTGGGGAAATAGAAAATCTCCGTATATTTTGCCAGAGTCAGACACTGGCTCTCACAGGCTCAGTATTGATCACACTAGAATATAAAAACTAGAAAAAAGGTAATGTATTACAAGCGAACAGCTGTATACAGGGTTGGGGAAATTGTAAATTCTGGATATTTTGCCAGAGTCAGACACTGTCTCTCACAGACTCAGTATTGATCACACCAGAATATAAAAACTAGAAAAAGGGTAATGTATTGCAAGCTGACAGCTGTATACAGGGTTTGGGAAATAGAAAATCTCTGTATATTTTACCAGAGTCAGACACTGGCTCTCACAGGCTCAGTATTGATCACACCAGAATATAAAAACTATAAAAATGGTAATGTATTACAAGCAAACAGCTATATACAGGGTAGGGGAAATTGTTAATCTCAGTATATTTTGCCAGATTCAGACACTGTCTCTCACGGGCTCAGTATTGATCACACCAGAATATAAAAACTAGAAAACGGGTAATGTATTACAAGTGAACAGCTGTATACAGGTTTGGGGAAATTGTAAATCTCCGTATATTTTGCTAGTCAAACACTTTCTCTCTCAGGCTCAGTATTGAACACACCAGAATATAAAAACTAGAAAAAGGGTAATGTATTGCAAGCGGACAGCTGTATACAGGGTTGGGGAAATAGAAAATCTCCGCATATTTTGCCAAAGTCAGACACTGGCTCTCACAGGCTCAGTATTAATCACACCAGAATATAAAAACTACAAAAAGGGTAACGGATTACAAGCGGACAGCTGTATACAGGGTTGGGGAAATAGAAAATCTCTGTATATTTTGCCAGAGTCAGATACTAGCTCTCACAGGTTCAGTATTGATCACACCAGAATATAAAAACTAGAAAAAGGGTAATGTATTACAAGCGAATAGCTGTATACCGGTTGGGGAAATTGTTAATCTTAGTTTATTTTGCCAGAGTCAGACACTGTCTCTCAAAGGCTCAGTATTGATCACACCAGAATATAAAAACTAGAAAAAGGGTAATGTATTGCAAGCGGACAGCAGTATACAGGGTTGGGGAAATAGAAAATCTCCGTATATTTTGCCCAGAGTCAGACACTGACTCTCACAGGCTCATTATTGATCACACTAAAATATAAAAGCTAGAAAAAGGGTAATGTATTACAAGCGAACAGCTGTATACAGGGTTTGGGAAATTGAAAAATCTCCGTATTATTTTGCCAGAGTCAGACACTGGCTCTCACAGGCTCAGTATTAATCACACCAGAATATAAAAACTACAAAAAGGGTAACGGATTACAAGCGGACAGCTGTATACAGGGTTGGGGAAATAGAAAATCTCTGTATATTTTGCCAGAGTCAGATACTAGCTCTCACAGGTTCAGTATTGATCACACCAGAATATAAAAACTAGAAAAAGGGTAATGTATTACAAGCGAATAGCTGTATACCGGGTTGGGGAAATTGTTAATCTTAGTTTATTTTGCCAGAGTCAGACACTGTCTCTCAAAGGCTCAGTATTGATCACACCAGAATATAAAAACTAGAAAAAGGGTAATGTATTGCAAGCGGACAGCAGTATACAGGGTTGGGGAAATAGAAAATCTCCGTATATTTTGCCAGAGTCAGACACTGACTCTCACAGGCTCATTATTGATCACACTAAAATATAAAAGCTAGAAAAGGGTAATGTATTACAAGCGAACAGCTGTATACAGGGTTTGGGAAATTGAAAAATCTCCGTATATTTTGCCAGAGTCAGACACTGGCTCTCACAGGCTCAGTATTAATCACACCAGAATATAAAAACTACAAAAAGGGTAATGGATTACAAGCGGACAGCTGTATACAGGTTTGGGGAAATAGAAAATCTCTGTATATTTTGCCAGAGTCAGATACTAGCTCTCACAGGCTCAGTATTGATCACACCAGAATATAAAAATTTGGGGGAGGGGGTGGAGGGGGGTACAGCCCAGATAAGGAGGTGGAAAAAATGGCATATGTTGAAGTGTAGGCTGGACGTTCAGCAGCTGCAAATGGAGGAATTGGAGATTTCGGATGAAGAGGAGGACAAAGCTAGCCATTTTGCTGGCAACCTATGTATCATCAAGGGAAGGTGGTACAAAATCCTTTGCAACCCAGGCATGGTTCATTTTAATGAAGGTGAGATCACCTACATTTTGGGTCGACAGTCGGATCCTTCTTTCTGTCAGGATTGATCCAGCAGCACTGAAGACTCTTTCTGATAGCAGACTACCAGCAGGGCAAGCGAGCTCCTGTGCGGCATATTTTGCCAATTCAGGCCATGTGTCCAGTTTACAGGCCCAGTAGTCAAAGGGGAATGAACTGTGAGGGAGAACATCGATAGGAGAAGAGAGGTAATTTTGAACCATAGTTAACAACTGCTGTCTCCTGTCTGGTGCAATCGATTCAGTATTACCAGTCGTGTGAGCCTTACTCGAGAAATCAGACCACAACATGGTCATGAAACCCCCGTCTCCAACGCCACTTCGGCTGTGTACACCACGAACACGTCTTCCATGTTGCCCAGTACGGCTCGTGGTAGAACCTGCACCGCTGCTGTGTGTGCTGGAAATGCCTCTAACAAACGGTTTGCCAGAGTTGCTTGTTTGTTCGCCAATATTAGCTCTAGGTTCTCCTGTGGCATGATGTTCTGTAATTTGCCTTTATAGCGTGGATCGAGGATGCTGGCCAACCAGTAGTCGTCATCCTTCATAATTTTGGCAATGCGGGGGTCCCTTTTGAGGATACGCAAGACATAATCACACATGTGGGCTAATCTTCCTGGTGTCAATGATGTACTGCCAAGTGGTGGGTGGAGGAGCACTTTCTGCCAATCCACATCCCTCCATTCACTCACAAACCCTGTACCTGACCTTGGCAAGCCAAATTTTCTCTTGCCACCTGAGAAGCATCATCCACCCCAAAATAATCATCCCCCTCATCCTCATCCTACTCCTCTTCCCCTTCTTCCTCCACCTCGTCCAGGATAGTTCTCTGAGCAGACAATGCCTGTCATGAAGGCTTCCCTACTCCTCCACTGCAGACACCTGATCCTTAATGTGCGTCAAGTTTGCATGAGCAGACGCATAAGTGGGATGCTCATGCTTATGATGGCATCGTCTGCGCTTAACAGCTGTGTGCAATCCTCAAAACAATGAAGGACTTTACAGAGGTCTTTCAGGTTTGACCACTGCACACCGGACAACTCCATGTCTGCCCTCAAACTGCCTGCCTGTGGATCCTCCCACAAATGCATTACAGCCTGCTTCTGTTCGCACAGCCTCTCAATCATGTGCATGGTGGAGTTCCACCTTGTTGCAATGTCTATTATTAGGCGGTGCTTGGGGAGGTGGAGCGATCGCTGCAGCCTCTGCATCCGAGTCTGTGGGCGAGTGACGGATGTGCGAGCACAGTCTTCGCAACTTATGGAGCAGGGCTGGTAACTCCGGATAATTATTTATGAAGCACTGTATCACCATGTTCAAGGTGTGAGCCAGGCAAGTTATGAGTCTGAGTTTTACCAGGGCTATGGCCGTCACAAAATTACGGCCGTTATCACTGATTACCTTGCCTGGATCAAGATGTAGACTGCAAGTAGTCGGCCAGTACCTCCGTGGTGTGTCTGTTGTCGCCCAAAGATATCATCTTTAAAACAGCCTGATAACGTTTACCACTAGCTGATCGATAGTGGGACAGCTCATGTGCAACACTGGCAGCTGCGGATGGAGTGCTCGTGCAACTGCGCTTTGTCGACGAGCTTTTGCTTCTGGAGGAGGAGGGTTGAACGCCTACAGCCAACTGTTGCCTATACAGTGGGCTAGGCAGCACTGTCCCACCGCCACTGTCCCCTGCGGACCCTACATCCACCACATTAACCCAGTGCACAGTGATGGACCTGTAACAGCCCTGGCCATGCCTACTGGCCCATGCATCTGTTGTGAGGTGCACCTTTCCACTCACTGATTGCTTCAGTGCATGGACAATGCGGTCTTTCACATGCAGATGGAGGGCAGGGATGGCTTTTCTAGAAATTAAGTGCCGACTGGGTAGGCCATAGCATGGGACAGCGTAGGCAATTAGCTTTCGGAACGCTGCGCTTTCAACAAAACAGAAGGGCATAATCTCTAATGAGATCAGTTTGGCAATGTAGGCGATCAAAGCCAGTGAGGTTTTGTAGTCGTCCACGCTTGCAAGTGCATGGTGTTTAAATGTCTAAGCATGCAACTGGTATTCATTTTCCGAGATTTTTCCCTCGGCTAAAGGTCATTCCGCACTTCTTACAGATAACCTTTGCCTCATCAATAGGATTTTGGTCAAAAAAGTGCCACACTGCACTCTTCCTACTATGGGATAAATTTCAGGGCTTGCTCGCAGTGCTAATTTTACTGTCTGGCCAAGCTGTCCTGCAACTCGTTTTGCTTTTTTTACACGTTTTTGGACTCCTACGGGCCTGCCAGATAACCGCAGCTGCGATGTCGATGCCTGCCACAGATCTTCCTCCTGTTCTGAGCTATTGCCAGCGGCACCCTCTTCCCCCAATGGATGCCAATCCGGGTCAACAACTGGGTCATTCATCACCTACTCTTCAATTTCATCTGCACCTTCCTCTGTGTCACCGTGTAAGGTGTTAGAGTCTACGGGAAGGGACACCTGAGTTTCATCAGGGTCAGATTCTGGCTCAGTAGACTGCGAGGGCTATGTAGTGCTCTGGGTGCATGTACCAGCAGAATCAGATAGCAGTGGCTGTGCATCAGTGCACTCCATGTCATATTCATCTTGGGCTGGAGAATTCAGGATTTGACTTGATAGCCCAGGCATGGTATGTGAAAAGTGCTCCATGGAGTAATCTGAAGTGTGGGCTGCCGCATCCTTCACTTTTGGTGGGGGTGAGGACACAAGTAAAGGTGTCGTTCCTGATGAGGAGCCTGCACTGACGACTCAGTGCTTGCAATTTTTGAATGTTCAGAGGAGGAGGCGATAGAGCTGGAGCCTGTTTTGGCAATGTAAGCCAAAACCTTTTCCTGATGCTCCGGCTTTAAAAGCACTTTTATAAGAACGCTAACCAGCTCACCGGTATGCCAGGTGCACGGAACCTCCGCTTGATCAGACGTGTAGATGCATGAAGAAAAAAATAGAACAAGGATCCAGCTCCAATAAAATCTTCATCTTTATTGATCCATAAAAAACATGAATAGTGACATGCTCCTGGACAAGCTCAGGACAAGGCAACGCGTTTCGATCACAAGGATCTTTATCACAGCTGACATATGCAAGTAATGGCACATATTTAAGACAGAATGGGACCAATCAAAGTCAAGAAAAATATCATGTGATTTTTGAAAGGTCCTTTAGACAACAAAATAAAATAAAAAGATACATAATATGCACAAAAAAGAGAAAACAAAATGCATATATAAAATCAATGAAACATATACAATTTAATAATGGAACATCAATTCGTTTCTTTTGTTGAGCCATATGGATGTCTGGTATGTAGATTAAAAATCCAAAAAGCTTCACGTGTCAGGAGTCGCTGCCGTGCATCCCCACCTCGAACAGAAAGATTAACACTTTCGATGCCAGTCACTTGTAAAGAAGAAACATTGCGAGCATGCTGAAAAATAAAATGTTTGGCAGCAGCAGAAATATTATGATTTGCAGAGACATTTCTTATATCCTGTAGATGTTCAGCGATCCTAATTTTCAGTTTTCGAGTAGTACAACCTATATAGGATAGCTTACAAGTGGTGCACATAATTTTATATATCACATAACATGAGTTACAATTTATATATTTATTGATGGTGTAGATTGCAGTGCTATCATTATTTTCAAAAGTTTTCGTTACACAAACATATTTACACAGCGCACATCTATTAGAGCCACATTTGTAAAAACCTTTGTGCTCCAACCACGATGTATTCTGCGGAGAAAAATTATTAAACATGCTTGGGGATACTCTATTGCCAATGGATGGCGCTTTTCGTGAGACAACATTGATACCTGATGATAGAATATCAGCAAGAGAAGGATCTTCATATAAAATAGGTAGCGATCTCAAAATAATTTTTTTAATATCCTGAAATTGAGGACTATATTGGGCACAAAAGTATGGTTTTAGTGCAAGATTATTTTTTTGTCGCACTTCACTAATGAGATCCTCTCGAGTTTTGTTGCCTACAATCCTGCGTGCTCTTTTCAATGACCATTTAGGATAATTTCTGTTTTCTAATCTTTTATCCACACAATTAAACTCAGTCTCCAAAGCTGCAGGGTCGCTGCAGTTTCTCCTAATCCTAGTATATTCACCAAGAGGACTCGATTTGATAGTATGTTTTGGATGGCTACTTGCTGCATGTAGAATGGTATTGCCAGCAAAAGGTTTACTAAAAGTTTTAGTCACAATGACAGAATCATGTACCCCACATAGATCAAGATCCAAAAAGGAAATCTTGTTATGATGAAATTTGTGGGTTAAAACGTATATTAAATGAATTAGAATTAATGTAATCGATGAAATTTGATATGGCAGGCACATCACCACTCCAAATAATGAGTAAATCATCGATGTACCTGCCATACCAAGCGATTGAATCAATAAAAGGATTAGTAGCTGAAAAAATGAAAAAATGTTCCCAATATGACATGACTAAATTGGCTAGGGATGGTGCAAATTTCGCACCCATCGCCACACCAGATCTCTGTAAAAAAAATTGATTGTCAAATGAAAAAAAATATGAGTTAATAAAAATTGAATAACCTGTAAAATATAATTAATAAGGTCCTGGGAATAATGACTGAAATTCGTTAGGAAAAACTGCAGCGCTGTCATGGCAATATTATAAGGTATACAAGTATATAAAGATATCACATCACAACATAACCAATTATGATCTTTTGACCAGATTTTTTTGGAAAACATTTTCAAAACTTCTTTAGAATCCTTAATGTAACCTGGAGTAATTTGTACTAGAGGTTGAAGTAATGAATCGACCCATTCCCCAGGTGCTCATTTAGAGATCCAATTCCTGAGACAATGGGTCTATTGGAGGAATTCTAATATCTTTATGTATTTTTGGGAGACCATGCATGATAGGGATAATAGGATGAGAGACTATAAGATAGTCAACTTGTTTTTTGGTTAAAATACCAAGGCTGAGACCCTCATTAATAATTTGGATGATTTCACTTTTAAATTTATCAGAGAGATTTGTACAAAGTTTCTCATATACATCAGTATCAGACAAAAGTGACATAATTTGATAATGGTAATCCTTTTTATTCAAGATAACTACCATGCCACCCTTGTCTGACATCTTAATTATTATATCAGACATATGTTTAATCTCATCCAGTGCAATTTTCTGAGCTCTTGTTAAATTGGAGCGAAATTTACCTCCACCTGTTTTAACCCTATCATGTAGAATTTTAAGGTCCCTTTCTATTACCTCCTGGTATTTGTTCATGCAATCAGGTCTGGATTGAATGGGGTAAAAAGAAGGATTTTTTGTTTTAAATAAAGGTGTATGAATGGTGTCAGTTGTGCTTTCATTAGATTGAGTAGAAAGACAGAACAAAGTATTGAGAGATACTTGCTCCTTAAAAGACAAATCCGTGAATTCATTTATATTTGCAGGCGACTCCTGTGAAGGAACTTCATCAGATTGATTCAAAAAATGCTTTTTGATAGTAAGGTCTCGTATGAACTTGTTGACGTCCAAAATGGTAAAAAAAGATTGAAATTTTGATCAGGCACAAAATTCAAGCCTAAGGACAAGACATCTAACTGTGTTTTCGTAAAGTCTCGTACCGATAAATTTAGTACATTATCGTGGTTTCTTATTTGTGGTAATTCTTCTTTCGACGTGTGATCATGACATGATTTTTGTCGATGTTTTCTGCCAGCCCGCCTTTTGCGTTTTTTGACTGGCGATAAAATTTTGTGGTATGAAAACTTTCATTAGAAGAAACACTCAAATTGTTGTCGGAAGAATCCAATTCAGAGGACGTGAAACACACATGTGGCTTAGAAACCGGTTCATTAAGAGCATGGTTACGTTTTAAAATAGATTTAGGAGTTCTGGGACCACGCTCCCACTGGCCCCAATCATAGACTTTCTTGGTTGAATAATCTCTTAGGTCACGAGCAATTTTCATTTTTTGCGATCCATAATTTCTCTTTCCAAGTTAGAAAACATTCTCTTGCATTTTAGCAACGAGTGAATCATATTGTGCCAGAGATTTGAATTCAGAGAGAACTGTATCTGCATCATTCTACATGCAGCAAGTAGACATCCAAAACATACTATCAAATCGATTCCTCTTGGTGAATATACTAGGATTAGGAGAAACTGCAGCGACCCTGCAGCTTTGGAGACTGAGTTTAATTGTGTGGATAAAAGATTAGAAAACAGAAATTATCCTAAATGGTCATTGAAAAGAGCACGCAGGATTGTAGGCAACAAAACTCGAGAGGATCTCATTAGTGAAGTGCGACAAAAAAATAATCTTGCACTAAAACCATACTTTTGTGCCCAATATAGTCCTCAATTTCAGGATATTAAAAAAATTATTTTGAGATCGCTACCTATTTTATATGAAGATCCTTCTCTTGCTGATATTCTATCATCAGGTATCAATGTTGTCTCACGAAAAGCGCCATCCATTGGCAATAGAGTATCCCCAAGCATGTTTAATAATTTTTCTCCGCAGAATACATCGTGGTTGGAGCACAAAGGTTTTTACAAATGTGGCTATAATAGATGTGCGCTGTGTAAATATGTTTGTGTAACGAAAACTTTTGAAAATAATGACAGCACTGCAATCTATACCATCAATAAATATATAAATTGTAACTCATGTTATGTGATATATAAAATTATGTGCACCACTTGTAAGCTATCCTATATAGGTTGTACTACTCAAAAACTGTAAATTAGGATCGCTGAACATCTACAGGATATAAGAAAGGTCTCTGCAAATCGTAATATTTCTGCTGCTGCCAAACATTTATTTTTCAGCATGCTCGCAATGTTTCTTCTTTACAAGTGACTGGCATCGAAAGTGTTAATCTTTCTGCTCGAGGTGGGGATGCACGGCAGCGACTCCTGACACGTGAAGCTTTTTGGATTTTTAATCTACATACCAGACATCCATATGGTCTCAACAAAAGAAACGAATTGATGTTCCATTATTAAATTGTATATGTTTCATTGATTTTATATATGCATTTTGTTTTCTCTTTTTTTGTGCATATTATGTATCTTTTTATTTTTATTTTGTTGTCTAAAGGACCTTTCAAAAATCAGATGATATTTTTCTTGACTTTGATTGGTCCCATTCTGTCTTAAATATGTGCCATTACTTGCATATGTCAGCTGTGATAAAGATCCTTGTGATCGAAACGCGTTGCCTTGTCCTGAGCTTGTCCAGAAGCATGTCACTATTCATGTTTTTTATGGATCAATAAAGATGAAGATTTTATTTGAGCTGGATCCTTGTTCTATTCTTTTCTTCATGCATCTACACGTCTGATCAAGCGGAGGTTCCGTGCACCTGGCATACCGGTGAGCTGGTTAGCGTTCTTAAAAAGTGCTTTTAAAGCCGGAGCATCAGGAAAAGGTTTGGCTTACATTGCCAAAACAGGCTCCAGCTCTATCGCCTCCTCTTCTGAACATTCAAAAAATGCAAGCACTGAGTCGTCAGTGCAGGCTCCTCATCAGGAATGACACCTTTACTTGTGTCCTTCACCCCCACCAAAAGTGAAGGATGCGGCAGCCCACACTTCAGATTACTCCATGGAGCTCTTTTCACATACCATGCCTGGGCTATCAAGTCAAATCCTGAATTCCCGAGTCCAAGATGAATATGACATGGAGTGCACTGGTGCACAGCCACTGCTATCTGATTCTGCTGCTTCATGCACCGAGAGCACTTCATAGCCCTCGCAGTCTACTGAGCCAGAATCTGACCCTGATAAAAACTCAGTGTCCCTTCCCGTAGACTCTAACACCTTACACGGTGACACAGAGGAAGGTGCAGATGAAATTGAAGAGTAGGTGATGAATGACCCAGTTGTTGACCCGGATTGGCATCCATTGGGGAAGAGGGTGCCGCTGGCAATAGCTCAGAACAGGAGGAAGATCCGTGGCAGGCATCGACATCGCAGCTTCGGTTATCTGGCAGGCCCGTAGGAGTCCAAAAACGTGTAAAGAAAAGCAAAACAAGTTGCAGGACAGCTTGGCCAGACAGTAAAATAGCACTGCGAGCAAGCCTGAAAATTTATCCCATAGTAGGAAGAGTGCAGTGTGGCACTTTTTGACCAAAATCCTATTGATGAGGCAAAGGTTATCTGTAAGAAGTGCGGAAGGACATTTAGCCGAGGGAAAAATGTTAAAATTTGAATGCCAGTTGCATGCTTAGACATTTAAACACCATGCACTTGCAAGCGTGGACGGACTACAAAACCTCAGGTAGCACATGTGCACCTGCTCCGAATGAAGGTAGCCAGCAACACTACATCGCTTCTCCCACTGTAAGCCCACTGGTTTTCACACCACCAGCAAGACATGTTGAGGTGTCGTCGAAAGGCCAAAGCAGTCAGGGAATCACAATGTTTTTGCAACCAAACACTGAATCTAGGCCATCACCACCACCACCATCACCATCACCAACCCCCTCTCAGTCCGCCATGTCCACCGCTAGTTCCACATATGCAGCTCTCAAGTCCAGATCACCCTAGCTGACACTCTGAGTAGGACAAGAAAGTACTCATCCTTCATCCGCGTACACTGACTTTGAACGCCTACATTGCCAAACTGATCTCATTAGAGATGATGCCCTTCCATCTGGTTGAAAGCGCAGCGTTCCGAGAGCTCATGCCTACGCTGTCCACGCAATGACCTACCCAGTCGGCACTTCTTTTCTAGAAAAGCCATCCTTGCCCTCCACCTGCATGTGAAAGACCGCATTGTCCATGCACTCAAGCAATCAGTGAGTGGAAAGGTGCACCTCACAACAGATGCATGGGCCAGTAGGCATGACCAGGGCAGTTACATGTCCATCACTGCGCACTGGGTTAATGTTGTGGATGCAGGTTCCACAGGGGACAGCAGCAGTGGGACAGTGCTGCCTAGCCTAAGGAATAGGCAACAGTTGCTGTAGGCGTTCGACCCTCCTCCTCCTCCTCCTCCAGAAGCGAAAGCTCGTCGACAGAGCGCAGTCGCACGAGCATTCCCTCCGCAGCTGCCAGTGTTGACATGAGATGTCCATTATGGAACAGCTAGTGGTTAGCGTCAGCAGGCTGTTTTAAAGCTGATGTCTTTGGGTGACAACAGACACACCGCAGGTACTGGCCGATTACTTGCAGCAAGAAACTGAGTCATGGCTGGGCAGTCTACATCTTGAGCAGGCAAGGTAGTCAGTGATAACGGATGTAATTTTGGGTGGCCATAGCCCTAGCAAAACTCAGACACATACCTTACCTGACTCACACCTTGAACCTGGTGGTTAAGTGCTTTATAAATAATTATCCGGAGTTATTAGCCCTGCTCCATAAGGTGCGAAGACTGTGCTCGCACATCCATTGCCGCCCGTAGACTCCAGTCATATGCAGAGGCTGCAGCGATCGCTCCACCTCCCCAAGCACCGCCTAATCATAGACTTTGCAACAAGTGGAACTCCACCATGCACATGGTTGAGGGCTGTGCGAACAGAGGCAGACTGTAATGCATTTGTGGGAGGATACACGGGCAGGCAGTTTGAGGGCAGACATCCAGTTGTCGGGTGGCAGTTGGTCAAAGCTGAAAGACCTCGTAAAGTCCTTCAGTGTTTTGAGGAATGCACATGGCTGGTAGGCGCCGAGACACGTCATCATAAGCATGAGCATCCCACTTATGCATCTGCTCATGCAAACTTTGACGCACTTTAAGGAACAGACGTCTGCAGCGGAGGAGGAGAGTAGGAGGAAGAGGAGGAAGCCTAGATGGACAGTCAGGCATTGCCTGCTCAGGGAACTGTCTGACGAGGTTTGTGGAAGAAGAGTAAGAGGAGGAGGAGGAGGGGGATGATTATTTTGGGGAGGAGGATGCTTCTCAGGGGCAAGAAATGTTGGCTCCAAGGTCAGGTACAGGGTTTGTGCGTGACTGGAGGGATGTGGATTTGGCAGAAAGTGCTCCTCCATCCACCACTGCAGTGCATACATTGACACCAGGAACATTGGCCACATGTGTGATTATGTCTTGCGGATCCTAAAAAGGGACCTCGCCTTGCCAAAATTATTAAGGATGACGACTATTGGTTGGCCAGCTGTCACGCTGTCTCTGTATACAGGAAGACCGGGGTCTATGCTGACCCTAAGCTGGGGTCCTGACCCTAATCCCTCTATCTGGAGGTACTGTTGAGTGGTACAGAGGTCCAGGCCGCCAGCGTACCCAATCTCCTGTGAATCCCTAACCACTGTAATCTAGCCTGAGAAGGACCCTGATTACCACCACAGGGAACAGGAAGGTAACTGCCTTCACACACAGTATAAGACGAACGAGACAGTACAAGGGGTAAAATAAAAGACCACCTTGCATACAAAACAATCACTACAGAGGGAAACCAAACGGGTAAGGAGATAAAATAATAAAGCGAGGAGAGGAGAAAACCACAAACGGTACTCTTAGCTTTAGACTTCTCAATTACGATCCGCTCTGCTGGTCAAAATGAAAGCTTTCACCGACACTTCCCAGCAGACAGGCAGGTATATGAAGGAAGCAGTTACCACAACATTAATTGCAGCTGAGCGAGGCTGGTCTAGTCCGCAAAAGAGAGAGGAAGAATTAAACCCCTCCCTGCGAGAAACACCCAGCACAAGAAACCAGCGTGAGAAGTCAGGGTGGCATCGCGAGATCTTCGCAGCGACACCCCGTGACAGTACCCCCCCTTCTACGAGGGGGGGGGCCTCCGGACCCTCAGGGCCGGGTTTATCTGGGTGAGTAGTGTGGAAGGCCCGAACCAATCGGTCTGCATTAATATCCGACGCAGAAAACCCACGTCCTTCCTCAGGACCATACCCCTCCAATGAACAAGTACTGAAGGGACGGCGATTCAGACGTAATCGAGACTCCGACACCTGGAACTCCAAGTTACCATTGACCACCACAGGAGGGGAGGTAAAGGTGAAGGTTATCACGGCGCCACATACCTCTTAAGCAACGATCTGTGGAACACATTATGAATTTTAAATGTAGGAGGGAGGTCAAGACGGAATGCAACCGGATTAATTATAGCATGATCTTGTATGGCTCGATGAACCTGGGACCCAGTTTCCAGGAGGGAACCTTAAATTTTTATTTTTGGTAGACAACCATACCAGGATCGTTCACACTTAGGTCCGGACCAGACACTCTCCTCCTATCAGCCATACGTTTGTATCGGTCCCCATAGTACTCAGATTATCAGCACTCCTATCCACACTGAAGCAAGTGACGACGAAAAAATCGTTCCTCCTCAGGAACCCCAGAAGAGGCCCCCCCTATTGAAAGTACAAAACTGGGGTGAAAACCATGCCCCAAAAACGGGGACTTACCAGTGGACTCACTCCGCCTATTATTTAGAGCAAATTCCGCCAGAGGCAAGAAAGAAGCCCAGTCCCTGGTTCTCTGACACAAAACCCGGAGATATGTCTCCAAGCTCTGGTTCAGCGCTGGTTAAAAAACAACGACCACCTAGCTTGTCTGGGATTCAGACGTTTAGCGGACTCTAAATATAGCAGGTTTTTGTGATCGGTAATGACGGTGACCGGGTGGACTGCCCCCTCCAAAAATGCGCCACTTCTCAAGCCAACTTAATGGCCAAGAGTTCCTATTGCCGACATCATAATTCCTCTCAGCGGACGACAATTTTTTAGAGAAAGAAGGCGCACGGATGCCATTTACCAGGGGACGAACCTTGTGCAATACTGCTCCCACCCCTACCTCGGAGCGTCCACCTCAACAATGAACGCTGTGGCATCAGGTTGAATAAGTATGGGTGCTGAAGCAAAACATTTTTTCAAAGAGGAAACGCTTGACAAGCCTTGTCAGAACCACTTGAAAATCCGTCCCTTTTTTAGTTCATGTCTGTGAGAGGTTTAACTATGGACGGAAAATTAGGAATGAATTTCCCGGTAGTAGTTAGCAAACCCCAGGAAACGTTGTAATGCCTTAAATCCTCTGGCAGATCCACTCAAGAACTGCCCCACTTTCCCAGGGTCCATACGAAAACCGGATGCGACACCAGGAACCCTAAAAACTGAAGTTCCTTATGGCGAACACACACTTCTCCCATTTGGCTTACAGTTTATTATCCCGCAGATCTGTAACACCTGCCTAACATGCTCCTGATGAGACACAAAGATCTGACTTGGGTAAATTAAGATATCATCCAGAATATGACCACAAACTGTCCCATTAGGTGGCGAAAGATGTCATTTAACAAAGTGTTGAAACACCGCCGGGCAATACTCAGACCAATGGGCATGACAAGGTTCTCATAATGCAACTCCGGAGTGTTAAACGCCGTCTTCCACTCATCCCCCTCCTTCATCCTAATCAGATTGTACGCCCCCCTGAGATCCAACTTAGAGAACCATTTGGCACCCACGATCTGATTGAAGAGATCGGGAATAAGTGGGAGCGGATACGGATCTCGGACGTAATCCGATTAAGCTCACGGAAATCAGGCAAGGGCTTAGGCCTCCATTTTTTCTTCACAAAGAAGAACCCCGTGGCCACCGGGGAAGATGAAGGTCTAATATGCCCCTTAGCCAGACTCTCTGAAATATAATCCTTTGGGCCTGTCTCTCAGGACCAGAAAGGTTATACAACCTAGATTTCGGTAACTTGGCCCCAGGGAGCAGTTAACAGAACAGTCATACTCGCGATGAGGAGGTAGTTCTTGACACCCTTTTTCCGAGAAATACATCTCAAAGTACACCAGAAAATGGAGGTAAGGCCCTAGGAGCGACCGCACCAATGACCGTATTCATGCAGTTTTTATTACAGAAATCGGCTCCATTGGGTTATCTCTCTGGATTGCCAATTAATAACCGGGTTATGCTTCGTTAGCCAAAGCAGGCCCACACTATAGGAGTGGGAAGACCCTCCAACACATAACAGACAACATTCTTTATGTAGCGCCCCCACTTGAAGATCTATGTTATGCACTGCTTGCACAAAACTTCCCTGACCGAGAGGTCTGGCGCGATCAAGAATATGGGGACGGGTTAGCCAACCCCCACTCAATCGCATACCTTGAAACTCGGCAAGCGAGCATCCACCAGATTAGCCCCGGCCCCACTATCCAGAGAACAGATATCCTCCAGTTTTCGCACCCACCACCACCCTGCCGGTAACGAGAACTGAGACGAACTTAGGGACGAAATACTTACTCCCAGATTGCCGTCCACCACACAATCTGGGATCAATAGTTTTCCGGCGATTCTCACTCTGCAAAGGACGGGATGGACACCCCTAATAAAATGTCCCTTTTTTCCCACCAGAGAAACAACTTCTTGTTTTGTGGCGCCCCACCGATCCCCTCCCCCGGAATGATGTCCCTCCTAATTGCATAGGCTCCTCTGGACTGACCAGGGGAAACCTCCGTATAAGGGACCCTTGAGGAGGTGGAGTCATCACAGGGGGCGAAGTTTACCCCGCACCTCCTCAAGACGTCTTGTCAATACGAATAGCAAGGGCCATAGCGGCTTCCAGTGTCGTGGGGAGGGTCATACTGCGCCAACACATCTTTTTAATTTGTCAGATAAACCTTGACAAAACTGGCTCCTAAGAGCCGGGTCATTCCACTGGGTGTCCGTGGCCCACTACGGAACTCCGAACAGAATTCCTCTGCCGGGACGATCTCCCTGCTGTATCTTAGTAACTTAGTTTCAGCAAGGGAGACCCGATCCGGGTCATCATAAACAAGACCCAGAGCTGCGAAAAATCTATCCACTGACTGGAGAGCCGGGGAGCCGGGGGCAGAGAGAACGCCCAGGATTGGGGGTCCCCTTGTAGGAGTGAGATGACAATTCCCACCCTTTGATCTTCACTCCCAGATGACCGAGGTCGCAGCCGAAAGTACAATTTACATGCCTCCCGGAAAGCAAAAAATTTGTCCCGCCTTCCAGTGAACCTGTCCGGGAGAGCTACTTTAGGTTCAGGTCTGGCTTGCTCCGGGGGTTACAAAACCTTGGACTTAACGTCCCTCAGTCCATGGACAAACTCTGCAACTGCTGAGCTAGATGGCTACTGGATCCAGGTTGGTGGGGAGAATCTTTAGTGTGGTCGGTGAAAATGTCACGCTGTCTCTGTATACAGGAAGACCGGGGTCTATGCTGACCCTAACTGGGGTCCTGACTAATCCCTCTATCTGGAGGTACTGTTGATGGTACAGAGGTCCAGGGCCGCCAGCGTAACCCTATCTCCTGTGAATCCCTAACCACTGTAATCTAGTCCTGAGAAGGACCCTGATTACCACCACAGGGAACAGGAAGGTAACTGCCTTCACACACAGTTTAAGACGAATGAGACAGTACAAGGGGTAAAATAAAAGACCACCTTGCATACAAAACAATCACTACAGAGGGAACACCCAACGGGTAAGGAGATAAATAATAAAGCGAGGAGAGGAGAAAACCACAACAGGTACTCTTAGCTTTAGACTTCTCAATACGATCTGCTCTGCTGGTCTGTTGAAAGCTTTCACCGACACTTCCCAGCAGACAGGCAGGTATATGAAGGAAACCAATTACCACAACATTAATTGCAGCTGAGCGAGGCTGGTCTGTCCAACAAGAGAGAGGAATAATTAACCCCTCCCTGCCGAGAAAACACCCAGCACTAGAAACTCAGCTGTGAGAAGTCAGGTGTGTGCAATCGCGACGATCTCGCAGCGACACACCCGTGACACCAGCATCCTCGATCCACGCTATAAAGGCCAAATTACAGAACATCATGCCACAGGGAAACTAGAGCTAATATTGGCGAACAAACAAGCAACTTTGGCAAACCTGTTTTAGAGCATTCCCAGCACACCACGCACGGTGCAGGTTCTACCACGAGCCGTACTGGGCAAAATGGAAGAGGTGGTTCATGGGCACACAGCTGAAGGCGTTGGAGACAGGGGTTTCATGACCATGTTGTGGACTGATTTCTCGAGTTGCGCTCACACGACTGTTAATATGAATCGATGCAACAGACAGGAGACAGCATTGTCAACTATGGTTCAAAATTACCTCTCCTCCCCTATCGATATTCTCCCTCACAGTTCATTCCCTTTTGACTACGGCCTGTAAACTGGATACCTGGCCTGATTGGGCACAATATGCTTTACAGGAGCTCGCTTGCCCTGCTGGAGTCTGCTATCAGAAAGAGTCTTCAGTGCTGCTGGATCAATCATGACAGAAGAAGGACCTAGCTTGTCAACCCAATGTAGGTGGTCTCACCTTCATTAAAATGAACCGTGCCTGGGTTTCAAAGGATTTTGTACCACCTTCCCTGATGACACATAGGTTGCCAGCAAAATGGGCTCGCTTTGTCCTCCTTTTCCTCCGACTTCTCCAATTCCTCCATTTGCAGCTGATGAACGTCCCCGCCTACACCTCACATATGCCAATTTTTTCCACCTCCCTAACTGGGCGTCCCCCCCCCCAAGGCCGTCGTTCGCAACCGGCACTCTGGGAAAGTGCCGGGCCCTGACAGGTGGGGGGGCCAACTCGCCGTCAGAGACACGGCGTACTATGAGGTGTCCTGTGCCAGTGCCGGCGCCCATGAGTGTGCCCCCCTGCACTTGCAATACTAACCACTCCTGCTCCACCGCTTGTGACGTCTTCCGCGTTTCCTGACTGACATTCAGGTCAGAAGCGCGATGATGTCACGTTTGCACCCTCTGCTGAACAGTCAAGTGCAGAGAGCTGGAGTGGCGATGCTGGGAGTCCAGAGTAGACCAGTGACCAGCGAGGAGAGGTATTTCATTTTTTTTAATGTTTGGAGCAATATATGGGGAGCATGATACACACGAGAATTATATATGGGGCCCATCATACACTGTAGCATTATAAATTGGGCCCCATCATACACTGGAGCATCATCCATGGGGCCCATGATATACTGGAGCATCATATGGGGCCCATTATTATGGAGCATTTTATAGGCCCATCATACACTGGAGCATCAGCCATGGGGCCATCATTTACTGGAGCACCATATGGGGCCCATTTATTGGAGCATTATATAGGGCCCATCATACACTGGAGCATTATATTTGGGGCCCGTCATACATGGAGCATCTTATATGGGGCCCATTATACACTGGAGCATCATATGGGGCCCATCATAACACTGGAGCATTATAAATGGGGCCCATCATACACTGGAGCATCTATACGGGGCCCATTATACACTGGAGCACATAGGGGCCATTATATATGGAGCATTATATAGGCCCATCATACACTGGAGCATCATCCTTGAAGGCCCATCATATACTAGAGCATCATATGGGGTTCATTATTTATGGGCATCATATAGGGTATGAGCAATCATATGGACCATATAGGGCCTATTCTGTATGGAGTATATATCGAGCCCGTTCTGTGTGGAGCAAATAATGGGGCCCATTCATATACTGTATGGAACTTTATATGCGGTCATTATGCTGTATGGAGCAATATGTGGGGCTCATTATACTCTATGGGGGACCGTCCTATACTATATGGCACATTATATGGGGGACCATCATATCATAGAAATAAAATCATAGAATGGTAGAGTTGAAGGGACCTCCGGGCCATCTGGTCCAACCCCCTGCTCAAAGCAGGATTCTCTAAATCATCCCAGACAGATGTCTGTCCATCCCTGTTTGAAACTTCCATTGAAGGAGAATTTACCACCCTCGTGGCAGCCTGTTCCACTCATTGATCACCCTAACTGTCAAAAAGTTTTTTCTAAAATCTAATCTGTGTCTCCTCCCATTCAGTTTCATCCATTGCTTCTAGTCTTTCCTTGTGCAAATGAGAATAAAAGATGATCCTTCTACAATGTGACAGCCTTGAGATAATTTGTTAGACAGCTATTAAGTCTCCTCTCAGTCTTCTTTTTGCAAGCTAAACATTCCAAATCCTGCAACCGTTCCTCATAGGACATGGTTTGCAGGACGGTCACCATTCTGGTGGCTCTTCTCTGAACTTGCTCCGTTTGTTGATGTCTTTTTTAAAATGTGGTGCCCAAAACTGGACACAGTATTTCCAGATGAGGTCTGCCAAAGAGGAGTAGAGGGCAATAATGACCTCACGTGATCTAGACTGTATGCTTCGTTTGATACATCCAGAAATTGTATTTGCCTTTTTTGCTGCTGATCACACTGTTGACTCATGTTCAGTTGTGATCAATTAGTATACCCAAGTCTTTTTCCATGTGCTGTTACTTAGCCCTATTCCTCCATTTTGTATATGCTTTTTTCATTTTTATTGCCCAATGTAGTACTTTGCATTTTTCCCTGTTAAAACCATTTTAGTTGCTGCCCCACTGCTCCAGTTTTATTTATATCTTTTTGAATCCTCTCTCTCTCTTCTCTAGTATTACTACCCTCCTAGCTTTGTGTCATCAGCAATTTGATCAGTTTACCCTCAATTCCTTTATCTAAATCATTGATAAAGATTTGAACAATCCAGGGCCCAAAACAGAGCCTTGGGTACCCCACTTGAGACATTCTTCCAACTGGATGTGCAGCCATTTACGACCACTCTTGAGTCCCGATCACTAAGCCAGTTATGAATCCACCTAACAGTTGCCTTGTCCTTCCATACTTAGTCATTTTTTCAATAAGGATTGTGTGAGATACTTTGTCAAATGCTTTGCTGAAGTCAAGAATACTATATCTACAGCATTTCCCTGATCCACCCAGTCAGTGATTCTGTCATAGAAGGAAATTAAGTTAGTCTGAGATGACTTATTAGTTACAAAACCATGCTGACCTCTGTTTAATCACTTCATTCTTATGCAGGTACTTACATACATGTTTCTTTAATAATTTGTTCAAAGATCTTTCTGGTATAGAAGTCGACTCACCGGCCTGTAGTTCCCTGGGTCCACCTTCTTCCCCTTTTGAAGATAGGAACAACATTTGCTCTTCTCCAGTCTTCTGGGACTTCACCTGTTCTCCAAGAATTTTCAAAATTATGGACAGTGGTTCAAGAATTTCTTCTGCTATCTCCTTCAGTATTCTGGGGTGTAATTCATCTGGGCCTGGAGACTTGAATTCATTTAGGTTAGCTAAGTGTTTCCTCACTGTCTTTCTGTTTATAGATATCCTGGATTCTTCTATTCCTTTAATTAGGACAGTGAAGATCGTTGATGTTACATTTCCTTTTGAGAGAAAACAGATGCAAAATAGGATTTAAAAGTTCAGCCTTTCAACATCCTTTCTTACCATTTCATCATTTTCATCCTGTAAAAATCCTATAGCATCTTTGACTTTTTTTTTTAACTTTTGATGTATCCCCAAAATCCTTTTTGTTGCTTTTGACATCTCTTGCAAGCCTTAATTCATTGTCAGCTTTAGATAATCTGATTTGTGCCCTGCAGGTTTGCAGATGGCATTATATTCTTCTTTAGATATGCCTCCCTCTTTCCATTTGATAAACATTTCTTTCTCCTTTTTAGCATGTGTTTAAGTTCTGTGTTCATCCATCCTGGTTTCCTAAATGCTTCCATTTTTCCTCTTTTTGGAATTGTTGACAATTGTCTTTGAGAATCTCATTTTTCAAGATGTCCCATCCTTCTAGACATTTTTGTCCTTAGGATATCCTGCCATTGGATCCCTCCAATTCTCTTTCTGAGTCCCTTAAAATCTGCCTTTCTGAAATCTAATCTTGACGTTGAGTCTTCACAGGTCTTCCTCCTCTTGTTATCCAAAATTTCTAAAATAGCATGGTCACTACCCCCTAGGGTCCCAGCCACTCTTACCCTCCTCAACCATTTCCTCCCTATTTATAAGGATTAGATCCAGGTAGGTTCCTCTTGTTTTCCCCTACCTTTTGAAAGATAAAGTTGTCAGCAAGAGGGATAAGAATTTCCTTGACCTGTTAGTTTTGCCTGAGAGCGATTCCCAACAAATGTCTGGATAGTTGAAATCTCCCATGACCACATGTCATATTTTTGGAGAACTTGGCCATTTGATGCATAAAGAGTTCATCCATATCTTCAGCTTGCATAGGTGGCCTGTAGTAAATGCCTACAATGGTGTCCTTTCCATTGTTCTGTCCTTGTATCTTACCCAAACAGTTTTCCACAGAACTACCAGTCTCTGAAGCATCAATCTCTGTGCAAATATACGCTTTTTCTAACATACAATTGCAACACCTCTCCTCGTTTATCAAGTCTGTTTCTTGCAAATAAGTTGTATCCTTCTAGCCTTGTATTCCATCATGTGTATCGTCCCACCAAGTTTCAGTGATTCCAATGACATCATACTTCTTCTCCTGGCGTTAGTATTTCCAATCTCCTTGTTTGTTGCCCATGCTTTGTGCATTGTATAAAAACATTTTAGTTTGTGATTGGTTTTCTCTTCCTCCAATATTTTTATTATTTAGATTGTTTTGTCTTCGTTCTTCCTTTCCACTTCTATAGCGAGTTCTCAAAGCATTTGTCAGGGTAGGCTTTTTTGGCGTTTTGTTCCCTTCCCACATTGTTCTAGTTTAAAGCTCTCCTATGATGTAGCAAGGGACTTCCAAATACATTTTTCCAGTCTTGTAAGGTGCACCCATCTCTGCAAGTAGTCCATCGATGGTAATCATCCGTGATCCAAAAATCCAAATCCTTGCTGAGTACATCGAGTAGCCAGTTGTTCACCTGCAGAATCTTATTCCACCTCCTTTTCCATGGCCATCCATGGGAGGATGGAAGAGAAGACCCTGCGCACCCAGTTTTTCACTTTCTTGCCTAAGTTTCAAGTCACTGCAGATGGTTTCCAGGTATTCTTGTGGTTGTCATTTGTCCCCCTGTATTAGGAGGAATGGGTAGTCATCTTTAGGTCTGAAGAGTACTGTTATCCTTGTCAGACACATCTTTAATTTTTGCCTTGGAGACAGCACATTTCATTATGGGCATTATGTGGAGTATCTATATTGTATGGAACAAATATGGGACCAATTATTTTTGTATGAAGCAATATATGGCCTCATTATTCTGTATGGGCACTTTTGGGCAAAATACTGTATGGAGGAATATTTCGGTTTTTTAGCTTTTGTAGAATTTTTAAAAAAGTACATCATGTAATGTAAGAAGGAAGTGTTTGTCATTGTACTATACCTATTTTCTCTGCCATCGGAGCATCATGAAATTGTGGTTATGTGTTAAAGGGGCCCATGAGACTCTTTGGCCCGGGGCTCACGAAAACCGGAGCCAGCCCTGCCCCCCCAAACTTTAGCCAAATAACACCCATTTTCAATTCGCTACTATTATTATAAAGAAAATGAGGTTGACAAGCTAAGTAAAGATTGATGTCTTGGATTGAAATGGGTTTTCTGGAGGTTTGTTTACGTCCTCACTCCCGCTTTTTTTCTTCTCCATTGACTTGCATTGGGTTTCGGTTTTAGCGGACCTTCGATTTGACGATATTGGCCGATTTCTTGACCCCATTTTGGGAAAGTGAGTGTCCGAAACCCGCGACCCTCCCCGGGGGCAAAGTCGTCATCTCTAAATGATTGAGTTAGTGTAATTTTTTCTTTTTTGTATAAAAACATTCTATTTTTGACAATATACGGTCAAAAGGATGACTCAGGTGCTGAAGAGTTATGGGTCCTGGGAAGAAGTGCCTTTTTTTTGTAGTGATGGTAAACTACCACTTGGGCCATTTGTTATATGTTCTTTTTTTTAATTAAATGGTTATATCAACAAACGGATTGCTTTGGGAGCATAAAATAATTTGTTTGCTGTTTTTGGGCTTAAGTAGGTATAGTTTTTCAAAAAAATAGTAAAATTGGTTCAGAGGTCTACAAGACTAAAAAAAAAAGCGTTTCTGTTTTGTATAAAAGCTTCTCTTTAAAACTAGCATGTTTACAAGCACATTTCGGGTTAAGAGAAAATTACATTTCTTTCCTGTAGTGTTTTTTGTGCAGAATGGCAAAATGATTTCTTGGCTGCAAATGGAATAAAATCTAGCAATTTTTTCTTAATAGAAAACAAGTTACTGGGCAACTTTGTGTACCATGAACATTTTTTAATTGAAAAGAAAAAAATGACACGTTTTTATAAGAAAGACCTAACATTGACTTTGGAATAAATGGAAAGTTTTTTTTGTTTTTTTGGGAGGGTTGTAATAAAAAACAAAGAATAAAAAACCCTAGAATAGGGTACACAGAAACATGTTTATGTATTGGATTGGCAATAGGCTAATAGGTGTTTTTGACAACAAACTCATACTATGAACAGTTTCTATAAAACCAAAGGTGAAACTTTCATTCAAAAGACTTTTAGGCCATGTGCCCGTAGGTTTTTGCACGTTTTTGCCCTTTTTGCATTTTTTGCCATGCAGATTTATTAACAAACCTGAAGAAAAACCCCTGATGCAAGCAAAGTGAAGAGAAACTTGAATTATCAGCACAATTGTTTTTGGACTTGCAGTTTGGGTGCAGAAAATAACTCGCATGCAATTCTCAATGCATCTTTGTCAGTGTTTTTCACCATTAACTTCATTCAAATCATCAAAAGCAAGGGAAAAATGAGGCAAACATAAAAAAGGGCAAAACTCATTTTTCCTTAAAGAGATGCAGAAATGTGCGAAATCTCTGCACCTTTACGCAACATGTTCCCATGTTTTGGGTGCGGGAACTGTCTCTGCCCCTGATCTCCACTACCTATTGCCGCCTTATACTCCCGCATTTAGTTGTTTGGGACAATTCCTTGGGATTATTTGGACTTTGTTCCATTAAGGCTCTTGTTTAGGTGTATTTAAACCCCCACCACTATACCTTTGTGGTCTATGTTGTTTGGAAAAATTACAGGGAATGACAACATTAGGTCCATAAATTTTTGGACATAGACAACTTTATTAAAATTTTTGGGTTTTAGACATTTCCACATAATTTGAAACAAACAAATCAATGCAGTTGAAGTTCAGACTTTCAGCTTTCATTTGAGGGTATCCACATTAAATTGGATGAAGGGTTTGGAGTTTCACTCCTTAACTTTGCCACCCTGTTTTTAAAGGGACCAAAAGTAATTGGAAGATTAAATAATTGTAAATAAAATGTTCATTTCCATATTGGTTGAAAAACCTTTGTTAGCAATGAAGCCTGAAGCTTGAACCATGGACATCCCAGACACTGTGTTTTCCTTCTTTTGAGCTCTGCCGGCCTCACCGCGGTGGTTTTCAGTTTTGTTTGTTTGTGGGCCTTTCTGCTGAGTTTAGTCTTTAACAAGAAATGCATGTTAATTGGGTTAATCAGGTGACTGACTTGGCCATTCAAGAATTTCCACTTCTTTGCTTTAATAAACTCTGGGTTGCTTTGGCTTTTGTTTTGGGTCATTGCCATCGTATTTGAAACGACGCAACAGTTTGGCTGCATTTGCTGGATTGGGACACCCGTATGGCTCTGAATACTCAGAATTATTTCGGCGTTTCTGTCCGTGTCACATCACAATAAACACTATGACCATGCCACTGGCAGCCTGCATGCCCAAGCCATCAACTGCTTCGCAGTTTTACGATGTGTGGTAGCTTTGGATCAAGCTTACCAGCCTTCGCCATACTTTTTCTTTCCTCATTCTAGTAGAGGTTGATCTTGGTTTCATCTGTCCCCAAAAAATGTTTTTCCAGAACTGGCTGGCTTTTTTGATGTTTTTTAGCAAAAGTCCAGCCTGCCTTTTTATTTTGATTCTTATGGTGGCTTGACCGTGCAGTGAACCCTCTGTTTTAATTTCTGCATCTTCTCTTTATGGTAGATTTGGTTTGAAGCCTCCTCCGGAAGTGTTTTCATTGGTTGGCTTTGTGAGGGTTTCTCTTTCCCCTGGAGGTATTCTGCGTATCCACCATGTTGTTTCGTGGGCGCCAGGTCTTTTTGCATTGAGAGTTCCCCGTGCTTTCTTTCTTTCTCAGAATGTACCAAACTGTAGATTTTTGCCACTCCTAAATTGTGCAATTTCTCGGAGGGTTTTTCTGTTTTTGAAGCTAAGGATACTTGTTTCACCGCATGGAGAGCTCCTTTGACCCATGTTTCCTTCACGCAAACCTTCCAAATGCAAACCCACACCTCAAATAACACCAGCCCTTTTATTGCTTAATTGAGAATGATATAATAAGGGATTGCCCACCTGTCCATGAAATTGCCCTTGGAGTCAATTGTCCATTACTTTTGGTCCCTTTAAAAACAGGGTGGCACATGTTAAGGAGCTGAAACTCCTAAACCCTTCATCAATTTTAATGTGGAACCCCAAATGAAAGCTGAAAGTTGAACTTAATGCACTGATTTGTTTTGTTTCAAATTCATTGTGGGTAATGTCTAGAACCAAAAATTGATAAATGTTGTCTCTTGTCCAAATATTTATGGACCTAACTGTAATCTTTAACATGCCGTCATGGATTTTTTCTATTTGAAAGGCTGCCTTATACTGCCATTAAGTGCATTTTAATAAAAATGGAGCATGATGCCCT